>JBBMJY010000021.1:13166530-13248987 GCA_037833715.1 Toxotes lorentzi
ACACACACACACACACACACACACACACACACACACACACACACACACACACACACACACACACACACACACGAACAAACTCAGTTGACATGCAGCACTTGCATGCATGAATGCAACACACCCATGAAAACAAGCATTTACTTAATGCTTTCACACTCCCTCTCTTTGCATCCAACCAGTGTCGACAGAGATTCAGGATAGAGAGGCTTTTTGCTGAGGTTGTTGCAGAGACTGTAGAAATAGGTCACTGCAATGAACACACACACACACACACACACACACACACACACACACACACACACACACACACACACACACAAGCACATGCTCTCACTTTCTTTCACACGGACGCATAAACGTACCATTGCACAGTCTTGTGTATGTACTTCTTCTATTGCCACAGCCTGTCCTCAGCCTTTCATGTGCCTCTCTCTTGTCCTCTTGCTCTTTGCATTTCATTATTTCGCCCTCTCATCGCTCTCTTTCCTCCCCTCTTGTCTCCACTGTCACTGTTGTCAGACCCTTTCTTCTCCATTGATATTTGTACAAAGTGTGTGTGTGAATGTGTGTGCGCGTGTGCAAACATGTCTCATTGCGCGTCTTCCAGGTCAGTGGTTCTGTAATGGAGGTATGACTGTAAGAGGAAGATTTGCCATCAGCACTTGAGTACTCATAGTTTGTTGCACACGCACACTTGTGCACTCACCTTCTCATTACAGTGACACACTACAGCAAAACCCAGTCTCACTCTCCTTTCTCTCCCCACTGTTTGTCTCTTTACAGTTGTGTTGTGGATGAGATGGATTTCTCAGGCATGGAGCTCGATGAAGCACTGAGAAAGTTCCAGGCTCATGTCCGTGTGCAGGGAGAAGCACAGAAAGTGGAGAGACTCATCGAAGCCTTTAGGTGAGACTGTCAGCTCGCTCACAAGCAGGCCTCACTGACTAACAGGTTCTGGCTTCTCTTTAAAATATAATTCAACACCACAACACTCCATCACATGACTGAGCAGGGTTGGTAAGGGCACTCCGAACTTTTTAAAATGAACAGATCTTTTGCCTGTGGCCACCTATGCAAAACAGAAAAACAATGACACATAACCAAGCTCACATAGTTTGCAATAACACAGAAGCAAAAAAAAAAAAAGTATTTTCTGATCTCATCTCACAGCCTTGGGGTAGTAGACACATCCAGAATGGCATACTAATAGGCCGACTGTATAGACAAAGTGTTTAACTGGTTCTGCTAGCTCACAGCGGCAGGCTCTGATGAGACCAAAGCCCCGTGTCATTAACAAATTGCACTGATTGCCTGTAACCTTTGACTAAACTCAGCAGCGTTTGATTGTCAGCCAATCATAACTCAGATCTAAGCTGCAGGCAATCAGCGTGCGTTCCAGTACAAAAATGGATGCTCTATTTCACAACTTCCTCCCATGGATGGCACTTCGTGGCCAAATCTTCAGGCTTTGTAGGTTTTTTTGTATGCGCTGGCCAGTTGCGTGGCTATTTACATCCAAAATCACACATGAATATGTATAAGGTCATTTTTGGTACTCATGAGGTTTTAGCCTGAATTGGTTTTCTGCTCAATTTGTCAGTGGTCTCCAGTCACCAAAATTTATGAGCATATCAGCTGAAGAAGACTAGAAGACTAATTTAAATACCAAGAGGACCTTGAAAGACCAACTGGGGTTTGAATCTTTGAGTGGACTGTCTAGATTTGCCTCAAACAAACTCCTGGACAGAAATGGGGTTTTATGATGCTATTTTTCCTTTTGAGTAAAAATTCTTTGAGGCAAAAACATACAGCAATGACCCGACAAATAAGATCTGCAACTGGTACCTTATCCCCTGGCTGGAACTGTCCTTGAAATGTCCTGGTAATATACAAAGATTACCCCCAGGACCAAAAATGCAATAAAAATGCCCATCATTGTTTTCTATTTCACAGTAATTGGTTACATTGCTGTGTACATTTAATCTCCTTCTGCTGATGTGCTGCTCTTTCCCTCAGGAATACCAACAATGTGACCAGCAGGACATGACTATGAGCTACTGGTCCTTTAAACACATTAACCAAGATGTCCTTTTCCATTATACAAAATTGCTTTAATTCAATGTTGGAAGTGTGTATTTGCGACATCAAATGTGCTGCTTGTCATTTTTGTACCAACACCTTCCTGCATCCACAGTATGTGGCCTTTGTTCATCTGAGCAGCTTACCTTTTCTTAAAGGATAAGGTTGATGTTATTCTATATTTTTCCACAACAAATCCCATGAAAAGACGAAAACCATCAATGTGTTGGTTCGTCTATCAGCATTTTCCAACTTTCCTCACGTCTGTGGCACGCAGCCCAAAGCTCATTCACACCTACTGAAGATTTAAATCTTAAACAAGACCAAGAGTCTGCAGGATGCTAGCAGCACTGTGAAGCTGTGTTTACACACAGTGGTGCTTAGAGCAAAATGTCACTGTCAGCATGCTAACATGCACAAAGCACAAACAACAACAGGTACAGCTGAGGCTGGTGGGAATGTCTTTGGTTTTGCAGACATCCGGTCATAAACCAAAGTTTGAACAGTTAAAATTTGGACCCGATGATGGCCCTATATATGAAAAGTCAGAAGACAGTTCATCCTGAAGGGTGTATGAATGTTTGAATGTAGTCCATCTAGTAGTTGCTGAATTATTTCAGTCTGGACTGAAGTGTTGGACAGCACGACGTTGCCATTGTGACAAACAAAACTGGGTCACAAATAAATAGTTTCTTTTTTTTTTTTTTAATCCTAGAACAGCAGGACACTGTAGTTTTTTTAGCAAACATTACTCAAAGAAAAGGTAATAGTGAATTTGTTGAGGACTTTTCTCAACCGTGGAAATGGAGCATGTCATGAGACTTTCCCCCTCTGCCTCTGATTTGAGGGCCAATCAGAACACCCATCACATCACTCAATCATACGTGCTGAGCCCCTGGGGGCAGATTAGAAATTCATCAGTGATCTGAGACCACACTCTCTGTAGCTGGAGCCATGAGCATAGGTCAGAAATGAGCGGGCTTTACAGGGACAGCCAGACATCCGATGCCATGTCCGTTACGTAATAGTTGTTATGTCATCTGTTTGAAGCGTGTTCTACTCTTGTCGTGAGTAGTTCTTTTATAGGAAGTGGTATTTCTGGCAGCTGGCATGCAACTTTCATATGCAGATATGATGATAAGAGATCGGGAGCTAGTGTTTAAATAAACTGGTTACATAAGACACAGATTCGTGCTTGAAAATGTGTGAATGAAGCACAAACACACACACATCCCCACCGTTTTCTTTATTCACTCAACTGTTGGCACACTCAGTGTATAAACGTGCATGCATATACGCTCACACATCCATGCACATGCCCATTTGCTTACATACACACTCACACATACAGTGGATCATGCCTTGCATCCAGCCTTTGATGAATTGGCTGCAGAATTACATCAAGTTGGCAGATCAGGAGGCTCGTTTGTCCCTCTGTGTATTATCTGTAGGGGTGTTTGTGCTGAGCTCCTCAAACAAAGGCATTGCTCCTTAACTGGGCTGCAGTCGATTGATACCCAGTGAGTTCCCTGGCCTTAGATCTTCCGTGGGGTCTGGGAAAAGGTTTTCTAGTTGCGCAGGTCTCAGATGTGGCCTCTCGCTTGCATATGCTGTGACAAGTACATAGTCCTCTGGAGCAGAGCAGCCCTCTCCATGTCTGCATCCTGCCTGGCTGCAGAGATAAAAAGCCTCCCACCACTGAAATGGCCCACTGTGTAAGTGTAAGTGACAGTAAGAAAGATAGGGTAGGAGCAGTGGGGGAAGGAGGGGTGGAAGTGAGACTCTGTGAAGCCTGTGGGTAGTGAAAGCAAGTCCAAATGCAGCATCTCTGGCTCCAAAGCAGACTGGACAGCGTCACCTTACTTAGGGCAGAACCATTTTGCGCTGTCAAATGTCTCCTGTGTCCTGTCAGTCTCATTAATGAGAGAGTGACGGCTCTTCATATCTGAACAGAAGTTGCAATGAGTCAGTCTGTGAGTCAATCGGTCACATTATAAAATGGTGCAGCTTGTATGGAAAGCTATCTGCTTTAAAATCAGCCCGAATGCCCCTGTCTCACATATGAAATAAGCAGCTTTTTAAAAACCATTCTCTACATTGCCTCGATAACTTTATCTTAGAGTTTGCACCCATCTCTCTTTACGATGCACTCCCTGATTTTATTGCACCCAAATGCACCCCCACAAATCCCAAGCTTTTCTCCCCATTCACTGCAGATATTTTGAAACTCAACACAGTTCAAAACTGAGAGGTATTTTTGGGATTTGGGGGTGCGATTGGGCACAATAACATAGTCAGGGAGTACATTATTAAGTTATGGTGCATTGGCTCTGTGAGCCTGAGGATATAGAGTTGTTAAGAGGTGTTTCTAACATTCTGTCTATCCCGATTGATTATAAATGGGGTGAAAAAATATATACGAAAGAACAAAAGAACAGCCCAGCAGTAAAATCCTGCAGTTTCTTAAATCATAGTCTGCAGTTTAGTAACACATTCACTCAGTTGATTTAATTTATTTTTGGTGTTGTTTTCCCACACATGTCTGTACTAAATAAGGGTTTTACAAACCACTGATTAATAACAGGATCTGGTGGGATTGATTGCTGTAATGATTTATTAATAGTACAATGAATGTTATATACAGTACAGTTGGTAGATAATGCCAAACAGTATAATTTGCAGAGGATGCATCACATCCATGAACCTACCATCTGCCATTTTGGTATTATAACTTCTGGTATCCCGACAAGTATTTTGCAATCTTGATTGTGCTGTATTTTTTTCTTTTTCTTTGTAACCTGTGTTGGTTACACCAGAGAAAATATTTCAGTGAGTACGTATGTTCTTATCCACAGAAAAGAAAATCACAATCGCCAGGATGTTATTTGAATAATCACTGGGGTTTCAGTGTTGCTAATTTTTCTTTGTCGTGCCTTATTTTCTGCAGCTCTTTTATGCCTATAAATCTAGCACAGTGACTGGAATCTGGGGAAGCAGTATTGCTAGTTTAAGAAATGTTGGACCACACTTATGTTTTCTAACTCTGTTGTCCTGTTTTTCCTCCACAGCCAGAGGTACTGTATGTGCAATCCTGATGTGGTGCAGCAGTTTCACAACCCAGACACTATCTTCATCCTGGCCTTCGCTGTGGTCCTCCTCAACACTGACATGTACTCGCCCAACATCAAACCCCAACGCAAAATGGGCCTTGACGACTTCATACGCAACCTAAGAGGTTAGTGTGTCCATCTACAGAGTGTACATATAAGGGAGAAAGTGTGTGTTTACAATTTACAGTATGTGTCTCATCAGGGAGTGAGTGTCCCTGTGGACAGAGCTGGTATAATGACATGTTTTTACATTTATGGCAGGGGGTTTTCTGAGCAGAGAATTTGAACATTGGTTATGTATAGTAACCACACATGCACAGCTGAAATCTTTTACTGCAGATCATGAGGCGATCCGCTGGAGAGATATGCCAGAAAGAATGATAAGCAAGATGAAAAAGAGAGCAGAGGGCAGGGAAGTCAAAGTTTTACAACAAGCACTGCCTTATCAACCTCACTTCAACCTCACTATCAGTCTTTGACTGACAGCCTCTTGAACTGAAGTAAATTACTCAAAGAGGCGGCGGTTGCTTGCCTCTGCTCACTACCATCAAGAAAACCATCAGCTGTGCAGGAGGAGATTCCTGATATCCTTGACTCAGAGCTCGACTCCAGAGACCGTGGCGTCGACCCATTTAATTGAGGCTCACTTAGCGTTAGATTTAACGATATGAGATCAGGTTTTCCAGAAGCAACTCATCACATGCCCTGAGCTCCTCGAGGGTCTCAACACTGTCTCCATCCAGCAGTTGAGCAGATACGTACTTTTACTGCAACCAGTTTAACTTCACCAGAAAATAATCCACCATAAAATAAAATCTGATATCTTTTGATATCTGATATCTTTTTTTCATATAATATCGGACAACTCAGTTTTATTTTGTTGAACTGAACAGGTTTCTCCTTAGGCTGTACAGCAGTGTCAGACTGGAGTGATGATTTGTGTGTGGTGCTTGAAAGTGATAATAGAACAACTGCCGGGACACAATGACAGCACACATACTGGGATAAAAGCTCATTCTTTGATTTGCAGCTGCAAACCCTACAATGAAATAAACTAATTTGGCTGTAATATCTCAGACACAAATGATATGAGCCCACACAATCAGTCAGTCTAAAATTTGGTGATTATAAAGTTAATAGTTAGGATACCCATTAGGTTCCACTGTGGCTGTTGCACACAGTATCTTCCCGGGTATCTGCAGAATGAAATGATTCAATTAACAATCAACATCTGTGAATAATAAAAACATTCATAAGATAAATGTCAGTGGACTAACTGCAAAATGTGTCAAATGATGATAAAAATGACTTTCCAGTCTATATTCTTTCATTTCCAGATTAGGGAGCTGTCTGTGTTCAAAGCATTGACTTTAGAGTCTGAAATCAGTGGAATAGCACAGTGCAGCTTCTGTCCTGCACCATTTGTTGATATATTTGTTTAAATAATGTATTGTTTTCATGCATGTTTTCTAGCCTGCAGTCTTCTGGTCACCGCCTGTGCTGGCACAGAATAACATGATAATACTGACAAGAATGTGTATTATGCACGGTAACAACATAACTTTCACTGAACATCACATTGCAAACTAAGAAGTTTGTCTCTTAAAAAATACAAATACAAATAAAATCTGCCACAAAAAGTTCTGTTGCTAAAACACAAGTTTAAAAAAAAAAATAAAATTATCCAACCAGAAGAAAATCATCAGAAATGGAAATTTGACTGTAACCATGAATCCATCATCCAAACAGCAAGAAAACATAAAACAGACTTTGTCCTCAGTCTCAATTAAATCACATAATAAAGTTGTTTCTATAGATAATGTCCCTCTGTGTGTATCTTTGACTTTTGGTTCAATTCTGCTTCACATAACTATAACATTACGGTTATTTTTCATGAGACATTATGTGCACAATTTAGGTTTGTACCGCAATATCCATTATGTTGTCTTCTCTGAATGGGCTCTTTGCTTCAACCCTACCGTGATGCTTGCCTTCATAGCTATTTCAACCATATGGATGAAGAAATTCTCCGCCCACTGAATGATGATAAATATTTTTAATGTCATTTCCCAAACTGTGCCCCTGTTTCCGAATTAAAACCAAGATGGCAGCCTGCCAGTTACCTGGACAGGTACTTGGAAAGATGTTAAAAATCTTTTTTGATCATGCAGCGAATTAAGTATTTCTTATTCAGATAGTTAGAAGAGACCTTTGGGATTCCGAAAATACTTTAAATGGTGCTTTAAATGGTTGTCACCAGGCACAAACTAGAGCTAACTTTCTGCCTGGGAAATGCAGCTTTAGCTTTAGTCTTCCAGCACGATATCACATCACCATCATGAAGGGGGTTGGGGTATAGCAAACAGTTTGACACTCAGTGCGTCAGGGCCTGTAGGATCTGTAGACTATTTGGTACCATGGTTCTCCTGCATCATATGGACCCTTGTTCCCTCAGGTGTGGATGATGGAGCAGACATCCCCAGAGAGATGGTAGCAGGCATTTATGAAAGGATTCAACAGAGAGAGCTCCGCTCAAATGAAGACCATGTCACCTACGTGAGTCGTGTGGAGCAGTCCATCCTGGGCCTGAAAACTGTGAGTAGTATCTCTGTGTGCAAGTCTTTCCCCATCTCTTCTTTTCTCATTTCAGGGAACTGTCTGTACTTGTTTGCTCAGTCTCCTGTCTCTGGTGTGTCGAATATTATTTCGCTGCAGTCTGTCCTCTGTACTATCTGTCATCTCCATCTCTTTAACCACGCCTCCGTAGATCCTGGCTGTGCCCCACAGACGTCTGGTGTGCTGCTGTCGCCTCTTTGAGGTGCCTGACGCCAACAAGCCTCACAAACAGAAGCTGTCCCAGCTCCAGAGAGAGGTCTTCCTCTTCAATGACCTGCTACTGGTAAGGTTTCACCACTATAAATATCTGCACTGGTGACTCACTACAATGCTCTAATTATGCACCTCAAACCACATTTTACTGCCAGTGCAAAATATATTGAATGTAACAGCGAGTGTCCTGTGTTGACTGCAGATCCTGAAACTGTGTCCCAAGAAGAAAAGCTCTGCCTCGTACACCTTCTGTAAAGCTATGGGCCTTCTGGGAATGCAGTTTCACCTCTTCAGCAATGAATGTAAGATGCAATTTTACTCTGCAGCAGTTTGTTCTTAGTACAATGCCACCCACCCTGGTGCCAGAAAAATGCTGAGCAAACTGTCAGAGCCATCAACAGCATTGTTGTCTGTCAGGTCTGAGTCAGGACCCAGGCTTTGCTTGAATTGCAGAGGCGTCATCAGTAAAACAAAATTAACTCATTGCTGTCGACTTACACTGACCATGGCACAGATTCTAGTGTTACTTTTTAAAAGAAAGATACTTCTGTTGTATTGTTTTTCCATGGTAATGTTATGGAGCTCCACATAACAATCATAAAAAATAAGTATAAATAAAAGGAATGACATGGAATAGAGTTTTTGTGAACCCTGAGTGAGTCAAGTCCAACGAAAATATCCAATCTGAGTTCTCGGATAGATCAAATTGTACAGCACCTTCAAAACAATCCCTTATAAACAATAGATTTCAATGCAATAAGAAAATAAGAAAAAAATGTCATTTTTAACAATAGGTTAGCCAAGTCCCCATAATACAGATTCTGAGAGACTGGGATCAAAAAGCATGAGTTAACAGGGCAGTTTGTGATTAAACTAAATTACCGCAGCTGAAGGTGTAATTATAAATGAATTTTGACAGGTCTGTCATTTAACTGAGGAACGTATGAATTCCTAACAAAAGCTGAAGCTGATGGGAATGTCATTAGTTTTTGTTGGATAAATTAAAATTTTGACCACAAAAGTTATTACAATTCATGCTGTACTAAATTGAATTTGGTCCAGGCAGTGACTAAGCTTCGCTGTTAGCATAGCTAAAAATGTTTGCATAAAAAGGAAAATTGAAAACTACTGATCTTCACACTTTCTTTTTTTGCAGACCTTCAAGAAGCCACTGCTGTCAACAGAAATACATTTGGTCATTAATGTCAAAGTGTGAATTTTTTGCAAGTATTCTTAGCAGCAGCGTTTTGTGAAGTAGATACCGAAGTAAAAACTCCAATACTGAAGTGTTTTGAAAGATGTTTTTTTTTTTTTTTTTTTTTGGAAAAACTTGGCATCCTTTTTTTAGAATCAAAGTCATGGTGAAAGCTCTTTCTCTCTGTCTCGGGGTTTCTCGTCAGACTACGCCCATGGCATCACCATGCTGAGCCCGTTCACCTCGGAGAAGAAGCAACTGGTGAGCTTCTGCTCCCCGAGTGGAGAAGAGCTCAGGAAGTTTGCAGAGGAGCTCCGAGAGGCTATCGCAGAGGTTAACGAGATGGAGCAGATCCACATCCAGTGTAAGGAAAGGAGAACACACACCTCAGCATATCGAAATGCAAACGCACACGTACAGTACTATTTGCAGTACAATCTCTCTTTCTGCTGTTGTAGGGGAATTGGAGAGGCAGCAGGGCATCCAGCCGCACGGCATACACACAAATGGCGGGCAAGTGGACACACACACAGGACACGGCTCTCCCTCAGGTGCAGGTTTTGCTCGCGCAAACATTACACAGCAAAACATTACACACAATAAAAATGCATATATTACTCAAGGGACTGAAGAAAATAGGACAACTTCATGGAAGAGAGGCACATGAAAAAGCCCACAATGACAAGGAAAAAAGAAGAGTGGATAATGGTTAGAGTTACTTTTGCTGTCATTGTCGCTGTTTTATTGTCAGTATTAAAGAATGTAACTTCCGAAATGTTCACCTTTCTTGTGTATGGGTTAAACTTATGAGTCACTTGTGATATACATGTTCTTTCACCTTATGCAGACTCCAACTCTTAAACCACTCTAATGTGTCTACAGAAAATACGAAGCTAACCACCAGTTTTATGGAGGGTTATGTGCTGAACTGGAGACTCCCTGTTAGTTATTGAGCTTTAGAGTAGTTCTCATAGTTTACCCCTTTGCTAAGCTAAGTTAGCCGACTGCTGGTGGTGGCTTCATGCTATATTTACAGCGTAAAAACGAGAACTTATAAAATAATTATTTTCCCAGGGTGAAGACCTGACATTTTTGTCTTGACTGTATGTGAAACTGAAATCTGCCTGTTGACTTACAAATAGAGCTGTCTCTCCCCACAGGCCAACAGGATGTGTATGATAAAACCGGCAACAACAACACTGTAGAGGTGAGTGCCAAAGCTACTCATGTCTCCCTCAGGTAAGTATCTGCGTCTTCAGCTCTGTGGGTGTGGTTTTGTATGTGAGCGTGTGTGTGTGTGGTTAGACAGGGACTATGCCTCATCCTGAAAAGAAAGTCTGTGCTTTATGCTTTGCTTTAAAAGAGCTCCGCCTCAGGCACATCCCCACTATGCAGCCAAGGATACAAAGGCCGCTGAGAGGAGCCTGATGTAGTGGCGCCACAAACAGCGTCTTTCTGTGCCTCATGAGTGGATCAGCAGCCACTCTACTCGCTACACAACATCCCTTCTTTCATCAGTTGCTGTTTGCCAGCCTTACTGTATAAGCCTTTGCAAGCCGCCATAAGCCTGGCTGGCTCCTAGAATACCATCTACAAAGCCAGATGAGCTTGATACCGTTAACAGTCTGTCAAGTGTGTGTGGGTGGGTGTGTGTTTGTAAAACCAGCCCTTCCTTTAACTAAGCATAGTGATAGAAGCTGTTTTCCCCCTCTCCAGTTTCCTCTCCGTTTTATTCCTTTGCCCATTTCTCTCCTCTCTCTCCTGCCTCTCAGTCAGTCCCTTAGAGTTGTAAATTATTGTGTTAGGGAGACACCATGCCCTCGGTGTCACCTCTCTCCTCTCCTGACACACCTTTTATCTTTTAGCTTCTCATTCTCCCACTCATTGACCATATTATTGCACACACACACACACACACACACATAAAATCCAAAATGTCCCTACCATGATCTCTGACCTAAATCTCGTCTTACCCCGCAACCCTTTTCTCTTTCTGGGCTGGTGTGTGTGTGTGTGTGTGTAAAGACGTGATTGGAAGAAAGTGTAAATCATGTAAAAAACATGATTGAGAGAAAAAGAAACCAAGAGTGTCTATTTTGCATGCGCTCGCTCTGCATACGACCTACCTGCATGCCTGCATGCCCATGTGCGTAACACACCAGAGGGCTGCGTAGAGGCTGTGTTCAGGCTGGTAACTCCTCATGCGTTCTCTGACTGTTCCTAAACTAGGTGTCAATTCACAACAGGCTGCAGACCTATCAACTGAGCCAGCCCAGCATTGAGTCCACGCCTCTGGCCCTGGCGGCGCCACCCGCCCTGCTCAGCCCCGTCCAGCCAGGGGAGCTCCGCCCAGAAACACTCATCCAATGCCAGCAGATTGTCAAGGTGATCGTTGTGGATCAGAGCGGGCGAGGGCGGATGGAGGCCTTCCTCAGCCAAGGCCCGGCCACCCATCAGCTCATTCAGTCGGCCATGTCCACACCTGTACGCGTCAGAGAGGGGGACGGCCCTCAGCCCCCCCTGCCGCCTCCACCTCCACCTTACAACCACCCCCACCAGTTCTGTCCCCCTGACTCACCCATGCCCCTCCACCACACCATGCCTCTCACCCGCAGGCGCAACTCCAGCGGCTCCCGCAGCATTGTCTGAGTCGTGGGCTACTCTACAAACCCTGGAGGGAAGACGTTACCCTCACACTCAAACACACACACACACTTGCTGGAGCACTAGTCAGTTCACTTTGAATGGTAAGATAAAATGATTGCAAAAAAAAAAGAAGTAAGGAATATGCTGTCTGAGTCGCATGAAGGGACAAAGTGAAAGGAAACCAACAAGAATCTAATCACAGTCTTGACTGAGCAGTGTCGTTTTTTTGTACATGAAGTGGTTTTGATGCCATTTCTTTGTCTCCAACATGTCACCTGGTAGCTGATGGTGTTGTCTGTCTAGATTTCACACTCTTTAAGAGGTGTTGTGACTTTGCATTTTTAAATGTCACCTGTCCAACAAACGTGTCTGTGAGCTATGACCATGAAACCGAGGGGCAGTGTCAGAAAAACAAATTTTGGCAGCCGTGAGAGGACATGGGATCGCTTTAAATGTAAAGGACAAAACTGTTTTGTTTTCTTTCAAGATATTGATGTTTGTTGGGTTTTCAGGTTTCCAGTACTAGATACCACACTCAGTGAGGAATCATTTCAGCACCGCTAATATAACTTCTTCACCCTACAAGCGTTTTTTTCTCATCTCTGCATAATGTGAAGAAACAGGAGTACCCGCTTCTTTATTTCCTTCATTTTCAAATAATCAGCGTGTGAAAAAGAAGGTGAAGAAAAAGGTAAAAAGGCTCTAACATTGCTACTCTTTCATGTATTGTATCGTGTAGTAAGCAAGGGAACGTTGTTACTCGCAAAACTAACCTAAAACCATATCCTGACGACAATCATATTTTTTTGTGCTTCTTTGTTGTGCATTTTTCTAAACGTGTGCGAGCTGGTATCTTCACAGCAGTGTGTGACTGCCCTGATTCCGTGGCGTTTGGCTCTCACAGAGCTCAGGAAAGGATTTGCTACACTGTAACATGTAATATCTGCACCTCTGAGTTGTACAGAGAGCTGAGTGCTTGTGTACTGTGTGTTCAGTTTACTTACCCATGGGCAGCAGGGAGTAGGGCTGATAATTCATCCAAAACAAGGCTAAAATGAAGCCGCCCCCCCCGTACGCTTACTCCTAATGGGTTACCTTGTGGGAATATTGATGTTACCTTTGGATTTTGGCAATATCTCTACCTAGAAAACTCTTAGCTTTAGTTTAAAAATGAATAAAAATCGCTCCACCCAGGGTAGACCAAAGTCACCTCGCAAAAACATCACTCCCCTCTCACGTATTTTATTTTTCCTTGCACACTGAGATGCTTTCCTTGACTGATTGTTAAATCAGGGGGAAAACTGAGGATGTCCATGGATGTCCATGGAATAATTACTGATTTCATTGTAGTGTTAGTCTGTCATGGATTCGAGCTTGAGCCAGTTTGTACAGCAGATCACGAACTGAGACACACCAAACACGTCTTGTACCTTTTGCACCACAGAATATATTGGATATATTGTAAATAGATAATATAGATTTATTCTGAAAATGTGATTGGTTTGCCCAGTGTGTGTATCTACGTATGTATTTGTACAGAGAAGATCTAGTTTAAAAGAAAAAAAGGATATTATAGTTATTATAGTTATTATTCACATTTAATATCAGGGGGTGTCCTACTGCTACGAGAGACGGGAAACAGGCAGCTTTTATAGAATACACTCCAGTTACCATGGTAACACACACTGATATTATTACAGATCTACATTCGTCATTAAATTACCATGTCATGTTATTACAGGATTATTAAGAGATGGCTGTGTTACCTGTTAAGGTCTGTAAAGGGCTATGCTGTATTGGTGAATACGTACAGTTAACCACAGGTCATACACACACACACACAAAAACATGCACACATGCGCACACAACCACAAACACACACTGACGTACACAAACATGCACATAGCTGCCAAAGCAACAAAAGTCCAGCTTAGGTTCACCTTAGAAACCACTTGATTTCTCAAGTGAGCATCCCCACTTTGTTTACTGTAAACTCTGACTGACTTGTACTATACGGCATGATATTTTTTTCTTTGCTCCTTTTTTTTTTCATTTACATCACAAGGGAAGAGATTACAAGTTTATATTATTGTTTACATTATTGTCAGGGCATGTTGGGTTGACTGATGTCATTTTCTCCACTCTCTCTGCTTCCTCTCTCCTTTCTGCCCGACCCCTTATCCCCAACCACCGGCTTCTCTGTGGTTGTCATGGAGACGCACCAATCTGCATCCTCACTGTGGAGCGCTGTCATTAATCTTTGCACCCTCACAATATTTCTAAAAAGGAGATTTCTTAAAGATCAACATGTTTACTAATGGAATATTTCTAATTTTTTCTGTTTGAAGAGAATGAAAGAATAAAGTAGTTTTTACTCTCTGTCTCAGACTGTCTTCTCTAAGATGATCCTCGAATGCTTTTGATGCTTTTGACATCGTCTCCACAGTGTCTGCGTCTGTGGCTATGCCGGCTTCTCTAATGAATGAATCTGCACCAGGTGTGCAAGGAGGGCAGTGGAATGAAGGAGCTTATGGGAAATCAGTCCACATCAGTGTTCCTGTGTCCTCCCAGCACACCGGGTCTGAACTCATTCATTAGAGGATGAGGTCAGCCCTAAAGCAATATTGAATCTGACAGTGCTCGCTGAATGTCTAGCCGTGTGCTGAAGCGTGTCTGCACACGTGCGTGAGTGTGTACTTAGAGTACATCATTTTCCACTGGACTCTTATTCTGCTGTCTACACAAAAATACCAGCAAGATGGTAATTTCTTTAATTTCATATTGCAATGTCAAAACGGAGAAAGTTCTCAAGTCTCGTAGTGTTAACTATCAAGGCCAGAAAAAAATACAAGATGGTTTATTTTTGCAAATCACACTTGGGAAAGGATGAACAACACCTCGACGCAGGCAGAATTACAGAGAGAAAAAAACCCCACCATTTTGGCTGAATAAATTATCTTACAAAAACATAGATGATATCAACATAATACAGTAATTACAATACGCAGTGAAATCAATTTGTGCAAAGTATCCATGGGCTTACAGATGTGATAGAGCTCTCACCGTCAGCTCACCGTTTCTCCTTCATCCCTGTCGTTTCTGAAATTCTTTGTCCCTGTCTCCCCTTTTGTTTCTCTCAATCTCTTTGAAAACAAGTAGACAAAAGGTTCAATAAAGGGAGTACTGTGCTGAGAAGTGAGCTGAGAAGTGGAGCAACAAAGTCTTAAGTCGACTGACAGGCCGTTCAGTTCAGACTGTGTTGTTCACCTCCTGTTTCTCCTCCTGTTTCTCCTCCTTTTCCCAAGAGGCTGTCCTGTACAGGGTCTGTGCACCGGTCACGTCCCAAAGACCCCGAAAGTCTCATTCTCCCGCAGGTGCAGGTGTCCCTCAGTTTGCTTTTACATAGTGGTCTCTTCCCACTCCAGCTCAACGTCACCTGAAGACCAGGGCAAATGTGTAGAGTGAACCCTGTACAGTAGGGAGTGTGTTGTTTTTTGAATGTGTGTTTAGGTGTTTGTTTGTTTACCTTCCATGGCGTCCAGGGAGTCCATCTTCTCCAGAGCAGAATAGCTGACAAACCAGATGGACTGACTGTTGCCTTTGTTGTTTAGAAGTTCCAGTGTACTTTGGTGCAGGAAGATGTACTGGGCCTGGCAGCACATACAGTGACAGATAATGTACCCTGAAATGGTTTCCTGGTGGCCTTGTTGACCATGTAACTGCAACATCCCTGGTCTGACTTGAGCTTTGTTTGTGAGCTCTTTACTGTCTTGTGTCTAATAAAAGCAAAAAAAGATGTAATAGTGGAAAAAACACATGATTTTCTGACTGTGGATCGCTCAAATGGGACCATAATTACGTCGCTTGACACAAACTTATCAGAGCCGATTTACACAACTTGCTTAAAGAACAAAAATATCTGCAGATTCAAATTTGGACTAATTAATGCTGCAGCTGCAGTTTTTCAGGCTTCTTCAGGCTTTTATGGAGCACACACAGTAGACCCCTCGCTGGCTGAGTCGGCTGACTTCCTGATAATTTACTAATACAACCTGTGCCGTGACATCTGATGTATTGTAGCCTGCCACACCGGAACTGATGACAAATGTATGTGTTTGTATAACCTGCCTCTTGGCTTCATAATTTCATCCAATATTCAATCCTTCATATTACTTTATTGCTGTGATATGGAGATATGGAGACATTTTTGAAGTTCATTAAGTCAAGCAACAGGAACCATTAGACTGCAAGATGGCTTTTAATATATACCTAATTCAATTATTTAGGAAATCACCTATTTAGTGAACACATATGAAATGCTAGTTACTGTCATTCATTAATTTAAAACCATGTCAGCCGAAACAACTGAAAAGCAGCAGCAGGAAACTGGAACTAAGACATAACTCTGCAAGCTCTGATGGACAGTTAGAATGACTTTTAGAATTTGCCTGTTTTCACTTCCAAATAAGTGGTTTAAAGAATGTGCTTAACTTATGGGTTTGTTTAAAGCTGTGTGCAAATGCACTGGGTGCCAGTGTTTCTAATGTAACCAGTCTGAATGATGGGCTCTTTCAGCTAAGCCTCTTTGTAAATGACTGAACTGCTATGCTAATAGCTAGCTGTCTGGCACACTGAATGCTGCTGTCTCAAAGACTCATGTCCACACTGGTTGCTTTTGGTTTGTCCAACACTGCAGGCTCAAACCCCACTGCCAAATACATCGACAAATGTTCAGAATGCCAAGAAACGATAAAACAATAAAACTGAGAGGGAGCACAGGCACTATGCAGAGGGTCCCTGCAGCCACTGAGACACACATGAGTAGTTAATAAGTAATGACTGAGTGAAGTAATTTTAGGACAGGTTCATGCTGTTTCAAGAGGGGGAATCCTCCTCAGCTTATGCCTTTAATCCACTGCCAGATCATTTCCTTTGTCACAAGGAGAATTTTCCAAATATTTCCTCATGGGGATGGAATCACAGCGGGACATGAAGTAAAAAGTAGGACAACTACACTGTCATTTGTCATGCTATTTGAGTCTTTGATGATTCTTAAGTGTACTGGAGCAACCTAAGACCAAATACAGTTTTTTGGTCTTTTGTTTATTCTCTCTAGGTTGTGAAATTTACACACAGAAATAAAACACACTCCTGTTTTTTTTTTGGATGTGAACTCACCAGATTCTGCACCATACACATCCTCTCACTGCGCAGTTCGGCCACCAGGCCGTAAATGTCCACAAAGTCGTGGTCTCTGACGTGCTGAATGAGGTGGTCTAAGGCAATAAACACACCTGTTCTGCCCACACCAGCACTGAGGGGAGAGTGAGAGCAAAATGCCATTATACTCTGTGATGCTCCATTGTATTTATTTGAGGCTTACGTACAAGTATGAGGGTTACTACAGTGACCAAAGAGAGAATAAATTAATTAGTGCACTTGTATTTTCAAGGACATTACTATAATGTATGCAGTGTAAGTATGTTAACAACTGTGGTGCCACAGTACCTGCAGTGAGCCACTATAGTGGTGTTGTCGTGCCTGTGGGCTCGGACAGCTTTGACAAACTTAATGAGGGTGCTGCAGGACTCTGGGACCCCGTGCTCAGGCCACGATGTGTAGTTGAAGTGGCGAACCAGAATGTAATGTCCGTGCTGCTCAGAGGAATTTAAACAAGTAATACGACAGGAAGTCAAATTCCAGTGTTTACATCATGATGATGAAACTAAGATGGCGATTATAGCTGCATCTATGTTATAATTACATTGCATTTACATGCTAATTACATTAAAACACACCATCAGTGTAACAGAATCTGCACTGATAAAATGAACTCAGTAATAGGTTTCACTTGCTGAGTGCAGTGGAAAGGCTTTTTGTTGACAAATAACTCACTGCACAACGGTTCTTCAAGGATAAGTGCCATGATATTTTCTATTTTTATCATTACTGTCCACAAAGCCCATGAAGACAAAAGAAAATACTGAACTGATTGCACTCACAAGTTTTGTCCATGTGGCCGAAACACTTTGTGACCTGTTTTTGGAATTTAAGTCTTCAGAAAGTTTGGATGGAATTGGGGGCATGAGACAGGCCAGGGAATTTGGAAACTACTGAGAGATGTACTCATTGTTGGTTAATGATCTTTTCATAAGTTTCGCTGTATATAAGAAAAACACCATATTTAACATTTATGTGGTTTGGATGTAAGAAATCTACAAAGGAAAATGGACTTGTTCAAAATTTTGTTTGTTTTTAATTTTTTAATTGGACGTAAATGTGGAAAATGTTAAAGTATTAAGAGTAAATTTGTTACTACCTCTTTTTTGGTGTTTGACCTTAAAGTATGCACATATACAGCATGTGTTATGTGTACCGTGTGTGTGTGTTAGTGAGTGGTTATTAGCTCAGTTACCTTTTCTACTTTTAGGGTTCTGACCGTCCAGTCAGGAAACACTTCCTCTGACACTTTTGAGATGAGAATGTCACCAAACACTGACATTGGCTTGTTGTCCTCAGGCCAGTACTTGTGACACCGAATCTGAAATGTCACACACACACACACACATACACACATACATGAGATGTGCATAGCAGATATAACCCTCCCGGTGATAGAGTTGTAATTGAGCTGATACTAGAGGTGTTTCATAACAGTGTCAAATCGCTCATGACGCACTCTGCCTTTTTCATAACACTGCGTGAGCATGGCTATGGTGCGGGTGCCCGTTTCCCAGATCATCCTCCAAAAGTCAGCCACTGTGCCAGGCAGAGGACCCTGTGTGGCAATGAACTCATTGGGGCACAGGTAGCCCTAGAGACAGAAAAACACACAGATAGGCCTTTATCTGCAGGCTTCCTGAAAAAACAACATATGTCCCACGCTTGCATAACTACTATCAAGCAGAAGCGACCCTCCAGGTTAACAACAGGCTTTTAGCAGCTGATAGCTGGTACTCACTGAGACAAAGCTGGCGTTGATGTAGTCAGAGCCTGCAGTGCCCGGTTCTGACAGCAGTTTCACTCGATTGTTGTTGTCTAGGAACAGTATGAAAGAAATGTGTATACAAATGTACATGTCCAAGTGGTGGTGAAATCCACATGCAGCAATAAATATAGGGATCTATAGTCGGGAAGCTAATTTTCAGGCTGACCACTTACAAGGTTTGATGTTGGGGAAGCGGTTTTTGGATTTGTTCCAGGGCAGGTCAGCGTCTGTGGTGGCCAGGTCCTGCAGCAGCTTTGGGAGCTCCTGCAGAGATGATATGTAATACATCAGTGAAAGATAAAAGTGAAAAACAATGTTCTTAAAAATATGTTTTTAAAAATCCAATTTCTTTTGACTTAAAAAAATACTGTTAAATTTATGAGGGGTTCTATAGAGAGGGAGGGAGAGAGGGACACACACACACACACACACACGCTTAGAGGTTTGATACACATGGGACCCGGTTGTAGGCAAACACTTACAGCAAACTCTTCCTGGAACTTGGCATTGTCGTTGGCACACAGATCCTCTACGTGCTGCAGAAAAGATTTCTTGTTGACGGGCCTGGCAGAGAGAGCAGGAGAGAAATACTCTGAATGTGAGAAACTCAGACAGAGATACACAAAAACTCCACAACAATATGCTGTTTTTTTTGTAAACCTATTCTAGGTTACAACATGTAACACTGAGCTGCACAAAACATGAAGGGCTATACAGCAGCTACTGTGTGCACATTATTTATTCAGGATGACTTACTTGAGTGATTTCCTGTAGCTGAGAAGCCTGGACAAAAATAGACAGCAAAAATTAACCAAAATAAACAAATTAACTAAATAATTACAGCCCACACTGTGGTATTTCTGTCCATGACGGCTGAACTGATCCTCTTTGCAGAGAGTGGATGGTATTTTATGTTTAAGCAAAGGAGATTCAACCATTTTTATTAATCAAATCCACTTTGATTTAACTCTGACACTGACTTTGATGTTTCGTTCTAAAGGAATATCTGAACACCAGTAAACTTGAATGAAGCATGTGGTTATTCCCCCTGAGGCTGGCTTTTTCTTCGCATTGCTGAAGAAGTGTAGCTACGCAGATCCTCGACCATCGATAAAATTTACCATTTGAACCCTCTAAGATTGCTAAGCCTTCCAAGCAGCTTCAAGATAGTGAGCGGGTAAACAAATTAAAACGGTCTCAAGCAGAGGAGTGTCAGCTCAGCTCTGCAGTCCCTGTCAGTGATGGAGAGGAAAAGGAGCAGGCTGTAGGCAAAACTCTGACGTCACTGATTGACTGAACTGTCACCCTCCACCAAAGGTTTAATAAACATCACAGATGGATGATTCAACGCAAGCCTTAGTGGATAACGCGATGATGACACACACACACACACAGGAAGGAATGAAAAGTGGAGCACAACATGCTAATAAACTATGCACAGCAAAATGTGGCACACACGGGTAAGAAGCCCGACTTACTGGATGACATAAATCTCTTTCCGTCTAAAGAAGAAGGAAGAATACCTGGTGGGAGAAGAATAAAGCCAGGGCGAGTCAATGCACGTGCCTACATGCAGGGATAGCTATTTGTGCCATTTGTTTGACAAGTGACAAGGAAAAGTGTGTTGTTTTAACCTAAACTGTGCTTAGAAAGGTGGTGTTTATACAGATCTCTCTGTCCAGGTCGTGAAGAAATTCTGGTCAGTACAAAGCAGAGAGACACACTGTCCAGATTAAACCTACATGACACCTGTAGGTGTAGCTGTACAACATGCGACTGAAAAAACAAAACCTACAATCTTTGCTCTTAAGTATGAGTCGCACCTAAAATGAGTGGAAGGCAAATTATTCCTAAGAGCTGCTTCCTTTTTCAGGACTAAGAAGAGTCACTGTAAAAGAAGAAAATGTCATATTAGAAGTTCAACATGGCAGGCAAATATTTGCTCAAGCACTGCAGATACATTATTTTTACACATGAGAGATATCTGCCAGGTAGAGGCACTTTTATTTATCCATCCTCTCTCATGTGGTTTTTAAAGTTTTTAACGTTCCTGTTCATTCCGTTCCTCTTGAAGACAGCCACATTTTACACCTACCTGGACCCCTCTATTTTTGGTTTCTTTTTTTGTTCTGTTGTCGTGTAGGTGACGGTATTCCTCAGATGTTGGGGAGGGAAGGTGTTCAGAGAGCTTTATATGCTTATTGGTTGTTTCAGTGCTGATGTCTATTTATATTAGCAAATGAGAATATAAATACCTGAATTGTAGTGCTACTCATATGTTTCTCACTTCATCTTGGCCATAAGTGACCTTGATACACCAAAACTAAGACTAAATGTGACTTCTGTAGCTCTGAGAAGGAAAATCAGCTTGCAGCACTTAGTGTCTGTGTGAGAAAGGCATAAAAACAGAAGAGCTAGGGGCTGAATTTGCAGGGGAGGATAGTTAGAGAGATGCAGACTGGAACTGAGGGTAAACTATAAAGCCACAATGATGCTGTGTTGTGTTGTAGTGCTGCTGCTTCTATTCTCTGCACAAACTCTACAACACCAGAAGATTTAGTGCTGACAGGAGCGCACATTCAGTTGGCTGCAGCAAAGAGATTTTTGTCTTGTTGACTTAGATTTAAAATTGTGTCTGAAGCAGCTAAATCAAGCCTGAAGTCATGTGCAACCAGCGTCAGCTGCCAAAAATGTGTGTGCTATGTTTGAGGGAAAGCAACGCTTTTAGATCCAAGCTAAACACACAGACTTACCGGTTGAGTTTCTCTTGCTTCAACTCCAGATCTGCCACAGCGATCAGCTGATCCAGTTTACACTTGGTCTCTATGATCTCCGCCTCTCTGGGTGAATAAGTGCCGCCCTCCTTCTTGCGCTGATGGATCCTGACATTTAATGACGAGCATGTCAGTCAACCAAATTGGTTAATAACAGGGTAAACACAGAATCAAAATGAAACAGATTTATTGCAAATTATGCAAGGCACAGTTAGTTATTACTTATCCAGGAACTTAGACATAGCATGTCTTTTTATGTGTTAATACTAAATGGCAATCAATGCAGTGTTCTAGTAAATGTCTGAATGTTGGCAAAGGAATGAACGCCTGTTGCCATCTTACTTTACTGAGGCACAGATGATGATGATGAGTAACACAGCCAAGAAGAAGGAAAGCAGAACACCAAGAATGATCTGCTCTTCTCTGGTCAACAGACCATCAACTACAGAGAGAGGGAGAAGGACAGAATGGACAACATCATACAACAAACAAAGGTGACTTAACATGTATATCTACATGTATATATTCACTTCTGGATTTAGAATGATACAGGGATTAATATAAATACCTGCAGTTTTGACATGGTCAGAGTACTCAGAGTCAGTGTATTGGCCATTGATGTTAGTGGCTCTGAACTTAAACCTGAAATAACAATCCAGTCTAAGCATTATATTATTACATAACATGTATATACAATGGTTTTTAAATTGTTGCATGGTAAAGTGTGTGTGTGTGTGTCACGCACTCACACATAGACCGTGTCAGGCTTCAGTGGTCCATTGCATAAATTGTCAGTATTGTTCTCCCGCATACAGTCATCGTTCTCTCCGATCACGTACGTTCCTGTTGTGGTGTGATTGTGTCTCACCAGGGGCCGGCCGTCTCCAGACACAGTGCGACCACCTCTGACGTGTGCGTCCGTGCGTAATACCCCGTCCCCCAAAAAACAGAGCGGGTTGGGGAACCCCTTGTCAGTCAGGTAAGGAGCAGGGCGATCAAAAAATGCATTCTTCCAGCTGGTCAGGTTCTGGATATCCTTCACTATGACAGGATGGAAGTTAGAGGGGAAAGAAATCACAGGGGAACTGAGTCAAATTTCTGCTGACCTTAAGCCCCTCAGCTTTTGCTTACATTTTGTCTATTGTGAGCTTAGGACAGAGTGACGTACTGTAAAACAAGATTCTACTTGAGGCTTAAAGCACAAACCAGAGACTGATACCCAAGTGTATTCAACTAAAAGTGATGGCTGTCAATGTTTTTGAAGAGTCATACCCCCTGACTCGGCCACGATGACCTGAATTTTTGTGATTGGTCCGTTGTCGTCACTATAGAAACAGGCAGGCATGCGGATGGTGATACTCCTGTGGGTTACCATGGCAACCCCTCCATGGCCCAGCACTGCCTGGGGTCTTTGGGTTGGCTTGGCCGGGGCTGGAACATACACGTGTGAACACACACACACACACACACACACACACGCACACACACACACACACAGGTTGTCCTGTGAATACATTATGTGTGAAGAGGTGGTTTTACTGTGTTTACATATTTTCTGTTCTGCATGTACACAAAAAACAGGACAAACAGGCCACTGCTCTGAACAGTCAGATTAAAACTGGACCTCTACATCATCAACACAGGCCAGACAATATTGCTGAGTTACATCTACTGTGTCAGAACAACTGAATACTGTCGTATTGAGCAATAATACTGTGCCGTGGCAATTTTCTGTCTAGCATCTGTGCTGCACTGCTGCAACAAGATAGAGAGAAACACTGTAGAGCACAGCAGAGCAGGCCTAAAAAAAGGGGGAGTTGCACCTTTGATTCCTGTAGTTATCTGGACATGTGGGCTGGGCGGGCTCCTGCCGGCCCCATTCCTGGCTAAAATCTACAAATAGAAAGAAGGAAGACAGCAGAAAAGGGGACAGGCACAGTAAGGAAGAAAATGACAATTTGGAAAAGATTAAACTAGTGGGGGTTTTGGACTGCTGGCTCTGTTGTGCTGTTCCAGCTCCAGGTGTGTGACCAAAGAGACTGCGTCTAAATATGCGTGCCTGTGTGTGGAATGTGTGTATCCTTCTTGCCTGTATACTGTAGCTGTGTCCTCCCTTTAGGCCCTCTATGACAGCAGTCAGTGTGTTATGCTCTCTTTGGATGATACTAAGGCTCATGTTCTTGACTAGCTGGTCTTTTTCATAGATGTACACAAAATAGGCAGTGATGTTCCCGTTGGGCTCCTCTGGGGGCGTGAAGGTCACCTTCACACGGTTCACTTCCTCCGGGATAACTGATACAATCACGTTCTTAGGAGGGTCTTTCGGCTCTGGGGGGCAGAATAGAAATATTACAAGAGAAAAATAATAATAATAGACATACGGTAATATCTACAGGTTGGCAGGAGCTGCCCTGGGTGCTCCACATACCCTCCTCCAGCGTTTGAAATGCAGTAGGTCCAATAGCTTTCCCATCGCTGGCAGCCAGTTCCACTGGACCAGTGAAGGCGACGATGGTCACAGAGTAAAGGGTAAAAGCAGTCAAGTTAGTCACAACAACAGTCGTCAACTCTCCTGGAGCCCGGACTGTTGAGATGTTCAAACCAGGACCAGCCACCTGACATGACAGCACAATTCACGGAAACATTTAACACTTTTAAAAAAAAATACTGTTTGCACTTTACACCATACTGAATGTTAACCTGCCTTTGAGCTGCCACTGCTATTTTAAAAACTCTGCCAACATAACACCATGTTGGTCTGTTCTGACGGCATCTACCTGTGTTTTACGCTTCACTGGTGACATGTTCATATTTGTGTGTGTGTGTGTGTGTGTGTGTGTCTGTACAAATGTAACTCAGTGAGATGACCTGCACAAGGTACGAAGTCGGTCCTGAGAGAACAGCTGGAGCGTCCCACGCAATACGAAGGCTGTTGGAGGTGGGGGTCACTTTTAGGTCACGGGGGGGTGCGTCAGGGTCTAAGGGAAGAGATTAGGAAAACACAAAGTACTTATTGTGTTCTACTAAATGAAATGGTTCAAATGAAATCTGAGTCTGACTGACATATACTGTGTAGGAAATATGACAGAAAAATTAGGGATTCTTTTTGATTTTTCATTTAACAGTCGAAAAAACAAACCAAAAAAACAGCAGTGACCTCCACACTTAATCTTGCTTTAAACTATAACACGTAAAGACAGAAAATGCCTCCGTGGCACAGAGAGATGCTGCTCTACATTGCCCTAGATCTTATTGTTTAGGTCTTGCGGAGGAGATGCCAGAGGGTGAGGTCCTGACTAACTGCCAACCCTCCACTGGCAACACAGATTGATGAAGTTCTTACTTCCAGCGAGGGTGCGTGCATATATCCAGTGTGTATATTCTCCAATTCCAGCGTTGGTCACAGCGGCCACTTTGAAGCGGTAGTATCTGTATTTATTTAGGGAATAGAGTTGGACGCTGTTGTGGTTCTCTTCACTGGCGTCCGAAGCATTCACTGACACTGTGACATGAGAGTCCACACAGTCTGAGGTCAGTTCGTCCTCTGAGGCCGGCTGCGTGGTTGGTAGGATGTTTGTTTCACAAACAGTTGAAAGCAGCTGTGCAATGATGTGGTACTCTTTCAGCAGGCCTGGTACAGAGAGCGGCGGAGCCCACTGAAGTGTCACTTTGTTAGGTGTGACCTGAGAGATGGTGAGGAGGCGAGGGGCAGCTGGGACTGTTAGAAGAGACAAAGAGGATTTAATCAAGTATTCATTCTGTATTAAATTAGTGATTCATTGAAGTCAAAGGGAATAGCTTCTGCTAGATAATCAGCTGTGCCTGGATGAATAAAATGATGAAGGCACTACAATAGGACTGACTACCTGATTCAGAAAGAGTGGAAGCAGTACAATTTACTCTGTCTCCAGGTCCTGCAGAGTTGACTGCGGCCACAGTGAGTATGTACTCCTGGTCTGGTGACAGCCCAGTCACTGTGTACTCTGGTGAGTGAGCCTGGTGAGTGTAGGACTGCGAGTCTACCTCCACTAGAATCTCATAAAAAACAATCTGCCCATTAGGGTTGGCAGGAAGTTCCCAGGACAGCTGAATTGAATCCCAGCTCAACCCCGAGCAAGACAGGTTCCCCACAGCATCAGATACTGCCGAAAGAAAGAGACAGAGAGAGAGGGGGAGGGGGAGGACGTTGTTATACCCACATTAGCTTCCGTTTGCATTCTTCACTGTCCGCTGTAAAAGGAAAGAACCAACTACGGTTTCATTTACCTGTGATAATTTCATCACACAGGCTGAAAAGAAAAGCTCCTGCACAAATGGACTCTGCTGGCTGGTCTACATTTTATGTGAAAACAAAACAAATCAGCTGTCGCTTGAACAAATCAGCCTTATCTTAAACTATTACTTCTAATGAACTGTTCCTGAGGGGAATCATGTTCGGCTTGTACAAGTCTACGCTGCTCACAATGACATACAGATGAAAAAGACTCAATAGCGCCTCCACTGCCGACATGAACTGAGCTTCCTTGGAATGAACACGCCAAGACTGACAAGATTTTATACCTCCTTTACTGAAAGTTTTTTTGTTTCATTTATTTGCTGGTTTATATTCTTTAAACCATAAAAGATGGTGTTGTTTACCTCAGCTCTAAAATTAAAACACAGAGATCTCTTGCACAGCCTCGGGAAGGCATGTGTGATTATCAGTGACTCCACACATGCCCTTAAAACCTCCTTCAAGAGAACGCCACCAGGAAAATGCTTTAGATGTATTTTAAACAAACAGAAGCGGGTTTGGTTATATTTCAGAAGCCATAAGATTTGTGAACAGGTGAGGTTAAACAGATTGTCACATTACTCTGTTTATAGATTGATAAATGCATTTGAATTTTTTGCAATTTTCAGTGTAATGTGTTGGGCACTGTATTGTAATATATGATTGCTTTTATGCATGTGAATGAACTGCTTGTGTTCTGAGGCACAGATTAAGTATTTAGAAGTGAAGTGAGCACAAAAATCTTAATTTTAAGGCTGGTGACTTTTAAACGCCAAACTGTGAGCAGTAACCTGAATCAGTGTTACGATCCATGTGTGTAGACTGTGTGTACTCTACCTGACTCGTTAGTCGTGAAGGTCACAGGGCTGCTGAACTGATTCCCATGGCCCACTCTGGTGTAACTGTAAACATTGATCTCATAGGAGCTATGAGGCCTGAAGCCCGATAGATGTTCTGTTGTTGACGGACCAGAGGAATTCTACATTTGTGCACACACAAACACACACATAAAAAACCTGACACATTAAAGATTAAATCATCCAGCCCTGATTACTGAAGTGGACAATGTCTTATTGTATCAACACACATATGCGCATGTGTGTGTAAGTGTAATACTATAATACTAAGTATATTACTGCTGAGTGGTATCTGGAGTGTCAAATTAGAGCTACCATCGATTAGATCGTGTGTACTCTTACTGAGTGGGTCTCTGGAGTGTGTGTAGCTGTTATTGTGGAGTAGCTTTCGGTGTGTGAAATTAAGGGTACCTGGTGTGTGACGGTGTGTGTGATGAGGTCTCGGATCCTGAAGCCATACTGTATCACCACACCGTTGGGCTCCAGAGGAGGCTCCCAGCTCAGCCACACAGAGAACGCTGTGTGGTTGTATATAGTCAGGTTACGGGGAGGGGACATGGGGCCTGAAACACAAATTTAGGCAGATCGAGAAGAAGATAGACTCAAACAGGGGGACACAGTATACACCCCTAGCTCATTAAATAAATCATGTCATTTGGATCCTTAATCCTGCTTCCAAACTAACCTCCTTCATCAGTGTGAAGTTGCAGCAGCAGATAAGGCCCTGAGCCTTTACGTGTTGCTGCTGTAATAGTGAGGTTGTAAGCTGTGTATGGAAGCAGGTTAGTGAGGATGAACGAGTTGTTGGGGGTATACGTTGTGTTGGAGCCACCTGGGCCGAACAAGGTGAGGCTATACTCAGTTATCTCCCCATTGGCCTCCAGAGGGCGCTGCCAGACCACAGCGATGGAGGATGACGACAGGTTCCTGGTAGATACCAGCAAAGGAGCAGAGCTAGGAACTAAAGGGAAACACGCCCATATGCACGTCAGCATCACAATAAAGCAAGGAACCACAGTTCATTAGTGAATGTTTGTGGAGGTAAACTCACTGTCGTCATCCGTTCTCAGGTACATCGTGCTGGTATGGTTGTAGGCAGGGCCAGCCCCAGTTGCCGGGGTAACAGTCAGCACATAAGGGAAATACTTCTTGAGTTTGGTGAATAGGAAGATGTTGTCAGTTGTGGTATGCTTGGTGATCTTGTTGACAGCTGGAATCCCTTGGTTGGATACATTTGGTGGGATGCCGGCCTCCTGTAAGGTGAGCAGGTAGTAAGGACGGCCGTTTGGCTCCAGGGGAGGGTCCCAGCTGACGATGATGGCCGTGGAGCTGAAGATCTGAGCCGTCAGGTTTCGAACCGAGTCACTTGGCACTGAAAAGGCAGACAAGTAGAACTTTGTTACTGTTATTACTTACCAGTGGTTGAAAACTGTGAGCCTTTCCCTATGAGTTTATTATACTCATCAATCAACCATGCACACTGGAGGGAAAATGAACAGTGCACCAGTCATCATCGTCGTCATCATTATCTGTTACGAGCACCGTTATTATCATTGGCAGCATTGTTGTAATTAACAAAATCAACAGCAGCACAGCAAGTAGAACAATAAATAAAACAGTACAGTAAACAGAAACATTATCCAATAAGATTAACAGTCCATTCAAAGACAAACAGAGGCACTTAGGAGGAAAACTCACACAATGAAAACCTTGGGACTGAAAGAGACTGAGCAGAAAATACTCATCCTGTTCATTGTCTCAGCCTCTCCGAAAACAATGACATGGTACACAGAGTAGAAAAAAAAGGGGGTAGATGAAGGGGAAAGGGAAGATAAAACTTGAGAGATCCATGAGATGAATGAGTGGATGTAAGGGGCCAGGTGTGTGTGGGGGTCTGAGCCCAGGGGAGTGAGCCCCTGCTGGGCTTGGCTGTGCGGGAGAGACAAGGTGCCCTGGAGGTCCGGTGCTTGGCTGAGAGCGGAGCAGCTAGAGCACAGGCAGAGATACAGAGTCAGTATGAGCAGTGATCATACAGAGACAGAGAATATTTTACGAGCAAAATGTTAACAAGAAAAAAAAACAAAACAAAACATCACAACAATCAAATATGTAATTATATGTGACAAAGTCTGAGGCAGCTGTCTGCACCATTTTTCCCAAAATCACATAAAAACAAAGCTTTTACAAACACGTCAACTAAATATTATATGCGTATATGCAAATTTTGATTTCAACAGTGCAACTGCAGCCTGAGCCCAGCAGGTACTTTCATACAGCACGTCAGGCTTTGTTTTTTTTCTCTGTCATCAAACCGTAAACTGTTCTGAGCTCTCTTTTGCTTTCTCTATCTGGTTCTAATCCGTCATGCTTAGTAAAAGGCAACACAAACTGGCTGTCTTCAAGGCAGTGTCACAAGAGGACAAAAATAGAGCCAGTTTGCCAGACTGACAGTTATCTCCTTTCACTAACAGGCTGAAAGTTAGGTCTTCAACTGCAGAGTTTTTATGCAATTTTTTTTTCTTTTGAAGTCTTAGAGTTATGGAAAAAGTGTGCAGACTTATCCTCTAACGAGACTGGCTTCATGTTGTATTTTATTTATATGTCTGTTCATTTTAACTAATTTATTTTGGTGTATGTTTGTATGTTTTTTTTTTTGTGTGTGTGTGTTTGTGTGTGTGTGTGTGTGTGTGTGTGTGTGTGTGTGTGTGTGACTGACCGTCCTCTGGTAAGAACAGGGTGAGCGTCTCGCTCTGGACCCCTCCGTCCCCCTGCACAGTGCTGGAGGTCATCCACATGGTGTAGTTTGTGCCCCCAGTCAGCCGAGTCAGAGTGTAAGAGAGGGGTGAATCAGGAGAGGCAGCGTCAGGTACATCTGAAACAGGAACCCTCTATGGAGAAAAAAAGAGCGTTAGGGTTACTTCAACACGCAAAAGGGCATTTAAACAAGAGGGAAATTTGTGCTGCATACACAGATAAGTGACAAAGGAAAGCCAACACTGAGTATCTTAGTGTTGCACCACAATGAGCTGACAGGAAGCATCTACATTTCACACTCCTGTTAACACAACTACTACTTTTAGCAGTTAGCTGTAAACGCATGCAGAAAACATGGAGCAGCATTAGCATTCATTTGGAGTTGTCTGCTGTGACTGGAAACGAGGTTGATGAGAGCAGAGAGAGTGCAACAGAAAAGATGCAGGCCATAAAACCAAAACAAGGAGCTAAAAGTAACTAAAATGCTTTGTAGAGCAGAGGGAACTGACGTGTGATAATGCTCTGTGGGTTTGACACAACGAGCAAAGCTGTTCACTTACTCAGCAAAGTTTGGATTTAATAATATTGATTTGCACAGCTTTGTTTTTCCATCTGTCTGTATGTTCTCCATGCAGAGCATGTGTCTCACCTGCTCAGTCACAGTGTTGTTCTCAGAGTAGTAAATAGTATAGTGAACAATGATTCCATTGGGTTCAGTGGGCGGGTGCCACAGTATGGTGACAGAAGAGGCGGTCACATTTGCAAAGGTCACATTCTGCGGAGGGTCAAATGGCTCTGAAAGCCAAACAGAAAGGATTTGGGTGAAAAAGTATCTTCATACAGTGCATGGTAAATAAAAATTTTAAATGTGAGTTAGCTGCCAGAATCTCTTCTGTCCAGCACCTGCATCTGTGGTGGTAAAGCTGATGTAGATAAGCACTCCTCCATCTCCCAGTCTGGTCCAGCTGGAGACAGAGGCATTGTAGCGACTCTCTGAGTCCACATTAATAACCACTGATGTCTCTGTCACATTCTGCCACAGCTCACTCGTTTCATTCCTAACAAAGAAAGTGACCATTACTGTTGCATCGTGCTCTCTTTTCTGTTTAAACTTCTGTTAAAACAGGGATAGGTGTGTAGATTTACTAACTCACCAAACTCTGACGATGTAGTACAGTATGTCTGAATTGGCTTCAAGTGGTGGTTGCCATGACAACTCTACCTCATAGTCTGACAACTTTCTGGCGTGGAGGAACTGAGGAGGTGTGTCTGGAGCTGAGATGCAGGAGAAAGACTTTCCAGTAACATCCTTTCCAGTATCATCGCAGAAACTGAACAGCTGAGTGATTATTTAAAACATATATTTACACTGGGCAAATTAGAAACTGTGAAAGGCCCCCAGGAACATGCCAGAGAGAAACAGAATATTTCCCTGAAATGAAAACTGGTTAGTTGCCGATGGGAGACACGAGCGCCACGTGGGATCGAACACCTGTGATGTAACAACATTAGCATACGCTGAAACAGAGAGACGTAACTGAGGAGGAAAAGACGAGAGGAAAGTCAGATTTAAACAGATGTCCTTTGACCTCGTCAGCCATTTGTGATGTAACCGTGCAGCCTGCTGGAACTGAACAAAAAAAAACCTCTTGCCCTTTCCTCCTCCCCCCACCCGTCCCTCTCACCATCCTCCAGTGTAGTGATGTTGAGCGGCTCGCTGCTGTAGTTTCCTGGCCCTACACGTGTATGTGCCTGCACCATGACCCGGTAGTGTGCATACTTCCGCAGATGGGTAATGTGGATGTAGTTGGTCGGGGAGGTGAGGTTCAGGTAGTGACTGGAATTCCAGAGCTCCAGGCTGTAGTGGGTGATGACCCCGTTAGGCAGCAGAGGAGGCTGCCAGGTCACATTCACCTCACTGGGACTGACCGACTCGTATGTGAGGCCATACGGAGGACTGCCTGGGACTGGAGAGAGAACACAAATATACACCTTTACTGAAATCTAGTTAATTTTGCTAGTAAAGGTTTTCATTTGTGTGTATTCATGTGAGTGGGCACATCCATCAACACACCATCCTCTCCAGACAGGAGGCGTAAAATATCTGATGTTTGGTTGCCGTGTCCGTAGCGCGTGTACGCCCTCACAGACACGTTGTAGTAGGAGAATGGCTTCACGCTGGTCAGAATCACTCTATTAAAGGAGGTGTTCAACAAAGCAGAGTGCGTTCCGTTCTCATACAGGACCTCGTAATGCTGGATCACCCCATTGGCTTTCTCTGGTGCAGACCAGGCCAGTGTGACAGTGGAGGGGCTGGTGTCTACCACAGTGAAGTTCACAGGGGGTGAGTCAGGTTCTGAAGGCGAGATGGACAAGAAAAATGCAAGAACGTGAACTGAACTGAATGTGTCATTGACTGAAATACAATCAAATCAAACAAACAAATAATGTAACTCATTAGCATCAAATTAGTAATTCAATAGCTACCTACTTCATTTAAAAAATTAAATAAAATGCTTCATATCTGATATCACTTTGATGCAGCGTGAGGTGCATGCCACATACTGGGTCCCAGAAACAATTCAATGACGTGTACACTGTCACACTTTCTGTAGACCGAGCACGCAGAAAGTTGTGGCCCTGAAATACATCAACAGCTACTGCCGTGAAACTTTGTACAGGCATTCACGGTCCTCAGAGGATGGATTGTAAAACTTGTGCTTCAAATAATTATGACTGAACTTTGTGTACTTTGTGTTTCGTGCCAATTACCAAATGTTAGCATGCTAAGGTGCTAAACTCAGGAGGTGTACAAGGTAAAAATGACACCAGCACTTATCCCAAAGCACCACTGCAGGCTATGGTTAATCCTTGACAGCTTTACTGACATTTTATTTTAGAGATTCACTGTTTAATGTTTGTTACATCTGCCAATTGTTTGTGATCAGCACATACCATCCTCTAAGGTGTAAACAAAGATGTCATCTTCCTCAGAAAGAGAGCTCTCTCCCACAGCTGTAGATGCAGCCACGCGTAGCTTATATCCAGTATACTTATCCAAATCTATGCATTAAAACAGAGGAGAAAGATATTCAGCAACAGACCTGTGTTATAATGATTTTAATGAAAGAAAAGATGAGTATACGCCACCTGTTATCAATATGCTGGTAGTGTTAGTGACCCACTTCAGAGCCTGGTTATTGTGCAGTTTGAGGCCATAGACGGTGTAATGCGTGATCCGTCCGTTGGGGTTGAGTGGAGGGACCCAGCTCACTAGTATGGAGGTGGAGCTGATGTTTTGATAAGACACTTCAAGTACTGAGCTAGGGACTAAAAGACATATACAGTACAAAACATTACTGGGTAGATTTGCACCTTATCATAATTTTTTGTAGCTTTTTTTAAATTAATGAGCGGCATGTGATTACCCACCCTGCTCCCTGGTCTTCTCGGTGATGTCTGTGGCAGGGCCCTCTCCCATGGTGGTGGAAGCAGTGACCCTGAATGTGTACTCGGTGAAGGGATTTAGATCTGACACCAGGTAAGACAACTCCTCAGACAAAACATCCATGACCTCCTGTCTCACCGTCACACCTGCGACATGCATGCAGACATAGATGGATACACATGATCACATGTCCACACGGCATTAATAAGCACTGGTGCAGATAAAAGTCCTTGTATCAGGGGCTGCAGGAAATGAAGAGAAGCAGTGTTTAGCGTTATTGCTCTCCCACCTGTTGTACCAGAAGCTGCTGCATTGCGTGTTGAAAAGTGTCCTGGGATTGCTGCTGCATCACGTGTGGACAAGTGGACCTGGCTTGGGGTCAGGGCCAAAGGGGAGGAATCTGAGGTCATATCCCCAGCCTGTGTTTGCTTTGTCAGCCAGGGGGGAAGCGTAGCAGCAGGTGGCACAGAGGTGAGAGAAAAAGCACTGGTCCCAGAGACTGAAGAGTCAGAGGACTGAATTTTTGTGCTGTTGGAGTGTGGAACAGAGGTGTAACTGGTGCTGGGCCTCTCAGTGACCACGGGGTCAAAGGTAGGTTGAACATTCGTGCTAGTGATGTGGTCAGGGTTTCTAAGTCCAGATTGTGCAAAGCTGGAAGCAGTCACATCGGTGGGCAGCGTGCGGTCAGAAACAGTGGCCGTGAAAGTTGGTGGAGATGTGATTAGACTGAGCTCAGCATTTCTCTTACGCCGCCTTGGGTTGTTATGGACACGAGGGGGAAGTGCCTCATCTTGGTATAAATTTCTTGTATTCTGAAGGAAAAAATATATATATTTAATAAACTGAAGTTAGTTTTTCATTTTTTCTGGATGGGTGCAGTGTAAAGCATCTGCCCTTAATGCAATGTGTACTTGAATCAGTGGACACAGACTGTTGCTTAAAGCTTGCATATGAAGACGTTTATAATAATGTGCCACAATCAATGAAGAGCATGTAGAGGAAGTGGACACAGAATCTGTACAGTCTAATGCAATTCATGCATGGCGACAGTGATGCAACAAATACTTCCTTTGTAAATCTTATAGAACTTCTTGGAAGACACTTGTCATGGTTTGTACAGGTTTTCATTACATTATGCGCAACACCATGATTGGAGGTTTAATCAATACAATTACACTGAAAAAAAAAACAGGTTTACTACTCAGAGCACGACTCTGTGTACAGTAAGTATATGTAAGCATTGATGGTCTAATTTGATCTGACCTTTTCAACAGAACAGGCTTGGTTTTTAACACAATTTTCAGATGTAATGGGATAAATTTATGGCTCACCACTTCTCCAGTGAGGGTGATGTCCTGCAGCAGAGTGTCAGCTACCAGGACCTGCAGTCTGTAATGGGTGATTGGCCCGTTAGGCTGAGCAGGGCTTCTCCAACTCACACGGATTGAAACTGAATCCTCAGCTACTGCCATTAGGCTCTGCACTGCACTGGGTGCTACTCACACAAACACACAATCAGAGGGAGACAGAGTTAGACACAGACACAGAGGCATGGTAAACAAACCTCCACACAGACAAATATTTTTTGGGCTTCATTGTGTTATCCTTGACATTTCTGTAGTTGTGTAGGATTTCATGTGCTCTTTCTCATCATGTGAAATAAACAAAAATAATCTAAGAACTAAGAGTGTGTTGTTAAGTCATAATTCTAAGTGGATTTAAAAAAAGATTGCAAAAAGAGATGTGTAGAGTGTTCTCACCCTCAGGAGGTGTAATTACATCTTCCTGTGCTGCTGGACCCACCTCTCCAGCTGCTTTGGCTCGGACAGCGACAGTGTACCTTGTATAGGGGGTCAAACCAGTGAAAACAAACCGCATGTCTCCTGTGCTGTTCTCATACAGATATCCTGGGATGAAGAAGGAATAGAAGATTTTATGGATTTCTATCAATTAAGAGTCTGAGTGTATTTATGAGTACATGCAAACAAAGTGTGTTCATGAGAGAATAAATAATAACCTGTGGGTCCATAAAGGTAGAGTGTGTAGGTGAATTTTCCAGTGATAATGTTGGGAGAGTTCCAGGACACGGAGATCGATCTTGACGTCATATTAAGTACAACAAAGTTTTTTGGTGGGTCTTCTGGAGCTGCCATACACAAACACAGAAATAATGTTTTTTTCCACATATGCAATATACACTGTATATATGCTAATAGCCATCTGTTGCACAATTTAAACAAAAACTACAGCCTTGTTAGCTTCTTTTTCCACACCTGACTCTGGCATGCGGACCATGGTGGAGGCTATCTGTCCCTCTCCATCAGAGGTGAAGGCAGACACTTCAAACAGATAGGCAGTGTAAGGTCGCAGCTGATCAACTCCTACTGATATGGGCACACTCCAGGAGGCTGCAGGGGGCACGGCAGAGAGGGTGATGGGTGGAGATGACGCTGTTATCTCCAATGGACTTGGAGTTGCACGAGACAGGATATCAGCTGCATCCTAGACACATAAAATCATATAGGACATAAACAAAGGGTGAAATATGAGAAAAAAGAAGACATTTCTAGACTCATGTTGCACAGATGGTCAGCCTTTGCCTTTTATAGCATTCATAATCCTGACAGAGAAAGAGTGCACAAACAGAACAGTTAAGAAGACAGGCAGAGGGGACAGTGTAATGCAGTACTGTACATTGCAGTGAGGCAGCGCTACAGTCATGATGTCCTCTGCATTGACCTCCAGCATGCGGACCGTCTGCCCCGTACGAGCATGTTTTGCCTTGACAGCAAACTTTGTGATGAGGCCGTTGATGCGGTGCGGCAGGAACCAAGTAACCATGACAAAGGTGTGGTTTTGAGCAAACGCTGTCAGGTTGGTGACCAGGCCAGGGGCTGCAGGAGATGCACACACGTAAATGTACACACACATTCATACGCATATGACCCTTACTTTAGATACTGAGATCACTGAACAAGTATGTGTGCATGTGCATGGATACCCACGGGACTCAGCAGTCTTTATGTACAAAGATTTGCTGAATGCTCCTATTCCAGCCGGAGAAATGGCTGCTACCTAGAGAGAGACAGAGAGAGGAAGAGAGTTTGCAGACATTACTTGTAATGATTAATTCATGTTCTTGTCAGTGGGGCAGTCGTCAGATCCTGATTAGGTGCAAATGTCAGGCAATGGTTACAGCTGGATCAACACTCTGTAAGAGGTAATTCGGTGATCCCAGGAACACAGCAATGATCCAACAGTTTATACCAGGTGTGTGAACAGTGTGTAACAGATCACAACACAATCACCTGAAGCAGCATGTATGGTTCATTTGCCTCCAAATTACAAACCATTCTTTAATTTTTTTTCAGCTGTTCCAACTGAATAAAAGAAAATGAATGATTAATTAATTAATAATGAAGTAAAAATTAAATTGCAATTTAAGTCTTTATCTGGCTAATGGTTAATGAATCTAATCCGAAAGAAGAAAAACAACTTTGTTTTAAGCGTCACCACCAAGCATCTCTTATTTTGTTGTTTTAAAAGTATCTAATAATTCCAGTAATTGCATAAAATTGTCAGATCACAGAGGAGCATGTACAGTATAAGGAGCAAACACGACACGCATGTCGTGCAGTTTCATGCAAAACAGCGGGGACAATTTATGATACAACAACAAGCAATACAATAACCCAAAAAGCAAAGCAGAAAAATTACCATAGAGTTTAATCAATGCCTCTCTGAATTGTGCACATCCAACTTTACTTAGGTAATTGTTCTCTGAGGGCTACTGTAATGGATTAGATTGGACAAGTGCAATATTTTGTCCATCCTCTGAATATCACCATAACTGAAGTTTGCAGGTTTGAATGAATTCATTCCTCCTGATTGTGGAATGGTCTCGAAACAAGTTGATTTGTTTAGCAGAACCACTTTTTAGTGAACTACCCATTACCTTGGGAGTTTTTTTTTTCAGTCCACTAGAAATGAAGGACCTTGTTATGTGGGGTTGAGAAAAACTAGAAAGAAATCCCACTCTCTGCAGGGTTTAGTGGGCCAACGCACTCTCAGGTGAGGTGTAGTAATGTGATACGAGCAGTACATGCAGACACACACACACACACAAATACAGTATGCGCGGGCATAATCACTATGTGTGTCAATCTCTCAGAGTCCATTTGTATGAAGGTCATTGTGGGTTAATGAATTCTGAAAACTAATAAGCATGATCACATTCAAGCTCAGTGACAACGGACAGTGGAAAGAGCCATGGCTGATCCATAGATCTGTTTACCTGATTAATAATGCAATCAGGATCAATTACCGGTATTCAGCCAGATCAAGAGAATAGACTGGTCCTGTGGGATCTGTCTTAGCCAGCCACATCCTCATGAAAATACAGGAGTTTGATTTTCAGGAACATGTTTGTTAAGAGATACACAAAGATTGTGTATTTTTTTATATGAGCTCAACAAAGAAACTACAATCTAATGGAAACTAAATTTGGAATCATAAGTCGAGTATCCTACCTGAATGTGGTATGTTGAACCTGAGGTGAAGTCAGTGAGCAGGGTCTCCGGTATGTCCAGGTTCTTGGTCACTTGTGTGAAGGTGAGATCAGGGTAGGGACATACCTCCTTGTACCTTCAAGAAAAAAAAATCATTATTTAAGATCATCATCTCCCAACCCACACACAGTGAACAGCATGGGACTGGACAAAAGATTCAGCTTCCATCAGATTCAAGTGCAAAAGTACCAGTGGGTGAAAGTAACTAAGAACAGTTCACTTGTACTTTACTTCAGTATTTTAATTTTATGCTACTTTATACCTCTATTTCTTGGAGGATTTAGCAACATTACACTACATCCATCTGACAGTTATAGTTACTAGTTACATTGCTTATTTTGCAGATTATTTTTGTAAACCTGATTCACTGTTGAGTGAAAGAAGTCTGTCTTATCAGGTCATGTTAGATTAAAACTGAGCCTTTAAAACGGTGAAAAAAAGAGCTGCTAACACTGTGGGAATAGTTCAACTTGTATTCAGTGCAAATCGACTTGTTTAAAAATGTTCTCAAATCATTATTCTAGTGCATGAACTTGCCTTATTTGTTTCAGGAAACACACACTCATTTGTGTAACATTTTTAAACAAAGCTGTCTAAATAAAAATATTATTGCTGGACTGAAAAACTAATTTCTGACAGAAATATCTGCACTTCTCTCACATTACATTGTGTGACAGTTTATGTAACACAACTATGCACATAGAAGCCTAAATGTACATGCAAATCTGGGTAATAAAATTTACAAAATTTTACTCTAAATTCAGAGTAGTAATAGTAGTATAGCATTTCTTACTCATACGGCTTTCCATTATGGTGACTGCAAATGCAGGTTTGATGTTGGTGACAATAACAGTAATGCTCCCTTGCTGAATTTTGGACACACAACCCATGCAAACAGATACTGAATCCCAGTTTTTCAAGAATAAAACAGAGAACTACCTGATTACATATCCGTCAATATTGTTGGCATCAGGAGGCATGGTCCAGGAGAGCAGAATACCATTAGAGCCTACAGCCTCTCCTTCTAGGCCTAAAGGTGGACCAGGAACTGGAGGTGAAGAGATGAAGTGTGTGTGAGAAAGAGAAGAGAGAGAGAGAGAAGAGAAGATGAATATCAGCAACCAGAACAACTGAAGTTTGTACAGCTGTGCAAACAAAAGTGTTCACGTAGTTTTTAATGAAAGTGTCTCAGTGGGCTCAAGCCTATTTCCCATGGTTTATCTAATCCACATCTGCTGTGTAGAATACCATCAGTAAGCAGAAATCTGTATAAATCTTTTTTATTAATAACAGTTCCTGTAAATTACAACTCATCTGTACACAGTATCAGAGGCATTTGAAGAATAGTGTTGTTGTCTATGGAGGGCTGATCCTCTTAGCGTGTGTGTGTATGTGAGTCTGTGTGAGTATGTTTTAGGCCAAAATCCCATGAATAAGGCCTCACACAGCAGTGGCATTTCACTGAAATTCACTGCCGACCCATTCATCCTGCGGTTCAAAAGCTTGGGCTTAAGTTACCTAAAAGGAATTAAACACATGCACACACACACGCGCACACACACTCACACACACACACACAAGCACAGACACATCTACTGTACTAATTCCTTTACTTCAGTGTGTGTGTACTTTATGTGCTATACAGGGGCTTAGCTAAACAGCAGAGGGCAGACAAGAACCCGATGACACACACCAAAAAACAAAAGCTACATAAACAACAACAGTGTGTGCATGTGCACATCTCACCGCTCTCATTAGTAATGATCATGCGGCTGACTCCAGGGCTGATGTTGGAAGAGGATGCTGCTGTGACCGTTACAGTGTACTTTGTCCCTGGACTGACACTGACCACATCAGCCTGTGAAAACAAAACACAGACACCTGGTCACAACACACACACACACACACACACACACACAGATACATACACACCCAAGAGACACTCAAACTTCTGTTATTTTGGTTTATTCTGTAATAAAGAGTCTCCACAACTCTATTTGAAGAAGAACCATCTGTTGAAGCTGCATGAAGGTGGGTGGTTGTGAATGGACGACAGCTTGTTTCTGCTTGTGGCTGTGTTTGCATTTTTATGTTTGCTTATGTCTGTGAGGGAGATGAACAGTGTTGCCTGTCTTTGCAGCCTCTTTGCTTTTGTGTGTGTTGCAACCATGACACCAGCATGTTGAGTGCCAGTGTGTCACAGTAACACCTTATGTTGCCTCCCAGAAATATGACCAAGCATTTTTAAACGTCTGTGTGTGCATGACGTCAATACAAACTGTATGTGCATTACAATTTATACAGATTCAGGTTTACTTATCTATCTGAAACACAAGAATCGCCAGAGCTGTAAGTGAATGTATTCATCTTCTGTATATTTAAGTGTGTTAACATCCGTGTGTGCAGCAATTCCAGATATCGAGTGTTGTAGTCTTACCTGTGAGTGTACCTGTCCCAGGCAGAGTGTGAGCAGCAGGATGAGTGAGAAGAGGGCCATGCTGTGTAGCAGAGTTAGCTTTAGTTTAGTCACAGCAGGTTAGAGGCCTCCTCAGGAGAGCTGCATCCAGTGTTAGTGCGCAAACGTTAGCAGGGGTCTACAGGTACTCCACCGGGCTGAACAGGAGTGACTCCAAGTTTAGAAGCTAGTTAGTGGCATGAGTAACAGCCACAGGGTTAGTTGTCCAGGCATTGGATAATAACAGATCTTGAGGTATTCCAAAATTTTAGTGGTTAGCCAGGGAGGGCAGTGGGTCCTTTCATTAGCACAAGGCTAACACTCTCCCTCTGGTCTCTCTCACTCTCCAGGGAGAGCTGCTTAAGCAAATGAATGATTCAGGGTTGAACTCATGAGGCCAACTTAATAAATAATGAGATCTATTACTCAACTCTGTGCTCTGTGTGCTTTCTATGTGTGTGTGTGTGTGTTGTGCGTTGTGTGTAAGGTTACATTTTGGGGGGGTACCTGACACCTGGCAGCCGGGAAGAGCCAGTCTGGGGAGGTGCTTGGGTGTATGGGAGGAGAGATAATGGATGTATGTTTGTGGGCATGTATTTTGTACATTTAGTATCATTAGAAAACTAAGTGTCTATTCAGAAATGTCCTTGTCTCTGCAGTGTGTTTTTCATTGAGTTTTTCACAGACTACGTTGAGTATGTACCTGAATGTATCCATCATCTCCAGGGTGCACTGTGATTTTTCCCTGGTTAGGTCTCAGGCTCACTTGGTAATGATCCACACAGCCCACTGCCTGTTCCCAGCATAGTGAGAATGCACGTGCAGAGACATTCACCACTTGCACTCCTCGAACAGGGGCTGGCACTCATGAAGGACAGAAAAGGGAGAAACAGAGTCAGAGAGGTGGAAAACGTAGTTTAATGAAGAGGCAATCAGGCCAGGTGATAATAATGGGGCGCTGACCAGTGCAGCCCTTGTAATATCATCTACCTGTGGTTACAGTCAGGGACGCAGCGCTCCCCACCGTCGCTCCTCTCACTCTCTCAGCGCTCACGTTGTAGCTGCAGCCACCCACCAACCCTGTAACCACGGCAACCTGCTCCTCCTTGGGTATGGTGAGTGTGTTTGTGACCGAGGTGTTGGCCACAGTGACTCTGTAGAAGTCAAACTCTCCAAGCACAGCGTCCCAGCTCACGGAGACAGAGGAGGAGTTCACGTTGCCCAGCTGGAGCGTGCATAATCCTGCAGGGCCTGAAAAACGATGACTGCAATTTTACAGCTGCAGTTTTCATTAATTAGCTATTTTCTTATATGTGTTATGAGGACGTTATGTTCAGCCTGAAGAAGCACCAACAGCTTGTTTTATCCTTACAGATCAGTTTGGAAATAATGTGCAGTTAGGCCTGTGTGTTCCTCTTACGTGTGCTGAACTCTCTGTGGACCACCTGACTAGTGTCTGAGCCCAACACACTCTGAATGTTGACACTGTAGTCTGACCCTGGGATCAAATCCTTGATCTCGTAACTTGTGCCCAGGACAAGCACCTCAATCCATGATTTCCTGTGCACAGACAGGAGGCCAAAAACAAGCTGAGGAAAAAAAGAAAAGAAATTATTGCCCTTATTGGGGCTTTAAGAAAAATAAATTTTCTATTACTGTGTTGTGATGATATTCTTTGGTTAACCAAGCCTGTAATCTACCAGTGTCTCTCATTTCTTTCTTTTAATGTGGTTTTGTTTTGCGCATGCATGTAATGTGCTTGGTCATTCCTCCTGGCCACAGATCTACGGAGGTCATGCATCTTTAAAGAGTTGGTAACTGAATCTGCGGTGTGCCGACAACAGTTGCTAAGTAACCAACAGGTGAGTTTGGAACCTGACGCAAGTGGCCTCCTGCCTCCTTGACAAAAACAAACATTTTGAGTAATGTGTATGTCATACAAATGACAAAGACGCATGTCAGCACACACATCTGTCTTAAAGTTACTATGGTGTAAAAACCATTAATACCTGTCTCTGCCTCTGGACAGATACATTAGTATACATGTCTTACCTTGTACCCATCCACCTGTCCAGGTGGTGGTCTCCAGGTAACAAACACAGATGTCACTACCTCTTCTGAAAGTACCACTTCCTGTGGTACCTCTGGGACTGGAGACAAGATTCCCATTAGCATGTGACTGACACATAATCATCATTATCAGTCACTCTGGCTCATACGTAAGTGCATACAGGTGTGAAGGGAATTTTTGGCATACTTTATTATCAGCAGAGATACCGGTGGCAAAAGAGTACTGACATCGAGATATAAGTTTGTTTTATTTTTTATTTTTTAAAATTTATTTTAAAGTGAGTCATTTCTTTGGTAAAGATTATCATCATCATCATCATATGTTATTGTAAATATCATTATCATTGTAATAATTTCCTTTCTCTCCCAGTTTACCAGGGAATCTGCATACAGATATCAATATATCTTTTTTTTTTATTTTAGAGTCCTTATATAATAAGTGATAATATTTTTTTGAAGTTGTATTTGCATTTTTCTGCTCTCCTCTGACTATTTATTTCCTGCAGCATTCATTTTGTAATCCAAATAATTTTCTTTTTTTCCCTCTCCCACACACACACAACCAATATCTGGTGCCACATTTGGTACTGCTTATGTCTTGAACTCATAAACTTACTAGTATGGAGGATCATAGTGGTAGGTTTACCCTTCCTTTCCCTGCTGGTGCAAATCACTTCAATTGTATACTGGCTTCCAGGAGAGAGGCCTTCAAAACTGTAAGATCTGTGGACACAAACATCTCTAGTAGTCTGTGTTTTTAAACATTTAGTTTGACATTCATGTTGTAAACAGTTGTCATAAAAGAAAGATTGGATCAGCTGATTGTAATTCCAGTCTCATAAAACTGAAGAAGACTGACCTGAGCTCCTGGTGAGAAAATATCAGCTCTTGATTGGATGTTCTGTTTTTGATTGACAGGATGAGTGCGCTCATCTCTCCCCTCACCACGCTCCAACTAATGTGTATGGATGATGTGGTTTTATTGATAAGAGACACCTCCACTGGGCTGGGAGCTGGCACATAAAGAAAACAGTATACGTAAGTTATAGGAAAAGAAAGACTGAGGTGTGTGTGTGTGTGTATTTGCATGCATGTTTACTTGCAGTGATGCTGATGGTGACAGGAGAACTGTCAGTGAAGGACTCCTTCTCTGTTCGTACTGCAAAGTGATAGAGTCTGCCTGGAGTCAGACCAGAAAACACTGCTCTCAGATTGAACACCTTCTGTACCTGTAGCACACAAATTAAATGGGCGAATAAGCTGATTAACTGCCTTTAATGTAATGCCCTCTTACTCTAACAGCATTAGTTTGAGGAGAGCAGGGGAGGTTGCACGCATGCATACATTAATTTTTTTTTAACATAGGAACATGCTTACTACTGGTCACAAAGAAAATCCCCTGAAGCAACTGCTAATTAGTGGATTAGAAAACTTTTGATTTAATTCTTGATCCAGATTTTAACAAACACTCTGGGAAATTAGATACCAATTTCAACATTCCTAAAGCTAAAAGTACAGATGAAAACATATTCACATTATCTTAAGAGATTTTTTTTTTTTTTTACCATGTGTGAATGGTCACAGTTGAGACAGACGACCTCATAGCCGTGAGCCCGTCCTTGTGCAGGATCCCAGAGCAGCTCTATGGATGAATCTGTCACCACACCCTCCCTCACTCGGCTGGGAGGGGCCAGACCTAAAATCATAAACCATAACCCACAACCTATACTGTAATTATTCCTCTAACATACTAAACACACTCATTACCTTTGGTTGGGGATATTTTAAAAACCTGGGGATTATGTGATGATGCCTAATTAATCACAAGAAAGAAAAGAGCAGAGTCATCACAGTAATTATAATATTCATTTGTTAACAAGTGTTTTTTAAAAAGTTAGAATATAACTTATAATTAAAACATCATTTAATAAGCCAGCACTAGTATATGTATACCACGTACTAGTATAGACAGAGATAACTCACTTGTTCTGATGGGGCGGGTGTAGTAAGGTGGTCCCGTCTGCTCCCGGCTGGTGCTGTGAACCCTGAGCTGGTACTCTGATCCTGGACTGAGGTTGCTAAGAGTTACAGTATGAACGCCAGTAGGGAGGGAGTACCAGTCGCATGAAAATCCACATAACCCCTTGCACACAGTGTCACAAACTCCTGGACATACACACACTTTCACCCCATCAATCAGACCCAGCTGTGGACGCTGAATGTACAGCTGTGCAGAGTTTGTGCCCACTGAAAGAGGGACTGCCATCTGAACTGGTTTTGGATCTGCACATACAGAGGGACAAAAAGAAGCTGATGTTGTGGTTAAAGGTGATGTCTACACTGTCAAAGGCAGTGATCTTGTTTCATTTACCTGTGGTGTATATGATGCTGGTCCTCTGGCTCCTGTCCTTTCCCTTCAGTGCAACTATTCCTACTTCATAAGTCTGACCTGGAGTACATGGGCCCAAATCAACACACATGGACTGATTTATCCAGAGCATACCAGGACTGGATTGATTTATCCACAGTGAGGAGGCACTGGGGTTACTGGGAGGATGGGTTGTGATATAATAACCATCTGGTAGGCCATCAGGTGGACTGGTCCAGCAGACTGTCAGATTTCCCCTCGTGCTCAGCACCGCCAAACCAACAGGGGACCTCAACACTGAGAGGCATAACAGCAGAATGTTACTTAGCTGTCCAGCTAATGTGGGTCAAAAAGCATTTGCAAAGTTAAGTGACCGCATATGATTTTAGTCTGAACAGTTACTAAGTCCAACTTATCTACTTTGATTGGCAGGATAGATCAGATGATTTCTATTTGTGCAGACTGTATTCACAATGAACGCAACACAAAATTGTTTTGTTCAGTCTCAGAGTCCTGGTGTTGTGCATACTGGCTCCCTGTCACTCTACCATGGGCTACTGGTACACTTATTGTTAACCTCTGCTTTTCCTGACATGATGTCTACTGTGAAAAAGACCTGTTATATTCTTACCAGTCTGTACAGTCACAGGTGCCTGTCCACAGCTCTCTATCCCATTCTGGGTGACTGTGTAAACTTCAACCATGTATTTCCTGTAAGACTCCAGCCCTCCAATCACAGCAGTACATGACCGTAACCCCGTAGTCTCAGATGAACAGGAGATGTTGCTCCTTCCAACTATCCTCTCTTGTCCTGAAGACATGTCCACATAACGAACAACAAATGTCCAACCATCCACATACTGTGCATCTGGCAGCATCCAGTGAACACTAATCTGACTGACTGTAATGGGGCCAGCGGTGATGTTTTGAGGAGGAAGCGGTCCTGTAAGAAAGGGAACATAAACATTTGAAACTACTTGTTGTTGTGAGGAGAAGATATTGCCTTTTGTTTTGCTCTGTTTCTGTAACAGGTTCTCAGCAGACTCACTAGTGTATGCAGTCCGTGTCCGTCCCAAGCTCCAGGTGGAGCCTGAAGGGTGAGAGGCTCGAAGGGTGAAAGAATAGACGCTCCCTGGAGACAAACCTGTCACAGTTACCCCTCTGGAAGAGAGGGAGATGGGGACTTTCACAACTTTTTGAGCCGTGCTCTGGCTCTGTGTCGCCTTTTTGTCCTCTGACATCCTGCTTCTGCCCTCTTCACTTAGCCCCCACTCTCCATTTGCCTCCTTTTGGTACTGGAGGAATATCTCAGAGGATGAATGATCAAGCGAGTTCACCGGTGAGAAGTCACTCCAGCGAAGACCTACCTGTTGCTCTGTCACCTGAACCAGGTCAAAGGAGAATGAGGCAGGGACTCGAGGGGCTGGGAAAGGGCAGAAATCAGAGTAACATCATTACAACTTGAGGGGGAAATAAAGGGAAGGAGCGCTTACAAATTATGCAGTTGTAAGTATTTTGCATTATGTGATTTAAACTGAGATTGAACAATGTCATGAGGAAAAAGGTGGTGACAATTCAAAATTATAAAACAAAGGACACTCATAGATTCAGAATGGTTCACAAGTGATGTTTGAGAATTGTTAAATAGTGTAAAGTGATTTATTTATGAAGAAGTATTGCAAGTTATTTACTCTGGTATTGACAGATGAAGGGCAGGGCGATGTTGCAGAAGAATGGTGTGAGAAAGTATCCTGGTCCTGTGGCGTTTCTTTGGAGGGCAAAACAGTCTGTCTGATTGGTTGGCAGTAATGTCATCACAGTGTCTGTCAGGTTATATGAGGAGCCATCAGACCAGAGAGGCTGGCCCTCCTCCTGTAGGGGGACAGACAAGAGAGAGCATGTACTGTATACACAGTCATCACCAGCTCACAACATATCATAACCACAATTCTCTATAGAGAAAACCTTTGTCATTTCCTCTGCATAGGTTATACAGAAAGTATAAAAAATGTTTGTTTTTTTCCCTACGTACTTGCTTCCTATAGGAGAATTCTTTAGCATTGGACGTATCCTGCAGGACTTGGATAAGCGTGGCAAAAAGTTGTAAAGGAAAGTTTAATTATACTGCAAATTATTTTCAATTTTATTATCTACTGCCCTGCAGTTCTGCATGATTTTGACAGTCTTATGGAACAAAACAGCCACTTAACTACCACAGGGTGTGAATATTTTGTAAATATCTTATCAAAAGGTTTTTGACAAATCCCTTTTTAAATTCCTGCATGCTTATTTAGTGATGAAAATTCTCAAAGATAATGCATTATTAAATTATATATAAATATGCACATTCTCACAGACAACAAAGACGAAGTAAACGGGAAAATTAATCAACGTCATAATAGAACGTTATTATTCATTATGGCTCTCACTGATAGGATGAAAAGAAAAAAAAAGCCTGTTCTCCTCTGTGCTTCTCCTTAAAAATGTCTGTTTATTAAATAAAACTACCTGCTGGTCATTGAGTCCAGTCCACAGCAGCAGCAGGTTGTTGTGGCTCTGCAGGTGAGAAGACACAAAAAGCAGCTCCTCCAGGGTCTTCAGGTCTGCCAAGTGACTTCCAGCTACCAGGTGTTTGCAGCTGTTCTGGGCTTCACTCCAGGTCAAACCTCTTCTTCTCACAGTGTAGCAGCTCCTCTCATTGGCCAGCCAACCAGAGGGACACTGAGCTAGAGACAGAAATGATCATCAGCTTAGACCACAGAGTCCACCCTGCCTACAGTCAGTTTTAAGGTTGATGATCAAGGTGTGGTCACATGGTCGTAGTCCAGCCTAAGTAAAATACCTGTTTCCATGCTGATGTTGAGTCTCTGCTTCAAGATCACATTAAGGTGTTCGAGCGATGTAGTCACCACAACTTTGACCTTGAGGCGTGTGCCAGGCTGGAGACCTGTCACTGTGAACTGGGACTTTACTTCCTTTGAGGGCTTCATGTTGAACGCGTGCGTGACAGATTGTGTGTGAGTGTTGTATAGACTCAGAGTGGATAGGCTCTGTTGTCGGTGAAGCTTCCACGTCAGGAGAGCAGACGTCGTCGTGCTGTACACATGAAACGAAGACAGGGAGACTGGAACTGGATATAAATACATAAGGGGAGGGGTGGAGACAAGAAGATGGATGTTAACACCATTAACCAGCATATCAAAATTCAAAACAATCTTTGTTTGTAGCCTTTCTTCATCAGGATTGTGGGTCAGAGTTCACAGAGACTCACTTAAGTGAAAGGTCTTTTCCTCAAGTCTGGTATCATCCCTCCTGGCTCTCAGTGTGATGTTATATCCTCTTTGATCCTCAACCAATCGCAGCGACATCTTGCAATCAGGAGAGCATGCTGAGCGATCAGTGTGCTCTGCATACACCTGCAGAGGTGTTAAAAGAACGGATGTATTCCTCAAACTAACCCCAAGCCCCTTAGAAAGACAAATTAAACTGAACTAGAGTACCTCTGCCATTATTCACCATTGTTAGTGTTCTTACCAGATGGTTACTTGCTGTCCTGCAGGTGACTGTGTAGCTGTCTGGATCTTGACTGGAAGGGAATGACTGAAACCCAACTTCCACCTCAACAGGGTCTGAATGCTGTTCACAGGTCAGCAGCACCACCTGAGGAACAGGAAAGTAAAAGGGGTGAGAATGGAGTTTGCTGAATATAAATATTAGTACAAAGCGTGTTACAATTTCCCTGTGTACATTAAATAGTATAGCAATACAGCTGGGGAGATAATTAAGCATCAAGCAAAAGATATGGAATATAAACCGCTTCACGGAGGAATAAAAGTTATACAGGCCTCATTCTTACCTGACATAAACTAGCAAATAACCAGAGACGCTCTGTTCCACCCATTGGAAAAGTCCCGCTCATCAAACACACACTCTTCAGTCACGGATCCTTGCTGTCGTTTCAGCCATTGGTAGGCTTATAAGCAAACCAAAGACAGCTGTGCGTAAACATCGGCTGCGGAAACTCCCCGTCTATTTGAGTCGCTGACGCACAGCTGAGCGTCAAAGTTACCGGTTTGTTACTTTTTTTTTCCAAATGTCTTTTTCAGACTTTAAACGTTTTTGAAAAGCAAGTAACTCCTACCCAGCCATCTTAAATTCTCTGGGGGGAAATTCTCTGCTTCTTTTTTACTGCAGTTTTACGCAGAGACTAGACTTTGAATTTAGCGCGCACCCGAAGTCAGCGTTCAATGGCTGTTTCGTCCGAGAAGCAAACCCTTATGTGAAGGAGGAGACAGTCTTCCTGTGTGTATAGGAGGAGAGAGAGAGGGAGAGAGATTGTGCATGTATGAGTTCAGCCCAATTTGTCCTGCCTCTTTGTTGGGATAAGAGCAGTTCGCCATGGCAACCACGGGCACATGGCCACTCCAAAGCTGGGCTCCTGAGGAGAGGAGAGGTGGGGAGGCTGGAGATGTGGGGCGTACCGAGGGGAAGAAGAGGAGAGGGATAAGACATGTGATGGGGTTTTACGGGGAATTGAGATGTGCCCAGTGAGCGAAGCCTCCAGCTTCACACGACGCCATGAGCAACAGTCAGTCACTCAGTCACAGCAGACAGGTCTAATGTTTTGTTTTCACGAGTTCATTGTGACCTCTAAAATCAGCATGTGCTCCAAATTGTTCAGAACATTTCAGTGGTGAGAATGGTTTGGCTCAGAGTTGGGGTGTGGTGGAAACACTGGGCCATGTGGTATGACAAGAATGTGAAAGGGAGACATGACGGACAGACAGAGAGCTGAGTCCATGAAGGGGTTTCTGTTATGAAGAGGTGACTCCCACACAGCAATAACCTCTCAGAGGTGAAACACAAACACATGTCAGCGCCACAGATGCTGAATCAGGATGAGTTTGTGTGTGTAATAAGTGTTTGAGGAAGAGAAATTAGAGGGGTGCTTGAAAAGGACACACTGCAGGTCATGAGGACAAAGCTGGCCTCACAAAAACAAGGATAGCCTACTGTTAAATCTTTTATTCAACTACTTTACTTCAAACTAAAGAAACTACAAAGAGGACAAAGCTCACATTTTTGAAACTCAAACTTTTCTAAGCAAACAAAGCATTGCATAACACTTTCATTTGTACAAAGGCTAAATTCATTTCTAATAAACTGCTAAGACAAACCAAAATGCAAATACAGTGTTTGAACCCAACAGTGGATATAAAAAAAAATGCAACAACTGCTGTGTCAACATGGTATCAGCTGTTAATATACAGAAGGATAAGAGGCTAATGGCATCGTACCATCACTTGAAAGCACTAGAAAGCTGACTGAGTTGGCACAGCAGGTCTTAAAGAAAATAAAGACTAAAGTGCAGAAAAAAAAAAAACTACTTGAAAACAATCTCCCACTTACATCAGTTATTTTCAATATCTTTAAGTTACAGCTACGACTCATGGCCAGTATTGTAAAGTGTGCTATAGTGACAAACAAAATGAAACATGGCTGGTTTTCGTACTTGTCAAACAGTACTATAAAAACCTGTCCCGCCCCCCATCCCTTCATTCATGTTATGCTCTCATTCTTTTCTTTTTTTTTTTCTCCTGGACATTTTTTTTTTTTTTTAGTTCCATTGGCAGGAACAGTCCAGAGGTTCTTGGAAGATGTACTCCACGAGAGTGGCGTTGCGAGAGCAGTAGAGTGTGACGGAGCGGGTTTGCAGGCCACTCTCGCGACAGCACTTGCAGAACCTGGCGTGACTGTTGATGTTAAAGTTGAATATGGTGGCAGAGGGGCATTTCCCATCACAAGAATACACTGTAACCTGCAAGAGGACGGAGAGAGGATAATGACGAGAAATGAGAATTCACAGTTACAGAAAGTAAAACATTATTGTATTTTTTTCCCCTCCAGCAAATTTAGCCTCTTCATTTTATGCTTCAATTTCTCTCTTATCTCTCACCGGTGCATTGCTCCTGCAGTCATCTTTTCTAATGGTGGTCCGAATGGCCACACGCTTGCATGTTTTACCATCCTCTTTACCTAAATATATGTTCACACAGAAATAAGACGCACACACAGAGTAATGCTCAGAAATAACTCCTGACATGCCGTTACCTCAGAGCAAAGACCATTCACTAAACCACACTGTCCCTATTAACAGCAGAATACATGAAAATGCACATACATACACAAAGAAACGCGCGCGCACACACACACACACACACACACACACACACACACACACACACACACACACACAGGTAAACATATGCTCACACACAAACACACTCTTTGATCATTTTACCGCCAAGACCTGTCATTCACACACCCTGAAAGGCCTTTTGAGCAGGGCTCTTTGTTGCCCAGCAGTAGGATCTTGCTTTGATTGACAGCTGGGTGATGAGGGGGGGCAGTTCTCACAGCAGAGATCTGGCTCGTCTATTGGCTACTGACCTAAACTTAACCTTATTTTTAAGCCAATCAAAGCTGCTCAAATGGATTCTGTGTGGTGCTGGAGTGCATGAAAAGAGTTGATGATCTTCTTAGCTTCTCAGCTTCTTCTTAGTGGATCAGTGTGTTATGCTTGAGCTTATTTTGTCTCACAAGTAATTTAATTTAATTTGATCAAGTCTTTTCTATTAAAGTTAAAATCACACATTGTTTAATGGATGGTTTCTCACTAGATATTTATGCAAGGTTGAATGTTGTCCATGACAAACTGTACTTTTGGGAGTTGACCAGAGAGAGGAAGAAGATGAAAAGACTCACAAACACAAAAACAGACACGCACACATTCACTCAAAGCTTGAAAGTGCAAGTGAATGAGTCACTGAGTGTCAGGGAGCCAAAGAGTCATTGTTATTGGGAACAGTGCAAGGTGGTGGTACCTGTGTCACAGTTAGTACTACCAGTGGGAGTTACAGGATTAACTGTAAATGGTAAAACACCCACTCCAGAACCTGGGAGCATCGTCAGGACCGCAGCCGTCCGGTTCAAAGAACGTCGGGAGAACATACACAAGGTTACGTTTGGTTCAGAAAACACAGTTAACGTTGCACACAAACACACAGAGGACGGAATCAGCGCAGCTGGCAAGCAAATGGATTTCACTCCTTTTTTTTGGGGGGGTCACTCCGGGCAGCCAGCCAAGGAACTCAGTCATTTGATGTACTACAAAGAGCAGCTCAGCAGGGCAAACTCTAACCCTTGCACCATCTCGCTTCCTCATTGGTCAAACGCTCACCATGGTGCACCCCCATTGGCCGGACTGCAAGGCCACTGCTAAAGCGGGCAAGCGGGAGAGGCTGCAATGCCGAATCCACAGAGAGAGAGAATGTCACCACTGCATGTTTATTAAAAGGTTTCATCCACATGACTTAGAAACTTCTCATTACTCAATATCACTGGGAAAGCAGACATGACAAACAGTTCATTGATCATCTTGAAAGCAAGTTCAGGAAATGATGTTTTGACTTAGTAATGACTATTTAATGTTGAGTGCAGTCACATTTTAGCATTCTATTTAATTTCTTTATTATTACGCCTTCTCCTGAATATTTCAGCAGAAAATTTAGGGGGACAAACTGGGAAAGCCAGGGATTGTGGGAAATGTAGCGATTGGCCAACAACAGGCTTTATCTCCACCCTCTACAACAGGCCACACCCCCAACCACTCAGCCATTAAGCCCATCCACTGCCAGGCAACAAGGCGCTCACCCCTCTGATTGACAGCTCAAAGCAATACCAGAAGCACCGAATGAATTCTGAGACTCACATGTCCTGCAGCAGCCGTCCACATAGCTCTGAACCACACCACCACTCTGCAAGAGGAGAATAAGATAAAAAGTCAGAAGTAATGGGAAACAACATTTTAATACATAATATATATACATAATATCTGTAAATTATGAACAATTCATAATTTACAGATAAAAGTCCAGAGTTGAAAAGTTGGTAAATAAAGAAATGTCTCCTTCAAACTTACAAAAAAAATCTAATTTCATCAACTATTATGGTGCATGAAAAAGTTAACAAGTAGCTTTAAGAGCTTAATCTTAAATTCAGATATACAGCACATTCAGAGGTTCTGACCTGAATACACTCTGTGTCATTGAAAGGTGGACAAACCACCCCAGAGGCAAGGATCACTGCTCCCACTGCTGTTTCCATACAGTCGTAACGTGTACAGTTCTCCACCCAGGAGCTCCCTGCCTGCACACACAATCAGAATCATTTTTGCCAGAAAAAGGAAGCATTGGGCACATGTGGATGTATTTATTCTTACAGCAAAAAGCTCTGTCGTCCCATTTTCATTGGTGAAAGTACAGGAGATGTTTTTACAGGAGCCGCAGCACACCTGAGGGTCTGAAGATGGCACATACACCTGGTGCTAAAAAGATGATGCAGGAAATACTGGGATTGAAGAAAAAGTAGAACAATGGCTATGTGATTAATCAAAATCTGTTAAATGTGCTGGATGCATACTGGTCCACATTTTTGGGAGCAGTTGACAGAGGAGATTTCCATGGCGAAGAAGCCAGAGTCTGGATCTCTGTGATGCAGGCAGTGGACAGTGTAACACAGCTCTCCCTCAAAGTACTGAACCAGAGACTGACCTGGTCCCAACACTGTTACCCCTTGGAAAAGACACACTTCTGCCTTCTCTGCACACACACACACATACACATACACACACAAATACAAATACAAACAGGGTGAATAACTATACTGTAAGTGACAAACAGAAGTGTTTTCATGGTGAATATGAAGGTGCCAAGAAGCCTGGAACCTGAATCAGGGGATACACAATGTTTACCGCAAATCTATTGTCACACTAGTGACAGATGCGAGTCTGTGTGCTTTCATGTGTGGATTATACGTACGGCATGCATGCTGAGGACAGTCACAGTTGGTGCTGCTGTCTGGAACCTCAACCAGCACCTCCCCCTGAGAGAAAACAGAGAGTGCTGACTTAACTGAATCTGCTCACTTTTTCTTCCTTCTAGCACAGACCTGTTCAGATAGTGACTTGTGATGCAGTATTTTGCTGACTTACCACCTGACAGATGGGGAGAGAGCTGTCCTCACACTGGCACTCTGGGAGTGACAGAGCGAAAGTTAAAGAGAAAACTAGGGTGAAGTTTATCCAAGTATGTGACAGGCATAACAATTTCTGAGATTATTATAGTCATCAAATCAACACAGCAGTGAACTCACACCAGTAAGAAACACGATGTGTGTGTGTGTGCGTACCACAGTGGTGCTGTGGACAGCAATGCCCAGGGACAGTGGTTTGAACCAAAGAGAGACCAGGTGCACAGCTCACAGATGATTCAGGGCACAGGTTGACATCACACACTGCAACACATGGGAGAAACTATAAAACATGACTCTGAAGACAGAGAGAAAAATACACACACACACACACTTACCACAATGGTACTGTGGACAGCAGCTGTTGGTGGTGTTTAGATCCACAGCCAGAATTTCTCCATGTGAGCAAGTTGGAATGGGCTCAATACAGGACTCACACACTGCTCAGACAGAAAACACAAACAGCAAACTCACAGTTTTGTTGTTGTTACAGACAGAAATGTCAAAGATGGAGCCATAGCAAATGGCCACCCTCATACCAAAGACTTCCAGTTTTAGACTACGCTGTGAACTGCAATTAAAACTTACCACACAGGTAGGAATAGCAGCAGGATTTCTGCCCCCTGACCTCCACTAGGAACTGATCTTCCCTGCAGTCGGGGGCAGAGACAGGAGGGCACGCCATGGGGTCACACTCTGAAGGAGACCATTTACAACAAAGTGTTTAGTGAAAGTAAAAGCTCAGCCCAAATATTACATGTAACAGAAAAAAAAACAACTGAGGAATGGAAGTTTGTTTGTACCACATCGGTACTCGGGGCAGCAGGACAGAGCGCTGTAACCAATCACAAGCCTGTTCCCGTTATCACAAGGTGGAGCTTCACTGTCACAGATGGTCATGTTGCACTCTGACAGATAGTGAAGGACAAGGGAAAGGAAAGATCAGTTAATTAAATTAGAAGGGAAACTGATTTGCCCATCACCAGCCATATGATATAGCTATAGAGTGATACTTGAAGAGTGAATGAATAAAAAAAGATCAAACCATCGTCACTGAATCTCAATCTCTAGATGTTCATATTATAGCTTTTGAACTCACCACAGATCTTCTTGGGGCAGCAGGCTCCTTCTTCCAGTACATCTAGTACATACTCCCCCTCCCTCTCACACAGTGGTGTAGGGACAGCGCTACAATCTGGTTCAACAGCCACCACAGAGCCATTCTCCATACATTTGTACAGACAGCAGCTGCGAGTAGAGCCATTCCACACCTCGCCTGGGGCCCGGGGGTTACCCTCATTATCTGTGCACACTAGATACCAGAGCTGAGTAAATACACCGATGTTACAGCTCTATGTGAGCTATGTGAGTCTCGGAGTAATATAAAGCACAGTCCGAAACTAACTCAGGCTCTCCGACAGTGCAGTTTTCATCACAAAGGCATGTAATTACTCTTTCACTCACCACAGCGATCCTCAGTTACACAGTAAGGGGAGTCAGCACGGTGCAGGATGGTACCACTGCGGCACACACACTCCTCTCTGACGAAGGAGCAGGTGGTTTCCTCGTAGTACTCTCTGTTCAGACAGGTGCGGCTGGTGCAGGTGCTCACACACGGCTGATATTCCTTACCGGGGGGACATCGTAGCGCTACAGGATGACAGGCACTTAGAAATGCATGAGCAAATGAGAAGCACAAATGAGCACGCGCGTGTGTGTGTCATTTCTTCGCCCATGTCTCCTTACGGCAGAAGTTGTGTCGTCTCCAGCTGATGCAGACTTGATGTGTGTAGCAGACTGCCACATACGCTGCCAGAAAGTCACACTGGTGATCTTTGTAGTGCAGGTCCCCTGCCCACATGATGTCGCAGAACTGATCTGGAGGCACCTACAAACACACAGCCATGCCAAAGTCATGTCGGGCTTAAACTTTTTCATTGTTGATTGTTGATTAAACAGTATATTTTTTTAGATTACATGGTCATCCTATCTGACGTCATCCATGGTAATGACGTCAGATAGGTTGTCTTATCCAACACTTCAAAACCCAAAGATATTCAACTCCCAATGCTATAAAATACAGACAAACTAAACACATGTTGTATAATAAAGCTTGTAAAACACCGGGTGAATACTGAAGCTACCTTGCTGTGGCATGGCGTGAAGGCTCTCTGGCGGAGCATGGACAGACAGGTGGAACAATCCCCGGTGGTGCAGTTGTCTCCGACTCTGCGTGTGTGTTCGGTTTCATCAGTGGTGTGCACTCTCCACGCCTGCAGGAAGAGCATCATGTCTCCCACCTCTCTCACCACTGTACCATTGGGCAGCTTCAGGTCATCTTCTGGGTTCCCATCACAACAACCTAGCATAATGGGCAGACCGGCGTTTGGTGTAGGTGCTTATGTGTGTTATGCTGCTGTTTTGTCAGTGAGCAATATAACTCTTGAGTGAGATAATGTGTGTGTGAACCTGCCTTATGAGACCAAATGGCTCTCAACATCTCAAACTGTCATATCCCATAATGACACGAGTCACAGTGATGCTGCTGTTTAGACATTAAGGCCTTTAGGTGCTGATAGCTGGCACTTAGATAAATGAGGCTGGGTGCTGGTGTGTTATGTGTGTGAGTGTGTGCCTATGAACTCACCACACAGGCCTCGAGTGGGCACAGATGCATTATAAGGAGTATTGTACTGCAGCACCATGATGCCAGTGCTGTGATACCACTGTATGCTGATCCCACCAGGTGTATGAATCAAGTACATGCTGCCTGTGTCTTCCACATAAAGGGAGTGATGGGAGAATGGGAGCCTGACAGGTCTGTAGTTTACGGTCACCTGGAGACAGATGGATGCACAGGTACGTAAGAATCACATTAGTTGCGAGAGATACGTTACATTTCTGGCAGTGAACTAGGTAAAGAGGGTCACCTTGCGATCCAGTCGGTTGATAATGATTCTGTAGGAGGAGGTAGTGATGTTCAGCTTCTTAAAACAAAGACCAGATGTTCCACCTGTTGGACTCTGTAGCAGAGTGAATTTAATAGAGAATTTAATGATACAAGATAGAATTAACTGAATGAGTAACTTTTAATCCTGATACAACTGTAGGGAATGACAGGAAAGAGAAGAGACTCACAGTGCGTCTGATGGAGTTCACACTCTACAAAGAAAACAAAACATTTCACTAAAAAATTTGTTTTTCCGGCGTCTTATGATAAAGTTCATATTGTATTCTTTGCATGTTACCTGGCTTGTTGGACATTTCTCCACAGTGCCAATAATAGTCTCTCTGGGCAGATTAACCAGGATGTAGGAGCCGTTGTCATACAAAGCAACATTGTTGCCATCAAAGGTGATCACACGCAGGTCTGACATCACAGTGCAGCGACCTGACAAAAGCCAACTGTATCAGTAAAATCAAACACAGATCATCGGAGCAGACAATGCATTCTAATCACTAGGTCTTCCTGTTACTGGACTAATAGGAAAGTCCTACAAGGGCAAACCTACAAGGGCACTGCCACTGTGGACAGCAGGGGTCTGTGTTAATAAGGATGGGCAGGCCCAGCAGACTGCACTGAGGCTGGCTGGTGCTGTAGCGACAGTGGAGAGAGGAGTTGTGAAGCAGCAGCTCTCCATTGAAACAGATCAGCTCGGCACACTCATCGATACGGAAGGAGTATGGGGGCTGTGGAGACAGTTGCACACCGTTTAACAAAGGATCTCTTCGTCACGGCACTCCTTCAGGGCCATCTGCAGACAACAACTAAATCCACCATCTATTAGTGCCCACCTGTACATTCAGATGCCTTTGATCATAGATTAATATGCATAGTGGTAGTATGTATAATGATAATAAAACACATTTTACAATGGCATATTAATACGAACATTTCTGTAAGTAGCACATTAAGCATTTCATAATTTGTACTACATTTCTATAAATAGCGTAGCTCTTTTTCACAGAAGATAATCATGTAAGTAATCACTTACATAGTAAACCTAGCATAGATGTACATGCGCAGGTTTATCTTCCAGGTGTTTGTGTAGCCCTGCACTGACCTTTAATTATAACAGAAATGCTTACTGTGCAGGGAGTAGTGGGGAAGAGGAACGGAGAAGTGGTTGATGCTTCTTCTGTTACAGGAGAGGTGCCAGGACTTGTGACTATATCTGTGGTTACCGGCTCAGTAGTGGGCTCAACGGTTGTAGAAGGTGGTGCTGTAGTTGTTACAATGGTTGAAGTGTCCATTAGAGTGGTGGTCTCTATTGTGACGGTTATATCTGCTGGTGTAGGCTGAGGTGTGGTTGTGGTCTCAGTGGTAGTTTCAAGGACAGAAGTGGTGGAGGTGGGGGCACTTGTTACGGCTATGGTGGAGGAGGTTAGAGGAGGTGGGGTGGAAGTTATAGGGGGTGTCGGTGTTGGTGTGGTAAAGGTGGTGGAAACAAGGGTGGTAGGGGGTGGAGGAGATGAAGTCATAGTGATTGTGGTGGCCTCAGTGGGTACAGTGGAGGGCGCTGTTGTGGTGATTGTCGTGACCTCTGTGGTTGGGGTGGGAGTCATTTCAGTTGTGCTGAGAGTTGTTGTCTCTGGCGGAGTTGAAGGAGTGACAGTTGTAGAAACAGTAGTGGTGGGAGGAGCAGGAGGAGATGTGGATGGAGACGGGGTGAGCGGAGTGGTGACACGCTCAGTGGTTGATGTTGTACTGGGAGAGGTAGTGGTGGTGGTGGTTGTGGTTGTTGTGGGCCTGACAGTAGTGGAGGAGGTAGTTGTTGCTCTGGTGGTGGTAGTGGTAGTGGTAGTTGTCGGCCTGGTAGTAGTAGTAGTAGTAGTAGTAGTAGTAGTAGTCGTAGTGGTTGTGGTTGTAGTTGTAGTTGTTGTTGTTGTTGTTGTTGGTGTAGTAGTTCTGTTGGACCGCGTCACGTATGCAAAGGGAGTCGGAGTCGGGGGAAGGGACACACCTAGAGGCGATAATGTCATACGCAAATTTTGACTTCATAATATTCATAAAGGAATGCCAAGATTAAATCTATGCACTGTGTGAGAAAATTTCTTACATTATATTATATTTATATAATTACATTTTTAAGACAATAGACTCATTCATTGTACTCACAGTCCTCTGTGTAGACACATCTCCGAGTGACTTCATCAAGGACCATGTTTCTAGGACAACGTGGGAAGCAGCCCTCCACACTGTAACATGCAGAACCTATTTCAGCACTCGAGCTGAGCATAGATTATGCTGGCTGTATAATGAACACTTCTAATGAGGCAAGTCTCTTACGGAGGTAGGAACTGGCAGCGTGTGGCATCTGGGTCACTGCACGTGTGGACACAGGGGCTCGCACAGGCCTGGTAGCGCCACTCACACATCATACGATAAGGTATCACCAAACTGCTCTCTGCCAGAGAAGAGGAAAAATACCCAATTAGTTCGTGTTTGTGTGTATGTGTGTGCATGTGTGTATGTGTGTCGGGTAGACTAATGCGCTTCTGACCCTCCAGTGTGAAGCTGCTGCTCATTTTGAAGCCCTTCGAGGTGTCATATCTCTGGGCGCGTGCAGAAGTGCGTGTCAGCGTCAGAAAAGTTCCAGGCTGGCTTACAAGCTCAAACGAGGTGTGACCTGGCAGAAACAGGCCCTGGTGCTGGATAAAGGTTGCCCTGCGACTAAACTCCACCCCTCGACCCCAGCGTTCCAATTGAAGACGACTGCGCCCAGATACTACAAGGAAATAGTTTGGTCTCTCTGCAGATTCCAGTGACACCACAGGGACACCTGGGAAAACACAAGAGCGGGGTTTCATCTATCCAAAACCAAAGAGCAGTGGTGTGCAATGTGTGTGAAAGTTGATGCTCACGTGAGGTTCTGTCCTTCTGCAGGCCAGCTGTGATCATGAAGTTGAACAGTAGGCCTGGGGCAGGCAACTGCCCTGGTCTCTCTGTTACCAGAGGAAACACTGAGCTGCTGGTGCGATTCACTCCCAACATGGTGTCATTATAGACAGCACTCACCAAGGAAAATGGGCCATCGCCTAGCTCTGTGCGGAAGTGCAAGAGTGAGAGAGGAAATGAGTGTGGTGACAAGCTAGCAGGGTGCAGAGTGTTTGACGTTTGGAAACGAAAATCAACAAAAAAGCTCTCTGAAAATTGCCAACCCGTACTTAGACATACCTTGATTATAGTATTCACAATCATAGGCTGAAAGAGAGCAAGGCAGTTCAGACGTTATAAAGCTTTCAGTGACATGAACGTAAATACTAAACAACTTATAATGAAAATTGGCAGAATTTTGGCTTATGCAAAAAGGGACTGGTGAAAGTGGGTCAAAGAGGTAAGCAGGGGTCACATCCAGCACAGAGTAGACCAGTGTACTATGAGTATGCAGGTATGTGCCTGTGTGTGTGTGTGTGTGTGTGTGTGTGTGTGTGTGTGTGTACTCACGACAGACAGAGGGGGATCGCCAGTGTATTGTGACCCCCTGTTGACAGCATTTGTGCGCATATGCAGCAATGGACGTACAGAGACACTCACAGTCTCCCCCACGGTTACAATTGCAAGTGTCTGTTAGGCAGTTCCTGTAGAACCAGGCCACATCCACCTGGAGGGTACACACAGCATGTACACATGGTCACACACACAAAAACACGCACACACACGCAATCATACAGGGAACCAGGCCAAAACTCTCTGGGGGAAACTAGGGGAGGTCTTGTTTAGGGGGTGAGTAGTTCTTAATAATTCAGACATAGAAGGAGTGATGAGATATCAGGATAAAGGAATGTGGGTCAACCTCTGGTGCAGAGGGGATCGGATGAGCTCTATGACAGACAGACAAAAAAAACACATCAGCCATGAGTTGGTCTGTCCAAAGGCAAGATTAAGTGGACTTGTTTGTGAAGATTCTCAGTCATCCAGGTCATGGTTATCCAAGAAAAGTTGAATCAAGGGCAACTGGACTTGGGTGCAGATACTTGAAGATGTTTCATCTCTCATTCAAGAGGCCTCTTCAGCTCAAGTGGGGGTATGAGGTAACCCAGGTAACCTCTCTGACACTGGCCACCGTAAAGCACATGCACAGCACTCTACAGATGAGCCAAATTTTAAGCACAAATATTGATTAGGCAGTTTGCTGCATTCTGAAGCAGCAGGCTTGCATTTAAATATTGAAGTCATGTTACTAAAAGGGCACTGCAGACATTTTAGTAGCGATGGAAACACTTCCTTCTCTCTGACTTACTCCTCTCCAATTAGGATGTAGCTAGGATGTACAGTAAAATCACAAAAATGCCAATGTTTGGATAACTTCAGTGGTGTTTTTAAATTTACTGTCCCTCACTTTTGTCTTGTATGTGTCCCCCAAACCATGGCCTTGCAGATTAAAGCTTTGAAGCCATCTGGATTTACTTATTTGCGTGAAATCATCTTTTCTATATTCACCCAAGCAACGAAAAACTCTGCTAAGAAAACAGCAGAATCAGTGAAGCTGCCCTTTTACTTAGAATGATGAGTGAAGTACAAGGGAATGTTTTTCTCACTACACTATAGACAAATGTATTGTTACAATATTTGAATGCTATAGACACAGTGCCAAACAACACACACGTACAGTATATATAAGTGATAAAAGGGAAATGATAAAAGGAATGCTGAAATAATATATCAGAGCATCCCGCTTGTGAAAGAGGTTCAAAAACACTTTCCCAGAGTAAACATATCTGGGCTACTTCATAAAGATTTAATGCCAGGAAAGCCATGGGATTCACTTACTCTATGTAACTATATTAACAAGGTGTAAGTAAAAGTAAGTAAGAATGTTTTCTTGTTCAGTGAGTCTGTTTCTCATTGAGAGAGAATTAAAGCTTAAACTGGTACTGTGACAGCACTTATGCAAGAGGGGAAGTACTACAAAGCAACAAAAATCAACAATAACCCTAGACCTAACTGATATAAAAACACATTAAAGGCATCATAAGGAAATGTTAAACATAATATATATGGATTAGTTCTTCCTCTTCTTCCATGTCCATTTTGTTCCTCTCTATTGAAAGTGTCAGTTGTCTGAACATTATTAATGAAGTCAAGTAAGTGTACTGGGTGCTCCAGTGTTATCTTTGGCTTCGGTATGGCTTTGGTATGGAGGTATATGCCCCAAAAAGTGTGTCTGTGCATATACACATGGCTCCATCTGCTGGCTACATTGGGAAATACTACACTGTAGTAAAACACTGAGGTGTGTGCCTGTTGATGTTTGTAGCCTTGCATCTGTGGTGGTATTCCGTACTTTGAAGAACAGTGCACTGGGATCTGAGATTAAGAGTTGTTCCCATAACCCTTCACCAACCTCTATTCCCCTGTTGCAAGCAAGATAACCTTTCTACAGCCGGACATTTGTGTGTGTGTGTGTGTGTGCATCACGTCAGTGGCACTCACCACGTTATGACAGGGTGCAAAGACGTCGCTGTAGAGGAGAGCACACTCCCTCTTGGCGTAGGGCTGTCTCCCTAAGTCCCCTTCACACGGTCGCTCAACTACATAGTCACTTTCACACTAAACCACACAAATCGCACACACACAGAAGGTGATCGAGTGTCTGATTACTCGTAAATATCACAGAGGACTCCAGGGAGACTTGGACACATAAATTACAGGAGCAAGAGAGAGCCAGAGAGGAGGGAAAGACTGAGTGAGCGGGGGATAGACAAAGACAGAAAGAGGAAAGAGGTGAAGGGATAATCAATGAAGGAGAGGAACTAAGTTGACTCATACCTGTCCCAGGGCCCAGCTATCGCCAAAGGTCTGTGCATTATTGACTTCCATGTGGCTAGAGGTGGTCATATCGTTCACTGTCACGCTGTCGAAATTTCCACACAGCCCACCGAGAAGGCCCTGGGGGCAAAAAAAAACAACAGAGTCGTGTTTTTGGATTCCTTTCATAGCAGTCTGTCAGAGGACAATGTGAAACGGTCATAATCAAAATGTACTACTCCAAGTCCAGACCTTCCACTGAGGCCCAGCTCTGATGTGTACAGTTGTCTTGCGGTCCCAGAGGATGGTCAGGTCCTGACTGGAGAAGTGGACCACAGTGTAGTAGCCTGCTTTCCACAACTCAAATTCTGACCCACGACCCACAACAGTGGATGGACTCTAAGGCAGGAGAAATTATTGTTAGCAGGTATTAGCAGGAATCGCTGGATTTTTATTGATATATTTAACTAATGTATTTTTAAGAGAAAAAGAAACACAGGTACATAGATCTGATTGATATATATAAAGTGTGACTGTGTGTGTATAGTCCATACAGGGTTGCCAGAGTTGTCCATGAAGTAGATTTTGGTAAGTCCCACGTGAATGACCAGTATTTTCATGCACACAATGCCGCTCTCATAGCAGTCTTTGTTTTGTGCAACAATGGACACCTCGGTTTCTCCTGAACTCTGATCAGAGGGGAAGACAAAGTATTACTCTCGTGAGGAAAGGAAGTCTTGTCAGCTCCTCTCATCTCTGTCCTACAAAGACAACACAATGTTTTCATTTGTTGATCAAAATTTCCCCATCACAACAGCCACTGCATACAAAGATGCAGCGCCACATTCTGGATATGTGAGTGGTGACAAGAAGAGGAAACAACTCTAGGCTATTAACACAGCTCTGAATTGCTTGCCCATTCATTTCAGGCCTGCACCATGGTCAGGAGTCTGTTGGGTTTGAATTAGAATGTCTGTTCTGCTAATTCTAATTCTATATCCCTGGGAGCGCAGGAGCCCTGGGGTTTGAAGCGAACACTGGTTTCTTTGTGTTGCTGCAGCTTTGCACAACGTCCGCTAGCATTACCGTGGTACAAACCCACCAGCACACACACACGCACACACACACACACACACACACACACACATATATACTCACCTTAATCTGCTTTAATTAAAAACCACTCTCTCTTTCAAGATTAGAAACAGGCTTGGATTTTCTTTCCCAGATCCAAATCATTCCTGGCCAGGAAATGTGGAGGATGCTCCTCCTTTGCCCTTTAACTCATCCCATCTCTCACATACACTTCTCTTACACAGTGTAGTACAAGCACGCTGGCACCACCTGATTAGCACTTAATTACCAACCTGAATCCATGTATTTGTCACTTGAAGTCAGTTACACTATTTTAAATCTTTATTTGCACGAGAAGGATGCACACACACAGACTCTACTCACTTTAAGCAGGTAGACCTGACAGTCAGAGTGGTAGTCATACTCAAGGCCATCGAAGGTGTGGTAGTGTCTGTCACTGTAGACAGTACACACAGCTGGACATGGTGAGTAGCTGCAGTTAAAATAGCCACGGTGACACACACTGAGGAGATGGACAGGCGGAAATACATGAGAGGAGTAAAGAGCAAACAGAGGTGGGACAAAAGTTCTGTTTCATGTCACACATGCAAACTCATCATACTATGAATTCTACAGTTTTATGTTTGGAGATTCAGTTTGTTAGAAATTAGTTCCAAACCTGAACACACTACTTGCAGTAAATGTAATTATCATTGCTCAACCTGGGAAAAGGCAAATGGGAAGCACAGAAAAGATGTATACCATTTGTAACACAGGGTTTCCACTGTTTCTCCAGGCAGGTATTCAAGGCCCAGCCAGGCACAGGGACAGTTCTCTGGATAGTAACACTCCCCATGATGCAGCACCAGCCTTCATGGACAAAACACAGCTCATATAGCAGGTACAGAATATGCAAACGCTCGAATTAAAGCCCACACTGCAGTAAGAACATTTCCCAGTTCTCTAAAGAAAACCTATATGTGTACATATGAAAACCTACAAGTGTACATTTTGAATACATTTGGGAACTGTAGGTGTGGGAAGTAAATAAGATAAAAACTGACTGACAAAAGCATACACTACTGTAAATGGTCTGTCAGTTGTCCTTTAATAAATACGCATTAATAAGACTCTTCCCAAAGTTACATTGTCTTAGTATGGTAAAACAGATGCAAGCAGGGGCTACCAGTAAAGAAATGAACATTCTAATGAAGCACTGATCTGTTGCATTTTTCTTTTCTTTTCACAGAATCTGAAATGAACAGAAAGAAAGGAAGGCAGCTGGTGTTCATTTTACCCAGGAGGGCAGACACAGCCAGGGATACATGGTGTGTTGGGAGGGCAAGTGAGGTTCAACATCAGGTTACGGCAGGTCGGTGCACAGGCCACACCTCCTCTCGGATCAGTGCAGCTGTGGTACACTTTCCCTTCAGGACACTCCCCGACCTCTACACTATCAGGCTCTACAATGTGCAGGCACACACGCACGCACACACACACACACACACACACACTCAAGAAAATCAATGTCCCAGACGCCTTAAACATCAACTGCAACAGCCAGTCATGGGAAACAAGCTACAACTACAGACATAAGGCTCTTGATTTCAGCAAGAGGGACACAGCCTGAAACGACACTTTGTTGTTGGAACGAAGGAGCGCAGGAACTGAAGGGAGGGGGGAGTGTGGAGAGGTTACCTTTTTCCTCTGGCACACACTCCATCTTCCCATTTCTGCACAAGCTGATGAAGGAGACAGGGAGGGAGAGAAAAAGGACTGAGTGTTTGGGAAAAAGAGTAATGTTATCAAACACAAGGTTAGTTTAAGTGCTGTATGTCTCATTTAACAATCGCTCAAGCTTTTATTGCTTTCTCAAATGTAACACCGTCTGCCGGTGGGAGAGCAGCCAAAGTGAATTTTCACTTTTCAGTGCAATCAAGGCCAGGTGTGACTCACCAGGGGCCGGAGGCACTGAAGGTCACCTCTCCTGGTTGTGACACACCACCTACAGAGTAACAGTGACACTGAGACCTGAGGAGAAACCAGTGACATTATTTTAATTACATTAACTAATGATCATGCTGTACGTGTGTACATAGTTTCTGCCAAATGGCAATTGATGATCATAGTTAAGATGATATATGAGGTAATGAAGTCTTACAGTTGCACACAGCGCTGGCGCACATCGTCATAGTAACTGCCGTCCGGACAGCCACACCCCTCGGCACAGTCGTCAGGGTTACATGTCTCAGTGCTCGAGAGAGCACGACAGGACCGCCCACAAGAAGACACACAAGAGTGGTACAGCATACCACCAAGACACACCACTCCTGTATACACACACACACACACAATGTAATACGTATTTTTATATAACCCATAGGCAATTCAATTTTTAAAACTGCGTACATGTTACTTGATGCGTATATAAAGGACACAAAGACAAATTTCCACTGTCATGTGATGTGAATTTGTGACTATTGTGAGTAATGTATTTAAATGTAAACAAAACGGTATGGATTAAAGCAACCCGGAAGCTAAACACTTACCACATTCAGAGACTTGTGATCTGAAATTTATGTCGACTCCGTGCTTAGAGCAGAGGTAAGCGTAGTGAGCCAAAGCCGTGCACAGACAGCTGCTCCCACAACGACAGGCCTGGTAACGACACTGCTGCTGGTAGACGTTTGGACTGATGTAGCCATGACACGTGGCAAACACACTCCCCAAAAGCACCTCACAATGGGATGCATAGAATACTAGAACATACAAAGACACATACAAAAAAATGATGACATATTTGCAGTTATAGTGTGGACAAACCGTGAAGACCTGCAGCTAAAACCTGGACAACTCACAGCCAAGATAAAACAAGGCCATAATTACCATTGTGCTGGTTCATTTCACAAGGATCTATAATGGGCAGGTTAACTGGAGCTACACAAGCGGACGACACCTTCCAAGCATTGGCATGAAGCTGGGGAGTGCCCTCTATCATGCCTGCTGGAGACCTACACACAGAAACACACACACAGTCAGATAAAGTGACATTTTCAACACTGACCTATAACTAGGAAGTACTTGCTCACAGGAAGTCATCTCGTAGATTTCCATTGAAGGTTCCACAAAGTCCCAGAGTCTGTCCACGCCATTGGCTGTCCAGCTGCAGATAGATCCGGCCCCCTCGACCATCATAATGCAACTTCAGACCAATCCCTACCTTCAGCTGAGTAAACACAGAGGTCAGCTTCCGGACCTCTACTATATCTATGTGCCCAGAAAAAGACAATAAAGTCCATGATCAAAGGTGAAATGACTGCAAATTATTATAACAGTTTTTTTTTGCTATTTTGAGCACAAAAAGTGTGATTGGTTAACACGTTAAATAAACGTATGGTATATCATTCAAAGCTTTTGTGATGCCTACCATCGACATAAGGCAGGACAGGTGCCGGGTTGACACCAATTATCACCTCCCCCTCTCTGGTCAAAGTGATCTGGTGACTCACATCTTCTTGCACCACCACTGTCACTGACTGAATACACACCTGCTGCTGTAGATACACATACCATACAGGAGCGCTGGTTACATTTTTGGCAGAAAGAATACTGCTGCGTTTGTGTGTGTGTGGAAGCCACTGCACACAATACCTCTGCACAGGTAGTATACTGCACTGTGACAGTGAATCTGCTGCCACTGCGGCTCTTTGCCAGGACGTACTGACACGCCCCCGGCTGGAGAAACATCCTGCCATCAAACGTTGTCACAAACACATCCCCCACCACCGAACACTCCGCTAAGAAGAGACAAAGAGCAGTTAAGTTATTTAATCTGACTTTAGGGCTTCATCTTTTGTTTCTAAATAGTCTTAAAGGGTAAGTTAACCTGTGCAGTTGTTCTCAGTGCAGTTCCACACTCCTCCCATGCACACACTTAAAAAAAAAAGAGCAGCACCATATGTTAGCAGCACATTGGCCATGATATATGCTCACTAGCGAATACACATCCATGCTCACCAAACACTGCAGCCCTGCTGAAGCACATGTCCTTGTACATATGATGTTCCATGGTAAACACATGGACACTGAGAGGCAGCGATACATGTTCCATTCTGTAGGATAAGACCTGTGTGAAAGAGCATTGGAAAACAAGAGTAAGTTTAAGGTCAATTAACAGTGAGCAGTGAAGAGAAATGAGAAAAGTTCTGGTTTAAATACCATCAGGACAGTAGCAGCCATCCAGACAATGCAGGTTGGTTCCCAGACACTCCTTCTCAAATGTACAGGTGGGTGGACAGCAACTAATACAGTCTCTATAGACAAAACTCTCCTCACAGCCATCATCTATATACAATCACAAACAATTGAGTTTCACACAAAGGCAGATTACATAACACAGAATAAATATTTACATGATATAAATGTATGAAATAACTAACCTAGTTTTCACTAGGAAGAGCAGATGTATTGCTGGACTAAATTAGCCATGACATTAAGTCAGATTTGCATGATGGTAAATGTTTTTATAAGAATAAATCCTATTTTAAGTACACAAAATACAGTAGGACACAGAATTCCTAATTGCACTGATCTGCCATTTTCCAAGCAATGAAGAGTGGTTGTAAGTGGTAACTTACAACAAGAAGGGAAGCTGTCCCTCCACTCTCTCACTGGATACCCAACATGTGAGCAGGCTCGGGTGTACTCGACCAAGGCTCGACAAAACGTTTCCTCATCATCAGATCTGAATAAACACAAAGAGTTTTATTTCAGTAAGTGGGCTTACATTTACAACATAGAGAACAGGGTGAGGACAAAGTTAAAAGTGAATATAATCAATGCAAGCCTTTTGACTTACACGCAGAGGTCAGACACACAGCTGGCCACAAAGGGATTGGGGTCAATGTTTTCATGGCATGACAGAAACGGGAAGAAGAGAAGCGCACTGCATTTCTCTATGGCATCCTGCACACATCCACAGTAAATAAAGTTTGGTAGTAATATAAAACACATGTTTTAATAAAGAGAAAAGTACAGAAAAACACTGCTGCAGTCTTTTAACATACAAGAGCTTCTCTTGTTGGGCTTAATTTGCTTTATTACATTCAGTACTCACACGCAGTATGTGAATTGCACTGTCAATGTTCAGCTGCAGTGTATGCAAATCGTAATACTGAGTAGAATGAGTTATTCTGTGGTTCTTACATCCATGTCTGACTCAGAATGGCAGGGACCATTGAAGTCAAGTTCTACAGATGGACAGGCTCTCTCATGAGGCAAATCCACTGCCCAGCTGTTAGCAAACACTGCAGGTTCATCAGTACGAATGCCTAAAACACACAATCAACACACATGCAGTATGCACATACGCACATATGCCCAGACATAAACCACCAGAAGCAGATGTCTGACAAAAATAAAAAAGTGAATTGAGAGCAAATATGATTAAACCATGTACTGGTGAATGCACAATGAGAACTAATCCATTTCCACTTGTTTACTCTCTGAGCTCATCTGCAATCTACTGGACAGCTCACTGCTCAAACAAGCAGAGGACAGCAGTTCATATTTCTGCTCATCTGAGGAAGGATTCTTGCTCCTTCCATCCATTCAAACCCAAACTATCAGCACTCCCCCTGTCCTTCCACTGTAGTCTCTCCAGGTCCCACTGCTACTATAATTGGCCCAAATCAATGTTGAGTGTATAATAATAATAATTGAGGTGAGTGGGTGCTGAGAGAAGGGATAAGAGGATGAGGGGCCGGTCAGGCCGGTCTTACCACGAGCAGTGGTGAGGTCATCGCCAGCAAGGTGATTGAAGTTCCCACAAAGGCCACAGGGGGCACCCTGGTGCTCCTCACTCATCTTCAGGTAGACACCAGAGCCTCCGTCCCAGGCCAAAGAGAAGCCAAACACACTCTTCACCAGCAGGTAATCGGCCAGTCGCTCAATAAACACACCGCCTACAGTCTGAGGCAGACTTAGCCTAACATTTCACCGAGACAGACAAGTTAAGAGAGATCAGGTAAAGCGACCTCTTTGAAAGTCTTGTTAATAATGCTTTATTGGGACTCTGGGTTGGCAATTAAAAGAGTTTCTTCCCTTTCTGTTCTCATAGCTTTGTAGCAAGATATTTTTATTGAAAGAATCTCAAAATCTATGTCTGTCTTTCTTCATCTTTGTAGAAGAAACACACACACCTGCGGCCTCCCTGGTGGACCTGATATCCAGAGATGTGGATCTCCTCCTCATTTGGGAAGAACAGACTGAGAGCTCTTGGGCATGAATACACACTCCCATCACACACTCTGCTGTTGTGGATCTGAGAAGACAAGAAAGTCAGTGGAAGAGAATCAAAGAGAGGGTTGATGGATCGATTAGCCTCAATCTGTAACCTTAGCTAGAGATCTAAAAAACATAGGCACCTGTTTGGTAATGAGGCTGCCAACAACAAGTGTTTTGGTTGGTTCAAGTACGTAACACAATTGAACTACGTTACATGATTCTGTGTATTGTTTTAGTTTAACAGACACCATAGCGTTTCTGTAAGTCAGCATGCATTCTGAGCCAAAATACTGTGTATGCAGACAGTTTAAATACTGGTTAAATATTTCAGTGGGTAATTTCAATCCGTATACTCTTACCCACACCGTGTACTGTGGCATAGCTGAGTGGCAGTCCTGGGCCAGAATGTAGGAGCAGGTTCCAGGGAAGTAGAAGTATATTCCATCAAATGTTTCATAGTGGTGCTGACCCCACGATCTGCAGATTCCGTCTCTATCCTGGCCCTGGTTAGGTACTGAGAGGAAAATGGGCAATTCACTCAGACAAGATTCTTGAAATGGTGAAGTGGATCAATTTTACATGGTGACACAAATGACTTTCAGCAGAAATGGACACTTTACTAAACTCAGAGGGCAAGTCATAACTTGTATCTCATTTATATCTCATTGATGTCTTTCATCATCTTTTATTTCACTGGTCTTATCAGTGGAAAATGAGTATCTGAATTTTCTAAAAAGCCTATTGTAACAGGAAATCCCCATAGCTGCCTCTGCCAAGATGCTGCCAGCCTCCTCCCCCCAAGCTCTGAGGGGGTGGAGGCTGGTGACAGTGAGTCACATCTTTTAATCTCATCAGTGGCTTGTCATGCCGATGGTAATCCTAAATTATATATTTTGTAAATGATGCTTTTTTGATTTTTTGAGAAACCTTGCTGTTATGGCTCATTTCATGCTATCTTTCTAACTTTGTTTACTTCAAAAAATCTGTGTTCTGTGTTTTTATCTTGTACAGCCGATATCCAGATTTCATTTCAAGCCTAAGTTTAGTTGCAGGTCCCTCTGGAACTATACTGTTTCCAATATGTGTGTCTACACTAAATTCGTTTGTTGAAATGAAAATGTCTTTACAATAACGGTGACCTCAGATCTCTTGATAGACCGTATAAGGAGTCTGTTCAGAATATAGAAACCAGAAACTCCATCACTCAGCCCTTACCCTATTGCCTTAGGTCAAATGATTTTACATCAGGAGTTAAGCGTGTGTGTGTGTGTCTGTGTGTGTGAGGGGGGGTGGGTGGGGGGGTTGATGATTACTGCAGGAGTATGTGCAGGTAATTAACGTTTGTTGAATGATTGGAGAGTATGATGCACACACACAAACAATCTCATACACACTCTCATTCTTATATAAGCAAGTGTGTAACTGTATACTGTTATTAAAAAGTTGTACGCATGCTAATCAACTAGTCTGTTGCATACCAGGAATGGTACATGCCAGTCAACCATGGGCTTGCTGTGTGGATGAGATTCTGATGAATCTGAGCTGACACCAAAGGAAGACATGTAGATGTGTGTGTCGGTGTGTGTGTGTGTGTATTACTCACTGATCTGGCAGCGGTCTCCCAGTGCCTGGAACTGAGCACAGTCACACACACCGCCCTCCTGACACCAGCCACCATTGAGGCAGCCACAATATTCTGGGAAAGACATGAACAAACTCAAGTTCACTTACCCCAGCTTATCTTGGTAATGATAGGTTTAAGCTTATATGAATACATTTAGTATAACTTCATATGTAGTGTTTTTTACCTGAAGAAGAATCTCTGGCTGTGTAGTTGTGTAAAAGGCTGCGTGACAGAGTACCCTCCGACAGCAGCGGGCTGTATGTCTTGGAAAACAATACACAATTAACACTAAGAGCTGTTCCTTGAATAATTCTCAAGGTTTAATAGCATCAGTGACACGGTGCGGTACGGTTGGTGTACCTGCTGCTGTAAGCTAAAAGTTGCATCAGGTTGAGTGGGAGAAAGTGTATGTGTTAGTGAGTGTGTCTCGTTCTTTACAAAGACAGCTTTGTGCCGGTTAGGGTGTTGTGCGCATGTGGGTGCCCTGACCTCCTCTGGTTCTCTTAGGTGTAGTGTACCAACCTCCTCCCCGAGGAGATCCCGTTTCCTCCGAAGTGCATTAGCCCTTCTGCACACACACAAACATGCACATTAGTGGGAAGAAACAGTCAGAGGGGAGACTTAAGTGCACTTTACACCACTTGAATTCAAACTCCAAACTAGTCTTTACTGAACCCTCTCACACACACACAAGTGCGCACACACACACAGGCACACACACTTGTATGCCATCTCTTTCACACACTCCAGTGACACAAACATAAAGTGCAAATGTGTTCATCACTGACAACCTATAAAATTGTGTGAAAATTACTTGTGAAAATAAAAACATAGCAATTATTTAATTTATTTATTTTACACAATATTACTTAAATTTTGGCCTGACTATAAATGACAGAGAATCATTCATTCCATTTCTTCTTTTGATTTACCTCTGTAGTCTTCCTTCTGCCACTGAAAGTCGACTCTGAGCTCCTAAATGCAAAGTTAGTACAAGTAACATTAAATCGTTAACCTGTGAAAACCGATATCGGTTATCCATCTACTGTAAAATCATTTTTAAAGTCATGGGTAGATCTGTACGTGTCCAAGAAACACTTTTGTTCACAGAAACATTCATATTTGTGTCATTTGTAATGACTTAGCAGTTGATGTCATGTTAGGACATTATTTGAAGCAGCAGTAAACAGTTTTATACAATGTTTTCTGATGTTTAGAAAAATCAAATGATCTCTGACAGATAACACAGATAAACAGAAAGATAGTTTAGTCCTATAATATTCCAAAAGAACTTAATGCCTTTATTGTGAATTTATAATATAAAGAATCTGTTCTACCATTAGTACACCTGTTAATATCCATATATGTTTATAAACATAATTAACATCCATATCTTTGTAGAAAATTTTATTACACAAACACTGTAACATTTTGGAGAACTAAAATTGTCAGACTCACCCTCAAGAAACAGCAAGTGGGAGACTGAAAACGACATAAGAAGAAATCGTTTCACTGTCCACTTTAAGTTCATCTCAGAGTCCGAAAGGAAGTCCCGCCGAAATGTTAAGGGTGCATCTCAATGGTCTCGGGAGGAAAGGATTTAGGTATGTTTGGTAGCACCGAGACGATGCCTGGTCGTATCTGTAAAAAACCTACCTGGCGGCGACAGCCCCCCTCCCTGAGCAGATGACGAGTAGCCTACACCTGTGTGGGCAGGTAAGCCTGAGCTGCTCTCTGTCACTCCAACATCCTCAGCCAGCACGCAGGCTTAGCTGTGCACCTCTCGTGTATGTGTGTGTGTGTGTGTGTGAGAGAGAGAGAGAGAGAGAGAGAGAGAGAGAGAGAGAGAGAGACCCCAGGTCTGTCGCTCCATCACGGAGATTTTCACCTGTAATGTCACCGTTAACTTTCTGGCTGACCACATGACCTGGGTGGGGTATCTTTGACGTAGATAAAAAAAAAAAGCAGGGGTAAACGGCGAGGCCATTGATCCAAACAGGGGGCAGAGAGTTTAACTCCAGACCAGCTTTTAAAAAAGCGAAAACTAAAAGATAAGGAATATTTTAACGATATCAACTGTTGTTGGGACACCAATCAGAGATAAAGCTAACCTATAATTTATGAGCCACTAGACGGAACAAAAAGAAAAAACACGGTAACTTAACGCATTGGCTTCCAATCACGACACTATATAAACGTTACAGGACCGGCTTCAACATATAGCAAAATAACGCTAATGAGCTGATGCTGTGTCCAAAGTATGAAAACTGTTAAAGCTAGTTAGTCCAAAGTTAACGTACAGTAACCTAACGTTAACAGGGTAAAAACTTTAACAAAAACTGTGTGATAAATGTCTACATCAGCTAAAGCTCGGTTATCCAGAGGCCTAATATGGTTCACAGTTCATTTTATCTATGACATGAGCAGTAATGAAACCTTAGCTATCCAACTAAGCTAGCTACTAACTGCTTTAGCATTGCGTTTATCTTTGTGCATTTAGCAAGTAAGCTAGCTTAATGTAACTTGTAATGTAAATGTAACTTTACGGGTAAAAAAGCATTACCTTTCAGATACTTAGCATAGCCTTTTAACTTCTATCCAAACACTGGCTTACTGAAATAGTGCTTGTTTAAGGAAGGTAGGTAAACATTTAATACGGCTAACCAAATCGGCTGTGTTTTGCTAGCTTTACCTGCTTTTTTTTCTGGGTGAGGAAAATGAAAAGTTCGTTTCTCTAACCTTTAGGCCACGTATTGTGAAGCTCATATTGCTTTGGATTTTTTGACAACTGAAATGAACGTCTTCCCCAAAGCTCATTTTGTCAGGTCAATTTGTTGATGTCACGTCTTGTTTTTGAGTACAGATCTGTTTGTGTGAGCCCTTTAAAGGGCAGTTACTCACTAAAATTGCTTACGTCCTAAAAATGTTTGTAAAAATAAAATATAGATAAATATAACTCCAGGTTAAAAAACATCACCTTTCAAATACTTAGCATAGTCTTTTAACCTCTTTCTAAAGAGTGGCTTATTGAAATGACGCATGTCTAAGGAAATTTAACATTTAAATAAGGCTAAAGAAGTCTGTTGGGTTTTGAAGCCATGCTGTTGAGCTAACTTTGCCTGCGTGGTATCATGAAATTATGTGCACTAACTTAATGTTTTTGCTCAATAACAATTGCCAATTCATTTGTATTTCTGACATGTTTCTTTGGGTGAAATAAAACCCATTTTTTGAAAAGTAAACCTGTGCCTACTAGCACAGGTTTGACTGCTTGGTCCCTAACACTTCCCATATATGATTTACAAACATTGCCTAATTTAACAATGTTAGGACTTACTTACTTAGAAATAAAGTATCACATTAGACATAAATAACTGAAAACTAAAAATGAGGACAGAGGGGAAAAAAAATCTGTTATATTCTTGTTGTGATTCTGGCCTGTTCTACCATTTTGGATGTGATGCTGCAGGGAAACCTGTCCATAAATTATGATGCCAAAACACTTATCTTAGTATTTCCCTCATGCTTGGCTGCTGGTGAAAGAGTTTAGCTTTTATGAGGATGATTTCTTTTGGAAGATGTGCCAGTGGGATAAAATAGAAATGTTAAGTACAAAACTTTGATTTAAAAAAACAACTACAAACCAGAATAACTAAACAACCAATTATTTAACAAGCACATTGCAGCAGTGAATATTACAAAAGTCCCAACATAATGGCAGTCATATGAGGCTCTTATATCATGAAACATTTGATTGTCTCCCTCTGCAGGTCTGTATTAGAAGTAGAGTGAATGTTTTAGAACAGCTCAGAACAGATGAAGAGAAACACAGAAAGGTTTTTAAAAATCACATCTGGTTTAATAGCATTGTAACTAGTTACACATCTTTTTTTTTAATCTCTTTATAGCTCTTCAGGTAGAAGCAGTAGGGAATTACTGGAAGCTTTAAGTACATAACAGTGACTTGGAAAGTGTCAAGGGAAAAACAGGGTATTATTGGGTAGATTTACTCAGTTAAGAAGCTTAAAGGTTTTTAAGGGGAATTGGGGCAGAGGTAGAAACATAAATTGGAAGTAGCTGAGGTAAATGCTGACAGGTTTTATAGCCCACTGGGGTCACAGTTTCATTTCTTGTTGGAAATGAGTGCATTGACTTCATCCTCTGGTTTCAGGCTATGCCACTGGGCTATCGGCCGCCTGGGGTTAGCCAGCATGTCTGACCAGTGGCGTTGCTCGGTCCCAGTGCTGTTACCACCCAGCAGCACCTTCCCAATGGCATCATTCTTCCCAATCTTGTCATAGTCCAACACAGTCACTGCTATCTGCACCTTCTGTGAATGAAAATTACATACAAAAAATGAATTTCTTGTATTTGTGTGTGTGCATACTGTACGTGTGTGTACATATGCATGTACCTCTATCTGTTCACATGGCACTTCAAAGCTGAAAGACTCATTGTAATAAGGGTTCAAAGTGTTCTTCTTTATCGTTGTTTTCTTTTTCTTGAGTCTTTTCCCATTCTGCATTAAGTGGATCTTCACATAAGGGTCTGATAGAGAGAACAGAGAGGTTTTATGTCAGAGCAACAGACCAACAGCCTGGCACTGATGCAGTAACTCCATCAGTGAAACACAACATCTATTGTAGTAGCGCCTGATAGTTTCCCCTTAATAGAAACTGCTTGAAAGTGGACACACCACTAAAAAAGTAATTAGAAGGCCTTAGTGCTCAATCAGGGGTAGCACGTCCAGGCAAGTCATATTATAAAAAGTACATGTTTATACTATATATCTTGTTACTAGAAGAGTAAAATGATATTTAAGACATTTACTTTATTGTGGCACTGAAGTTGTCTATACTGAAAAGTATTCAGCACTTTAGTAAAAGGAACCCGACATGAAGCTTGAAGTTAAACACGTTGAGAGTCTGGATTTCTGTGCTGTTTAGCTCACCTGATAATCCACCCACATCCATTTTCTTTAGGTTTTTGGCCTCCAGAATTACCACTGTCAGCTTCCCTGCAGTAGGCACATACCTCAAGGACAAACATACGTCTCCAAGCCGCTCGCTCTGATACGGAGAGAAAGAGGTGAGTGTGTTGTTGTATGGCTCGGTGATTTAATTTTAAAAAATGGTGAAGTTGAAATATTAACACAGAGAAAGAAGCACTTCAAAAAATCGGCTGACTATTCTTTGCTGTGTTCTTGGTTTTTAAATGTAGTGTAAATATCAAAAGGTATTTGATTTTACTCAGGAAACAGTAATGAGCATCAATAACCTTAGTTCTCTAACACAGAAACCTCAAACAAATACATCATGGAAGAAAAGGAAACAAATTTTAAAAAGCTCCTCTTCTCCTCTCACAGTGTGTTCCCACCTCCTCCTTCTCTGCCTTCTGCAGGTCCCTCCACTCCTGCAGAGACTGGCTGAAGTCCACACTGCTCATCGGTATCTTCACAGCTCCTATGGCATCGTGCTTTGAGAAACGGTCGAAGTCGTACACGGTCATCACCAGTACCTTCCCGCCCAGCTCAGTGTACGGTACCTATAGTACAGAACACACATCAAAGACAGTAATTTGAAACATGTCGTGTGCGGTGTGCCGATAGCGAACGTGGTCAGGATTGGAGTTTTAATTTACCTTAAATGTGAAAGTCTCATTGAAGTTGGGTTCGAGGGTCTTCCGGTGAACTTTGGTTTCAAACTTTTTCTTTTTGTCCGGGAGCAGATAGAGTTTAACATAAGGGTCAGAACTACCTCCTACATCCATGGCAGGAAGCTCGGCAGCCTGCAAGATGCCCACTACCAACTAGAATTTGATAGCACAAGAAAGTAACAGAAAGAAATGAGAATCTGGCTAATCTGGCAGTGGGAAGAAACTTATTAAAATGTGACATTTTAGACTTGGCAGATGATGAGCAAAATGTTAAAAGGGAATAGCAGCATTTTACCGTATTATCTGTGAAGTTGTAGTCTAGTGTGAAATGTAGTCTGCCCAGCTTCTCTTCCTCCTTGGGCTCATTATCTGACATCTCCGTTTCTTTGTTACCTTCATCTTTCAGCGGCTGCACACGCAGGCACACACACCATATGCAGGGGGAAAATACAGCTTTACAAGTAATCAATGAAAACCTTGTGTCTGACAACTTGTGGAGCAGCTATTTGTGCTGTGTTCCTACAGTATATCGTATAGCATTACACAAGCAGAGGCAATTAAACAAAGATAATGTGACCATCTAAGGTTTATTTATTGTTTAAAAGGAACAGGCATTCCATCAGTCTGTTTAAATGCAACTTGTATCCTTGTAGACTACTACTACAACTAATCTTAGACCTCAGCCTACACCACAACATGGGCGAAGTGTAAAACATCCATTAGTCTTAACACACACCGACAGTTTTACTAGTTTGAGGTGACCCAAATGTCGAGTCTGTGATACATTGGAAGGACAATACATCTGCAGGGAGAGTGTGTGGAGCTTACCTTGTTGAAACCACCATTCATTTCAGTGTCAAAGCCTTCCTTGCTTTTCTCTTTTCCCTTTTTCTTGTCCTTTTCTTTGTCCTTGTCCTTCTTTTTCAAGCACTTCTTCCATACACACACAGCACACGACAGCACTATGCACAATGCCACGATACAAAGGGCAGCAACAGCCCACGATGGCACTGCAAATCCACAGAAAACACACACACATAGATTATATATAATTAATATACATGCACTCTTAGTCAGCCACTAGAACTCAGTGTTCAAAATGTTACCCCTAATTTTCCCCTGAACTGGCTTTCAAGCAAAAAGTAAGCCAAGACCATTTTTTTCCACACTGTATGAAAATACTGCATATACAGAGTGTGGACAAAATATCAGGAACCCCGGAAAATGTAATGTAATCCCATCCAATACACCTGTAATAAATTCTGTTGTCAGAGAGATGCTCAAATGTTAAATTTTAAGGCCATATTTTGTGGTGGTGTTATACTGTAATACAGTATATGGAAAGGTGTTATCTTTTGTCCATCTCCTATGTATTCTGTTTGCTCTGTCTTTGGAGGGATATATAACTCTGATATCAGGTGACATATTCAAATCCAAGATTTGCAGTTTTGGCTTTTTTACGTGTATGCACACAGCATCACAAGCAGTATTTATATAGAAGTCTGGCTGGATTGATGAAAAGGAAAAAGATAATGCTCTACTACCAAGGAGATAATTGTCCTGTAATCATTTTTAGACATCTGTCCCCAATCTGTCCCCACATGAGCAAATACCCAACTAGCCTTGTTCAGTCACACTTTCCTGAAAATAAGACACTCCCAGCACCTTTTACTTCCTAAGGATAATTTGACATCCACTCATTTTACGTGTCTGAGATCAATACATACAGTACATACATCTGCAATCTTGGTGTAAATCAAAAGTTAAGTTGCTGTCATTCATATTCCTTTAGCAAGAACCACAGCAGTGTTATTTACCATGACGTATGAAACTTTACTGTCTCACATGCTTTACCAAAGACCTCCAGGATAACCTAAATTATGGGATATGTTTCCCATATACTGTATGTCAAGATTATTAGTCAGTACACAGAGATGAACATTTAGTTAGGTGTCTTACTCACTGTGGATGCTGTGCAGTTCACTCATGAACTTGTTTGGACTGTGGCCTCCGGACTGCTTTTGGCCTGGGGTGGTTGTTGCATTTGGCAATTGGATTGGGGTAGTCGGGGTGCCCTGTGCGGCCGGTGCAGCTCGACGGGTCCCAGTCATTATTTGACGATTGACAGCAGATCCAAAATTAAACTGGCCGAGAAACAGAGAGTCAGGAAAAGATGGCTCAGCCCAAAAAAACGTGTGCAATATTTAGAACATTATACCTCAACGAAACAAAAACAGGCACATTTGTAAACGCCCTCCAAATGCGCAAAGAACAAGGGAACCATCTCAACAAACCACATAAACACACATTCATATACAGCATCCATAAATGCTATTGATGGATGTATTTGAAGCAATAATGTGCTTATAGAACACAGTATGACCATCAGTTTCAAATGACTTCTCCTGTTTCTGCTGGTCTGGCACTAACACTTGAACACAGGATATGCAAACCGCTCTCTCTGCCAAACCTGCTGACATGGAGGGGAGAGGGAAGGAGGAGAGGAAGGGGAGAAATAAAGTTGAAGTGTCACACATGGATCTCTGCTGTTCCACAGTGAGCTGCCAGAGGTGATAATCATGTGCCAAGGTCATGCTCAGTGGAGAAGGAGAAAAAAAGTCTCAGAGCCAAGACTTGACTCCCAAGTGAAATAATGTTTTGATATGTTGTTTTTTATTCTGCAGACATCACAGGTATTGAGTATCTGGGACTGAGTCAGCAGATGTGGTCTCACACCCAAGCGGACACTGACCTAAACCCTGATATAAACTGTTACGTCTGCTTTTTCAGGATACTTTACTTTTTTTTTTTTCCTGAAAAGACAGGAGCTTAAACTAAAGCAACCTCTGATACACTCACAGCTGCAGGAGCAAACAGAATATTTCAAGTTACATCCAAAGGGATGGGTAGTGACATCATACGTGTTTCTGATCATGTTATTACATATTATTTAAGCAATATTTCTGATTCTTATATGCTTTTGCAAAAGATCCAAACTACAGCTTTTATATATTCGTATGCCAATATGAAACAAACATTAAATTACCAGCTTCTTAAAAGGGTAATTATTTGAATATGGTTTTTGTATATCGGTAAATGTATACATCATTTTTCCTGCCGCGGTGATAACAAATGACTCTACTCGCAGCATATGGTCCCCCGGCTTCAGTTGTTAATGCAGCTTAAACTATTTTTACACCTCATCTAACAAGTTGTCACTTTCATTACGGTATCTAAAATGTATCATCACTAGAAGATGAAAGCTCGGTATCTCTAAAATGTCAAGTTCAAGACACTGTTAGAAAAAAAAAAAGTCCTGTCTTTGGCTTGACATTGGAAGACCGTGTAATCTTTCAGTGAAGGCAAAAGAAAATAATTTAAACTGGAGTTACAAATTAACGAATTACCCATGGTGATTGTGTTCTTGTACCAGAATCTGTATCCAGTAAACAACAGAATGGCCGGTACAGACCTGATGAATATTATTTGCTGTCTTTTGTGCATCCGTGGGTTTACACACAGTTAGTATTCAGTTAGCGCATTCAAGAGAAAAATAAATCCAAGTTGTTTTGATGAATGAAACAAAGAGGAAAAATGGAACCAGACATACCTGTATTCAGTCGTCTCAGCAGCAGTGTTCAGACTCACAGGTAGTCCTTTTCCTTACAGAGGGAAGAGGCGGAGGAGAAAAAAAGGACAGAACCAGAGACGTGGAGGAGAACAGTGAGGTATGACAAGTGTCAGTGTGTTGTCCTTTTGTTTTTTTGTTGTCCCACCAGTTCTTAGACATCAACAAGAGCAGTGGAGGTGTGTGAAAGCTGGATCAAGATGAGAGAGAGAAAGAGAGAGGGGGTAGGACAAGACAGTTGGGGTTGAGATAGATGGAACTGCCGCTCGGTCATCTTGTGTTGCTTCCCTCTGTGTCTATGAGTGTGTTATGTGTTCGGGTGAATGTGTACTTTTCTGTCTATTCAGGTCTCACGGGACCACTGGTCCTTATTTCTGACGCCCCACCTTTTGTGACCTCTATCCTGTTCCCACAGGTCACCCTCACCGGGCCACTGATGCATATTCATTAAGAGTAGTGACATGGCTTTTTAAAGGCTCGTTAGCATAGTGAGAGTTCAGCAACAGAGGACATTTACATTCAGAGTGGACAGCTCTGTATATGTGTGTGTGTTGGTGTGTGTGCATCTGTACATCTGGCAGTAGCTGCAGAACTGTCTCATATTGTCTATGCATAGATGATGTTGCCTGATTTAGAAACTTAGGATGTGGTTTCTGCAGCAACACAGAGATCAAGTTCCGGCCCCGCCCCGTTCACCTTGAGGTAACAGAGATGCACAAAGATACTGTACAGAAGGAGGGTAAGAGAGGGGGTGGGAGGATGAGCAGGGAAAGAGGGATCTCGACATAACCTCTGTGTGTCACATATAGAAATATACGCTCTATGTATTTATTTTGCTTAGGACAAACATTTTAGTATTACAATGTCAGTTCTATTATTTCCGTGACACAGTGTGGAGGCTCGTTGACTTAGGCCCCGGTTGAAATCTTGATCTGACATGATGGAAACCCCACTTTTTGGCCTCAGCACATTTATGTCTGTTGTAAATTTAGCTTTATTTATTGATTGAGGAGGTCACATTGAGATAAAGATGTCCTTTACAAGAGATCCATGAACATCACAACAAGACAGGTCAGTCAGACAAAGCAACCACGACACACACACACAGGCACCAGACACCAGTCTTCCTCAGAGTTGGTATGTGAATCTTAAACAGCTAACCTATGGTTTTGTGATCTGATGTCACCGGAATGCACAATACCACAGTTACCCTGAAATGAAGTAGTTAAATAGCAGTTCAACATGCTGCAAATACTCTTAAGTAGGCTATTTTTAATGACAGCAGCACTGTTATTAGCACGGTATTATGAGAAGATGTGTGACGTCCACAGACAAATTGTAGACAGCAGTCACATAACATTCACACACACAGTAAGCACATATTCACACCGTAATTACCACAAATAGACCTTATGTAATAGTTTCACGCGTATGCATGTTAAAAAGGAAAAATATAAGCATAGAAGAAGCCCTGTTCAGTGACTTGTACATACGGTGTACAGTTTAAACTGCGGTTGGTTTTAAGAGATAGAAAGAAAAACACCTCATACCTCCACACGCTAGGTGGCAACAAAATGAATTACATCTCCACGACAAACCACAGAAGAAGTGTCGTCTCTAGGATACAGAGGGAAGCGTTCCTGCTGGACTGACGGTGAGTTCTCTCAGATTTAAAGCAGTTTTGTACATGGAAAACAATGGTTGTTTCTGTTTTTCCTAACTAAGTGTGTATTTCACGTCAAGGGTTTGTAATAAATTTAGCTCACTTGAACCGCCGACGAGTTCAGTATGTTGGTTTAGCTAGCTACCGAGTTAGCATATGCTAAAGATAGCTACGTAGCTAGTTTAGGTAGTAATCAGAAGTGAGTTCGCCAAGTAAATACTGTAACGTTACGCATCGTGTAAACCGCGCTGATATTCATAGGTATGATAATA
>JBBMJY010000021.1:13248996-13260752 GCA_037833715.1 Toxotes lorentzi
AAACGCTTCAGCCGGAATCTGTGCTAAAGCCGAACGAATGTATAATTCTTCATACAGAAAGCACTTGACGGATTTAAATAGCACGTTGCCATTGAATTGACACACATCGTTGTTTAGATAGTAGGCAGTGGATATACATTATGCTGTGCGTAGATATTACTGTGGAAAGTATTTATTATGAGTAGTGCATTCTCATTGTGTTTACTGTATGTAACGTATGCTTTTGTCTAAAACTGAGGACACGGTTCTTTACATGTAAGCAAAGATCCTCAATGGACAGCTGTCTGGTATCAAATGGTGATCAGATAAAGTTTCAGTTTATTGATTATCCCAGCTTTTGAACGTTTTTAGTCAATGGCATTTAAATGCCTCTGTTATGTTGGGTTTGGTTGCCTTTAACATGATGAGCCAAAATATTATATTTGGACACTGTGTGTGATGCTGAATCCAAACAGTGAGTCATGCAGATGACTTGTGTTTTTAAATAGATTGTAGATTGTTTTTAAATCTTGGGTTTGTTGCTTGTTAAAAAAAAAACACATTAAAAAGTTGTTGTTGTTTTTTTTTTGCTGTTTAAAGCCTCCTTTAAATCTGAGCCTGTATGCCTTCCAGAGTCCAGAGATGCAGCCGGTGGAGCATCTTCAACTCAAGCATGTCCTGCAGACAGTATGTGTACTTGAGGCAGTTGTTCGCCGCAGTTTTGGCCCAGAGGGAGGACAGGTATTGTTCACCCGAGACACAGGACAGGCCATGTTGAGCCGCAGCGGGACACGCATTCTCACAGCACTACAGCTTGAGCATCCTTTGGCTAGGTAACATATAGACATTTACTCTTTCTCTATGATATTTATCAAGTGTCATTTGTGTTTATATTGTATTTTAATGTTCTTTATTTTAGGATGGTTGTGGAGTGTGCCTGGAAGCATAGCACTGTAACAGGCGATGGATCCAAGACCTTTATCCTGCTGTTGGCGTCATTACTACGGATGATTCATACAATAGCCTGCAAGGAGCCTAATGTGTCTCACACTTATAACTCCAGGGAAGCAGCTGAGGCTGCCACTGCCAGGTGCTTGGCTGATGAACTGCTGGCATTTGCACTAGAGGAATTGGATGATCTCATCACAGTAGGAGTGGTCCCTCATGGATTCTGTATTTCGTGGGAGGATTTCAATGCAAAAACTCAATCACCAACTCACACAAACAATTGGTGTGTTCAGAAGTTGCTATCATCATTCTTTAACACTCGTCTTGGTCACACCCACTGTGACTTCATAAGCAACCTCACCTGCGAACTGCTCGGGCACTGGAAGTTTAAAAATGGCCAACCTTCCTTAGCGTTTCAGTTTGTAAACGACAACTTCCCTGCACTGCATACACCTGTGTCAGGCTTCCCTATTAGCTGTTCACGTTTGATTGAGGGGCAAATTATTCACAGGGACTTTGCTACGCCCTGCCCTCAGACTCACCACCAGCCAGTTAAAGCTGTAGTTTTCACTGCGTACCTACAGCCAAAATTGCTCTACGCAGGAGACGTGCTTGAGGTGGGATGTGGAGGCCAAGTGATGGTGGAGGAGTCGAGGAAAGAGAAAAGTATTGTGGAGTTTAGTGCCTGGTCAGAAAGGTCACTAGAGCGTATTTTTGCAAACCTCCTGCATTTGGGTGTCACTGTGCTTGTGTCTGCAGTGAAACAGTCTGCTGCTGTCCTGGCTTTAGCTGCACAGTCAGAGATGTGTGTTGTGGAGTGTGTTAGTGAAGATGAGCTGTCTCTCTTTGCCCAGCTAAGTGGGACTACACCTGTCTCAGACTGCTGGATGATTGAACCAGTGAATGTTGCTACTCTGACCTTTTGCCGCCCAGTACTACTGGGAGCCCATAGGTATGATAACATGTCGCTCTTTATCACTCATATACATACACTCATATCCAGAGTCTTGTACATATAGAGTCACTGAGATGCATGCGGTGTGAGAAGAAATACACATGCACATATCACAAGACTTTGATTATCTGTGTTTCACCTTCACCTGGATTCATTCATAGAAATCAAAATTGATCTCCTTTTCTCTTCCACAGATATGTCCATGTGGCTTTCCATGATGTAGAGGAAAGGGTATTGGTCAAACCCTGTAGTCTGGTCATATGTGGCCCAGGTGAAGGGCAAACAGACCAATATGCATGTGCATTTCAAGATGCCATCCGCATGCTACTTACAACCTGCAAGCCCATGGGTATGACTGCAGCTACCACATCAAAAAGAACCTTGCATTCACACAAAAGCAGATCTTTACATACAGATCACTCTGATAAAACCATCGACATCTCTCCCTACGCACCTCCCTTCCAGCAGTGTGTGTCGGAGCCAGGCTGTGTTATACCTGCAGGTGGGACATTCGAGTTTCTCTTGAATCATGCCCTCTTGCAACATGGCTGCAGTTGCTCAGTTTCTGAGGGCACAAATATGGGTATCCCTGCTGTTTCCCAGCTCTTGGCAAATGCTCTATTGAGTGTACCCCGACAGATTTACTCCCACAGTCCACGACATTTCCTGCAGGTTCAAACCAAGATCCTTGGTTTTATTCCAGATCATTCCCACACTTTCAGGCCCGAACACAACATAAGCCTCATACAGGGTTGCAGTACTAGTGAATTTTCTCTAGAGGATGGTAAAACAAGCATGTATTGTTGTAGAAAGGCTGAAACGCCATTCAAAGGTTTTATGTTGGACTTGGGCCTTGAATCTGTCTCTTGTAAATACCAGCTTCTTCTGGCCGTGCTGCAGTGTGTTAGAAGTCTCCTCCGGGTGGACATGGTGCTGTGTACACAGACTGCCTTACACACACGGTCACGCAGGCTTGCAAACATTTCCTGGGAGGGCACAGAGGATGAGGCTGAGGACTGAGATTGCATTGTAACCCATGGTGAAAACTATAAACATATTTTCTCTGGGTACTTACTCAGGTATAATGCAAAAGTTAGAGGAATTAATTTGCACTTTATTAGAAATTGCTACAGAAATTTTGTGTGGAAGAATTTTCTGTTTGTTCTACTGCAGTGTATTTGTAATCAATTTATTGGTAATGCAAGTTTTCACTCCTACAGAGATAGTAAATTACATTTCATGGCAGTACTAATGTGTGGTGCTGTTTATAGGCCAGTAAAATTTTAAGGTAGTTCTGTACCATTCTGTCTTGAATCAAGGCTAGGCATTCATTTCTGTTATACAGAATGTGCAGTTGTTATCAAATATTTTTTGTTAATTTTAAATAAAGTGAGTGTGCAAGTGTTGATGTTGGTCTTTTTCGTTTTGACTTCTCATTATGGTTCTTTTTTTTTTTTCTTCAAGCATTTCCTTATCTCAGTTTTCCTGCCCTCTTCCTTTGGCCAGTAAACATTCTGTTACATGAAAGGCACACACACTGAAGAACATGGACACATCGCCTCACAAATATACACATTTCTTCTTATAATCAGTGTTATCTCCATAATGGGGGTGGGGCATCTGAACAGCAGCACAAGGCTTTCAACAACCAAATCAAAGTGTACTTCCTGGTGCTGTAATCAGAGGAACAATATGTCTATTCTCACCTCTTTTTGGGGAAATAGTGAGTCATTAGACATTAACTAAACCCACTATCATGCATAAATGTGTACTGTTTACTGTAATCATTGTGTGTAGCTAGTTTTGAACACTAAAATTTTCCGTAAATCAATTGTGATGGGGGCTAACCCAGAAACAAATGGCAATCCTTGGCTTTGTTTCTGTTTTCAAGTGTGACTCTTCCTCAGTCTACATGAGTCACACTTGATGATCACAAATATCAAAGAGGGGAAGGCTATTCAGGATGTTTGTTTCCCCACTGCACACATGGAAAAGAACCTGAGTGTTGTTTTCAGTTTTATCAAGGCACCAACGCCCTGCTAACACTTGCTTGCCCCTGGTATTGTACACAGCTTAATGGAACATGCCAAGCAGAGTCAACTTAATAGTGAAGATTTTGCTATGTAGTTAATGAACTTAAGTCAATGACCTGCTGAGAATAGGCCTATAAAATGACAGCTAATTTGACTGTTGCTTGAGTACTTGAGTGATTGCACGCCATAGAATACTCCCAGAGTCAGCTCAGTTAGTACATTTTGGTTTATTTGGCTCTCATTAAATTTTCTCTCTGTGTAGCATAGTGCATATGGTATAAATCAACCCAATCTCTGAAAAAATGAAAAGGACATTATAAAATATATAATCAAAGCACACATACCATTTAACCACCTAAGATTAGAAATGTTTTACAAATTAAAAAAAACAACAACACACATTTACAAAAAATCAAAGGCATTTTAAACAAGGGCAAATTAGGAGAAAATAAAGGAAAGGAATAAACGAAAACTACAATGAAGGAACCGAGATGCTACCCTAATACAAAGCTGGGACAAACCACAGCCACCGCAGTTCACAGCTCAGCCTTCAGTTGGCTGCTAGTCACCATGGTTTGACTTCGGTGTTGTAAGAAAGAGGAATTGTAGAGTTTCATTGCATACTGCTGTATTGTGCTGAAGTGGTAGTGGCTGCCTTTTTTGTGGCCCTGGACCGTGACTCTTCTTGCCAGTAGGTGACCTTGAGTTGTAGCAATAGAAATGTGATCAGTATACAATAACATGATCTTTTGTTTAGATAATTAGCGGTTCACAAACACTAATTTCAATCAAATGACCACAAAGTACACATTTCTGTACTACATTGCCACTGAAGCACAGATGACACCCATTCTATAGTTGGGCCTAATAACCACATCGCATCTATCTAGTCCAGGAAGGTGGGCCTAAGTGTCAACAGTACAGTTAGAACTGACGAATAATGTAATAATCAGAAATATCTGCACCCAGCCTAGCTTAGGTTATCCCCCTTGAACAAGCAGTGTTTCTATTGGCAGTGAAGAGTCTGTGACTCTAGGAATGACATCATGCAACATTAACAAGTACTTCGGGGTGTGACAGTGGGTGTCACACCACCTCCCGAGACTTCCTGATGGCGCAGCACAGGAGCATGCTAAAGATCATCCCAAATACCTGTAAGAGAGAGGAAGACAAATATTACATGTGTGTTCAGCCTCTAAGGTGAATTACAGTTAAACAAATCATACACTTACCATGACAACCCCGATGGTGATGCCCACCCCTCCTATGATGTGTAGTTTGGAGTCAAACACCTCATCAATGGCGTCAGGGCAGCTCTGCAACAGACATGCATGATTCCTTTGAGCTTTCTCTCTAAATCTATGCTGAACATGACTTGTGGTATGGTGCATATAACAGACAGCCTGAGAGCATGCAGGCTCCAATAAACCACTGTTGCCATAGTAACACTGCGAAGAGACTGAGGAAATTAGTCTGCAAAGGGAAGACTGATAAACTCATGACACATGTCAGACCATCATAATGTATTTGACATACAGTAATTGCCCAAGCTTTCACAGAGCTCAAGGACATCTTTTAGATCAATGGCTCATCCTCCATCTTGAAACATAATTTTTCCTTCTCTGTCTCTTGACTGAAGTACCTGGCAGTGTTGGCATCCAATCTATACACACATTCGGGGTAGTTGTACCTTGGTAATGAGCTCCTCAAGCGGCTCTCCCCGGGGACAGGTGTCTTTGGCAGCATCTACTACAGTCCCAGTTGGACCGCAACAGTTCAGCTATAAACACACAAAGTCAAACCTTTACAGAACACCATGACTTGCAGAGGGAAAAAAGATATCTCTCCTGTCAAAAGAATAGTTCCACATTTTGGTGCAAATTTTAGTTTCCAAAGTCTTGGTCATAAAGTGGTCATAGTGAGGTTGCCAGGCAACCGATGGGAAAGCTGCAGAGACATACTGGATGCACGTATAAACTGTTTTTCATCAAGAAATAGTTACAGCACATAGCTGCTGTTAAAACAACAAATTCATTTTTACATTATTAGTACAGGAACACCTTACTGCACAAATTAGACAACGGAATTAAAAATACAACATGAGCTTTAGAGGAGCTGGTAGGCATGTTTTTGCCCTTTGAAAGCTAGCAGTTCACACCTGCTTCAAGGCTTTGTGCAAAGCTAGGCTAAACACCTCCCACCTCTAGCTCCACTATTCATTTGCAGACATGAGAGTAGTATCAGTCTTCTCAACTCTCACAACAAAATGCATATAGGCATATACCCCAAAATGCGGAACTTTTTCTTTGGGTTAATTTGCTGAATTTACAGTTTCATGTCATCATAAACATTATTCGTATCTTTGCTGTGGAGAGCTTTGAAAAGTCAAACGTTCCCATGGGAATGCATTGCATTCACTTGAAAATACCTTTTGTGCCAAATTCCTTAGATAAAATTTGAGTGAAGTCCAATTAGAATGAGTCAGAATGAAACAGAAATGGAGCAGAAATGCCTCACCCCGGTTTGAATCACCCGCAGTGTCTCTCTAAGGTGGTCATCTCCTGTCGCCTTGAAGTTGTTGTAGGTCTGCATGTAAAATGTTGTGATGTCATTCACCACCTGCAACACAGAAGCAAGGAATAATTATTTAGTATGCAGCACTAAAGCAGACAAACATAACATTTCCATGTATTTCACACAGAAGCAGTATTTCACTCAATTTGTTTTCCATTGCTGTACCTGTCAATGTGTGGTTTATTTTTTTTTGTACCTTACCTTGCTTTGGTTGGAAAACCCCCAGATACCAGCTGCAACCTCAATGGCAAATATAATAAGCAGGAAGAAGAAGAACTGTGCAGAGGAAAGACAGAATTAAACTCAGCTCATTGTGTGAATGTGTGTCCCACGCATGCTTGTGCGCATGTATTTTGCATGCATGTATGAACACATAAGGTCATTTGAGTGTAGCTGAACCCAATTTACATAGGCACCTCCTCCTGAGAGATTTAGTACAAGAAGATTAAGGCCAGACAGGCGGTAGAGAGGGAGGGAGTGAACAAGTATAGAGACTCTTCTATGGCCTTGACACTGTGCAGTAAACAATGATGAAGGCCAAAGTCTCATATTTCTTAGTGCGCCCAAGATCAGTCTGCAATCCACACTTGCTAAAGTGGGATAACAAGTCCAAATGCTACTGAGTGAGACCACTGCAAAAACCTAGACAAAGAAAAAGTTAAAAATTTTGCTAATTTCAGTAAATATAAAATAACAAGAAGGGAGAGTTCCATAAAATAAAGTGAAAAACATAAAATAAAGTGCTACAAACCAGTCCCAGCATACAGGGTGACTCCTGGATGGCCCCACAGCATCCCAGAAAACCCACCACCATCATCAGTGCTCCAGCTCCGATCAGGATATATACACCTTCACACACACACACAATGTTTATTTATACCAAAGATACATACAAGAATGCTTAGTGTTTTGCAGAGCTCAAATGTTCTTTCCTTAAATGTTAATGGAACAACATTCCTGCTCAAGGACCGAGAGCGTCTTACCTGTGTAAAACACATATGGAGAGTCTGATCCTTCGAACAGGCCTTTGGTCTTTGGGTCTAATCTTAGCCAGAGGCCTATAGCAAAGACAGCAGTGCCTGCAAGCTGAAAAAAAACCCATTTATTTTCACATACAGTACTGCAGGTAGTCATTGTAGTAGTCAATGTATTCTCCGCACTGTTGCTCTGTCATAGTTCAGACAGGAAGTATTCTTTTCATACATGTGCCCTTTCCATATTAATGCATGTTATTTCCCCCTTCTCAGCTTAATCAGCTGATTATTATTTTACTGCATCAGTTAACAGTTATCTCATTGCTGTCAAAATTTCAAGCTTTTCTTTTCTTGGCTGCTTGAACTCTCCATTGACATGCCCCATCTGGAATCCTTCCCCATCTCTCATCCTTAGAGTTTTCAGTCCAGGAAGAGGTTTCAGCAAATCTCTCATGTCATATCTAAATCTTCACTAACACTTGTGTCTAGTCTCCTCTAGGTTAAATTGCTATTCTGGCTTCATGAGGCTACAATACTGTCTGATCACCAGAGACTCTTTCCACACTTCCTTAGCAATTCCCATTGTTCTGCTGTATAGCAGTAGAGCAATTGCTGTCTACACACATCACAGTTCATTACCTATGCAGCATCACTTTTCTAATAAACCCACTGAAAATCACACTCAGCTTTTCAATTCCTGATAAGGATAAGACAGCAGCAACATTTGACAGATTGCAGAGAGACAACTGCAGCAGCTAACAAACTAACTATTTGTAGCTCCTAATCTATTCAGTCTTAACATTGCAGTGATTTAACATACAGTGATGGTGAGAATGATGTGATGTAATATGTGAATGTGTACATGTGGGTGTGTCTGTGTGCAGTATTTGTGAAGGGGAAGAGAGATGAGAGGAAAAACAAGGTTCCTTTGTTCTCTTACTCATCAACATGCGTCTTTAATATTGAAACAAAGTTGCATGTAAATCCATCAACACAAAGCTGTATGTATCTTATAATAGGTGCATTTTATTATATTCTTCAACACTGGTCTGTCTGCAGTTCTTTTTTTACATAGCATGTAAACAAAATAGAATATAATGCTGCACTTTACCTTATACATCTGCATCTGCACAGTGCCATATTGTGTAATGTGCAAACACAGGTGCTGACTTACAATCCTGGTCAGCACAGTCAATTTTTAACTATGAGAGCCTCAGTGAAAGATGGCTCCTTTAAAGGGTGTGTGTGTGTGTGTGTGTGTGTGTGTGTGTGTGTGTGTGTGTGTTTCTGTTTCTGTTTCACCACATATACTTTCTGTTATATAAGTTGTTACATTGCATTGTTTGTGTTGAGTTTGAATTGGAAATGTGCAAATCTAGTTGTGGAAGCTTCTCTCCCCTCTCTCTCTCTCTCTCTCTCTCTCTCTCTCTCTCTCTCTCTCTATCCGTCTCTCCCTCATACACACATACACACACACACACACACACACACACAACACCATACTACACAACAAAAAGTAAAATGCACCTACCCAAAACAAAATGTTGAAGACAAACATGAGATATTTCACGCACTTGATTCCCCCAGCGACAGCCATGCTGATTCAGTCTGCACACTGTACCTCTATGAGTGTTTAATTACTAACTTCTTCTTAGGAGGAAGCAAAAGCATAATGGCGTCAGTAAAAAAAAAATGCTGGAAAGGGAACATGCTTTTGATACCACGCCTTCATACAACCACCTGATCACAAAGTTAGGGAGTGGCAAGGGAGTAGTGGGTAAGCAGTACTTTAGAAACTGGCCATCATTGTTTATGTGATATAAATTCCTGCCTGTCTTCCTTCCTGTCTTGTGTTTCAGTTTCACAAAAGTACACTTTCTGAGTCTATGACTAGTGCATGTGTGCATACAGGGTTTTATGATCTGGGAGACGGCACAGAGGACTCTGTTCAGACACGTTGACATAAAACACTGAGAAATACCTGCTTAGCAGCATATTTACTGCTTAGGGCTAGGCTGCTCTAAAATATGATTACTTCCAATTTCTGCTCCCAAAATCCATTATTACAGAAAGCAAGGTTTGTGTGCAAGGTTCATGCACTGACAAAAAGCTGGACATAGACGCTCTTGTTGTGTCCAGACTGAACTGTTATCAGATATCTGTGTCATGTGATTTGTGACTACATGAACAGGATATAACCTGTGTGTCTCTCATCTTCAGTTCCAGCTTATTCCACCTCAAAAGGGAAGAATCTACATCTACACAATGTGAGGTTTCTGTATTGACCTAAAATGACAGACTACAAACTGTTGATTGATAAAGAGTTATACTTTGCAGTCACCTTATATCTTTCTTAAAGTGTTGTTCATCACTGAACAATTTCTAAAAATAATTAATTGTGGGTTTTTGCCTTTTTTTTAATTCCAAATTCTTTTTTTTGGGGGGGGGGCATTTCTTTCTCACGCACACAAAAACACACACCGTGGGAAACCCCTGTCTGCCCTGTAATGAATGGTTGTCCTTGGCTCTATGTATAACTACACAAATTAGAAACGTTCATAAAAGGGCAAAACATTCATCTGAAACCACACACACACACAGATCACAAACAAACGGACACAGCAAGACACACCCTGCAGGCTTAGTAGGACACAAATAGCCTATGTGGGATATCCAGGATTCATTCACACACGTATACACACACAGGCTGACTCCCTGACATGCGCAAACTCTTCGCATCACGTGACGGAGCAGAAGTCTAATTCTTATTATATCAGTAACATTCTTTACCACAATAAAGGGCCTCCCGTCTCCCCCCATTGCAATTATTAAAATGCCGTGCGCGCAAACTCCGGAGAGTAGTCTGCGCAGTGGAACTGGGTCACTTGGCCACTGGGGATTATTCTTCCAGCCCGCTCAGTCTCCACAAGCATTGGGACACTTTGTGTTTAGTGGCGGCCAGAGCCAAAAATCATTCGAGGGCCACCTCGGAATAAAACTGTGATAAGTAACCCAGGCTGTCTGTGAGTTCTCGGCACGATTCTGCATTTGGGATACCGTATAATTTCATTCACTATAGTAACCTGCTCACACACGAATGCGCATGCACGCAGAGCTCACACACGTTCACACACACACACACACACACAGAGAGAGAGACGTTAAACACAGACAGGATGCACATTTTCCTATTAGAAAAATACATTTTCTCGCTTCACACTCACCCAGAACACCAGGTTAAAGGCAAACATCAAGTATTTGATGCACATCTCTCCTCCCGACAGCGCAGCCATGGCGGTACTTGAGCTGTGGATCACACTTGTTCTGGTATCTCCAATTCAAACCGACGGTAGAATAGAAGACAAGACCTTCTAAATAACAGTCAGTATGTAGAACGAGGTTATTTGCCGACGCGCCGCCGGCACTGATACGCGCGTCGTGCTGTGCGCGCCTGTAGTGGTCCGCCCCCACAGATAATGGACTGCAAAGGCAAAGCCTCCTGTAGCTCTTTCCTCTTTCTTTCTTTGAATCGTTGCTTTCCATTTTGTTCCCTTTTAAAATATCTCTAAATTTTTAATTTTTTAAAATCCAGGACTATTTTTACACTTTTCCTGGTGGGCTTTGTGTGTGTGTGTGTGTGCGTGCGTGTGTTTGTGGGACTTCTTTCTGATGTAACGATGTTGAAATGCTTTGAGGCATTTCCCTAGTATTTTCACCACAGTAATCATGATCATATATTTACATAGGGGGTTTGCAATAGCATTTGTGACGCACAGAAGGAATTGCAATTGCAGGTTTTATTGCACGTATATTTATTTCTGGTAGCACAGTTTCATTAGACACCCATTATCTTTAGAGCAGAGTGGCCTAATATAAATGTACTTGTTATATTCGTATATTATGTTCACCGTGTGTGTTTCCTGCATACAATGGTACAACAATGCAGTGCACAGCAGGCTGCTGTGGGCTTTGTGGCTGCAAGTTTCTGCAGCACTCTGGTCAGTGCGATGACGTAATTCTCCCGGAATAAGAAAAGCGCGTTCACGGTTTGAATATACTGTACATGAATGAACACGGTCCACGAGCATATCCTCACGAGCAGCCTATAACCCACTTTCACACCGTGGTCTACCTCACTTTGGTGATTTTGTTAGGTTTTGTTGTCTGGATAAGGCATTCCCACTGTATGTGTACATCACGTTTTAGATCCACAGACAGTTCTATCTATCTATCTATCTATCTATCTATCTATCTATCTATCTATCTATCTATCTATCTATCTATCTATCTATC
>JBBMJY010000021.1:13273250-13363879 GCA_037833715.1 Toxotes lorentzi
TATATATATATGAATACAGTCTTATCCAAAGTCATTTTTCTCAGGCCAACTACTGGATGAGGTGGCCATGCGTTGTGTAGATCCTTCTCAGTGTCAAGTGTGTATCCATGACGGTCAGAGAATCTCCCACGGCAACAAGGTCATCCTGAACCACGATGACCCAGACCACTGCAAGATATGGTAATACGGCGTGAAAACACTCAATTACAAATCTGGATATTCTGGATTTTTAATGAATTCTTTGTCATTTCATTCATTGCACATTTTAAGATGTGTCGTTTCTCTTCTCTGAAGTCACTGTGAGAACAACACCCTCAGCTGTGAAGTTTGTTCCTCCACCATATTCACTACTCCCACACCGACGCCCTCCTATGCCAGCTTCACAACCCTGCCTTTCACCACCTTAATGCCAGAGGGCACCTGTGACCGCGTCATGGATCTGGCATTCTTATTGGATGGTTCAGAAGCCCTGACCGAAGACGAATTTCAGTCAACCAAAGAGTTTATACTTGGAGTGGTTGAACGATTTCGCATGGGCTCGGCTCACACTCGAGCCACGGTGTTGCTTTACCACTCTGGAGTGAAAACATATGACCTTCAGGTACACACATTTAAAATTGTACACACAGCAAAGTGTATCGTCATGCACACATGCAGTATGTAGTGCTGAATTAGTCACTGATCCTAAGTAGCTCAGAAATAAACTGCTTTTCTGACTTGCTTAAATTGAATGTCACGGTAAAGGTCTACTCCTGGTTGTTTGATCTTCCCATTTCTCTTTCTTTCATATGTGCCTGCAGGTTCAGAAGTGGCTATTTAAGAAGACTGTGCGTGAGCTGCGTTACACAGGAGGAGACGCAGCCTTCTTGGATGAGGCCGTCAAGTATCTGGCTATCAACATCTTTGATAAGAACAAGCGTGAGCATGCTGTCGCTATCATCTTGACTGCCAGCCCCAACCCTCGGCCCGTCCGCCCCCTAGTCAAGATGCTGCGTAAAAAAGCCATCACCACCCTGACAGTGGCATTGGGTCCTGGGGTAAACATGGACCAGATTAATGACATCACCAAAGCTAACCCAGAAAACAGGGCCTATGTGCTTAGCAGCACAGCTGAGCTTCCTGATCGTCTGTTAGAGGTGACTGATTATCTCTGCACCTTGGGAATGGAGCCTGAGGTACCAAAAGCTCCAGCGCCAAAAGTTACTCCAGGTAAAGCTCGCCAGAGCACGACCACGACCACCCCTGCTCCTCGTCTGGAACCAAACCCCACACAACACCGCCCCAACACCCCTGCATCCACCACACCCTCTGGCCTGTCTCCCATCACCACATCACCATCTTCCGTTTCACCAGTCAAAGATGTGACATTCATACTGGAGGGCTCTGATTCAGTCGGCGAGGTCAACTTTAACAACTCGCTCCTCTTCCTGGAGGAAGTTATCACAAAGCTGACAGAAGAGAAGGAGTTCATTCGCATTACTGTCATCCAGTACTCAGTAACAGTCACTGTGGAAATCAGTCGGTGGGAGTTGAGGCAACAGAGGACCCTACTGCTGCAACGACTGAGGGAGATTCGCTGGAGGGGTGGAAGTAAGACGAACACAGGCGCAGCTATCACTACAGCCTTCCAGGAAATTGCAACTGTCCAGCCTTCTCGCGGCCCCACCCCTCCTCAGCTCGTCTTCCTGGTGACAGAAAACCCACCTACTGACACAGTGACACGCCCACCATCTACCAGCACCTACACACAAGTGTATCCTATTGGAGTTGGACCAAAAGTGCGTGAGACTGACTTTTTGCCATTCAGCTCCCCTCAGCGTCCGCTGATGGTGGATGACTACAACCGTCTGACAACCCTCGTCCACCGTGTAGTCAATATCACACGCACCACAGTCAGGCCCCTCTCTCCTACACTGCCACCCCTGGTCCTCCCAACATTGCCACCCTCAGGTACCAAAGGCAGACACACTCGTTTTACTTATTCAGTCCACAAGAAGTCCTTAGCCATTATTCATTTGTGAACATGTCTTTGCACAGTGCCGTGTAAGAAGCCTGTGGATGTGTTGTTCCTGTTGAAGGCTGGAGATCAGTTTGAAGACATGAAGACATTTGTTAAAGCTTTCATCAGGGATGCTGATATAGGTAGGTGTGACCCAACACCATTGAAGTTTTAATGTATTTTTTTATGTGCACTGAATTTTAGTAGTATTGTTATTTGTTCCATCGTTGTCTGTCTTTCACAATGAGCACATATTTGAGCACCTATTTACCTGAAATTTTGGGGACAGAGAACAGTAAAAAGTGCTACACTGAGATTTTAATAGTTGCATGGAGCTGTAATTTTTGTAAGAACAACGTCTTTGGATTTAACAGCAATTTGGAAAATTATTAAGTGCTGTGTGCTCGCCCACTGTCTTCTAATCATCAATGCTGCCAGCATTTGGTATTTTTTTTAACAGTATGTGCTACTAATGCTTCTTCAAGATCTTCCTCCCCTGCTTCATGTCAGTGATTGAACTCTGTTAATGTGCGCAGGGCTGAATGCCACTCAGGTGAGTGTGGTTCAGTATGGAGACACTAACACGGCAGAGTTCACCTGGAAGGATGAGCAGAGCAAATCACACCTCCTGAACCTGGTTGAGAGCATACCAAGCAGGACCACTGCTGCCCCCGCACTAGGTAGTGGACACACACACACACACACACACACACACACACACACACACTCGTTAAAGCAGATCAAATTTCACACATAGCCTCACTGTTCCATCTGTCTCCAGGATCTGCACTACGATTTGCTGTGCAGACGTCTATCTTGCCAGCCAGTGGCGGAAGGGTGGGTGTACCCAAGGCTGTGGTGATGCTGGTGACCGACAAATCAGCTGATGATGTCAGAGAGGCAGTTAATGAAGCACTGGCGGCAGGTAATTAAGCCACCATTAAAAAGATTTACATTTACATCAAAATTCAGTTGGTATGTTTCCATCCTTTCATCCATCTTCCTCCGTCAGAGTTCTAGTTAAGTTTCACTAATAAGAATTTCGGCCCTCAGGTGTGTCCGTGTTCCCCATCGGGGTGGGACCAAGCTACGACAGGAGTGAGCTTCGTTTGCTCGGGAGCCATGGCAACCAAGACAACACCCTGCACTTGAACAGCATGGATCAGTTACTGATGTTGCTGACTCTGGACCATGGTTACACAGAGAGGATCTGCAGAGGTGCTTATACACACACTCTTACAGTTTAATTTTACCTGACAAAAATAATTAAGCCACAGAAATGATCCTGCTCTTTTCTTATAGTTTCAATAAACATAGATTATACTTTTAATAATGATGGTGATGATAATTGATGGCAGTAGTGAAGATGTTATGTGCTCTTTGTTTCTCAGCTGGTCCACCAGGAGTGTGTGTTGATGATAATGGAAATGAGAGAAAAGTGAGTAATGTCTTCTGAGGTTGAATGCCACTTACAGCAATACAGCAACCTTTTGCAGCCGTTAGAACATCCTTCCACTATATCTCTGTTCGTGTGTTTCAGCCTGGTGAGGTATGGCTGCTGGAGGACGGCTGCCACTCTCTTCTGTGCCACCCCGGTGGGGCAGTGACAGTACAGAATCACAAAGTCAACTGTGACAGATTGGAGCCACCAGCCTGCAGAAACAACATATCACCGGTCAAAGTCCAGGAGACCTGTGGCTGCCGCTGGGAATGCCCTTGTATGTATATCAAAAGGATCAAGTAGCTTCTGAAGTTTCTAGCATCACATTTAACCCACTTACTGTATATCAAGTGCACATAATTTCCCACTAGATGCTGTTAACTATGAATGCTGGAGGCTTTCCATTCCAGTCTATTTATATCTATCTATAAATGGATCACATGATGTCCTGACCCCTGTACAAACACTCTCCTCCTCCTGCCTGGTATGTGTTGACAGGCATGTGTATGGGCAGCTCCACCAATCACGTGGTGAGGTTTGACAGCTTGGCACTTAGGCTGGATGGGGAGGGCTTTTGCTCCTACACACTTCTCACTGTCAGCAGAGGCTTCGGTGAAGGGTCAGAGGTCAAACTCCACAACGGACCTTGCCAGGACTCAGGGAATTACAACCAGGTCTGCATGACGGCCATGGAAGTGATTCACGGACCACACAAGCTCCTGCTGAAGGATGATATGACGGTAAGCTGTGTGTGAGTGTTGCTGGTCTGGATACCTGTGCTGACATTGAAAGTGACCATTTTTGTGAGTCTGTGAAGGTTTATTTACTGGCTGTGTGTGTGTGTGTTTGAGACAGGCAGTGATTGATCGGGAAGAGCTTGCACTGCCTTGGCGGTACGGTGGCCTGGAGCTGGTGCGTTATGGAGGAGTGATGCTGCAGCTGAAATCAGACCACGGTTACGTCCTGACTTTCACTCCTCAGAGCAATGAATTCACCATCACACTGCTGAGTTCCTCCACCACCAACAACACAGCTGGACTCTGCGGTAACAGATACAACACCCTGCGTCTCTCTTTTATTTGCTTCTGCAACACTATCTCTTCCTTGTGATGTCTGATTGTTCTCTGTTTCTTCCCCCCAGGTGCCTGTGGGGAGGAGAAGGTTAATGTCCTGTCTTTACGTAATGGCAGCTCGACCACCAACCAGCCAGCCTTCATCTCAGACTGGACCGTGGCTGTAGATGGCGGTGTGTGCCTGCCAAAACGGAAGGCAGTGTGCGTGTCTGGAGCAGCGATGGGATGTCAGGCCCTACGTTCTGAGGTGTTTGAACAGTGCCATGTGCACATTCCCGTCCAGGTGTTCCTCGCCAAGTGTGAGGAGCAGGCATGTGAGGAATCAGATGTGTGCGAGCTAATATCTGCCTACGCACGCCTCTGCAGAAAGAGAGGTGTGTGTGTCGACTGGAGGAGCCCCCACCTCTGCCGTAAGTGTAAACGTTTCCATTCCCTTGCTGCAGTGGACACATTTTAACACCCAGTTCCGAGCCTTAAACCTAAACTTTTACTTGTTCTGTGTTATAGCATTAAAGTGCCCCAGTTCCATGGAGTATGATGCATGTCGTACAGGGTGTGTAGAGGACTGTGCTAGCATACAGACGTTGCCTGGCGACTGGTCATTTGCAAGGAATAACGAGTCGTCATGTATGGACACACCTACTGAGGGCTGTTTCTGTACTGGAGGGATGGTTTTGCATCACGGGCAGTGTGTATCACCAGAAGCATGCAGGCAGTGTGTCGACCACCATGGACACACATATAGGGTGAGACGCATGAGAATACAAGAGAAATATGCCTGAACGTGTGATGGAATGATGCAAAGTCTAAATCAACTTCTTCTCAAAAGTGTTCAGCATTAAAGTGAGCTGTGAGCACCCTCTAGTGTCAATTTCTAATACTGCAGTAAAAAGGAACACGGTTTACTTTTGTTTTTACAGTATATGCAGAGTTGGGTACCAGATGAGAACCCATGTCAGATTTGCATGTGTTTGGACCAGCAACACATCAACTGCACTGCCCGACCCTGCAATGACATCAAACGTAAGCACCCCTTATGTTTCTTCTGCTCATGCTCATAGTGTCTTTTTTCTGGATTTGCCTAACATGAAACTGTTTTGCATTATAAGTTTAAACAGAACACTTTTAAAATTAAGTGTCTGTGTGTGTATATGTGTAGCTCCAGTGTGTGGGCCCTGTGAGATCCTGAGGGAGAAGAGAGAGTCAAAGTGCTGCCCAGAGTATGAGTGTGGTACGTAAAAAAACACTATATATCTTTATTATTGCAATGTTTCTCTTTCCAGATCCAATATTAGCCCCATCAAATAAGAGAGGGATGAACTCATCTGTTAGTATTCAATATGTGATGCTTGTGAAACTAGGTCCGATGTATATCTAGAACAGATCATTGAAGTTTGGTGAAACCTCACAGATGATACAACATAACTAATTTTAAGTCAGAGATAAGATAATTTATTGCAACAGACAAATTAACTTGTTGGAAAGAAATACCTGTACTACCCTCACAGTGAACCAAACATAAAGGTGTAGAGCGCTAAAACATCATTTCCATTTAAGGAAACACTCACATATGTTGCCCACCTACAGCAGACTGTGTCTCTCACTCTGTGACTTTTCAGTGTGTGATCTGGTGACTTGTGACCTGCCTGACGTGCCCCGCTGTGAGGATGGTCAGACTGTGGTTCTGAAAAACCCCGGAGAATGTCAGCCCATACACGAGTGCGGTAGGCCATTTACTCATTCTCTATGATGTCCAATCTCTGCTTTGCTCTGGCACACAAACAGACATAAAACAGAGCACACATCCATGTGATCTCTTTGGCATGTTTCTCTTCATCTCTTTTCTGTCTCAGTCTGCAAAAAGGATGGGTGCGCACTTCAAGTCCCCCCCACTTGTCCCAGACATCGCCAACTGTCAGTCAAAAAGACAAAGTGCTGTGATGTGTTTGAATGCGCGTGCAGCTGCCAGAACTCCACCCACACCTGTCCTCTTGGGTTCATCACATCCTCCTCTACCAACGACTGCGGCTGCACGGAAACCAGCTGCCTGCCAGACAAGGTGAGTGTGCGTTCTGATGCAACTTTCAGCGCGCAAGTTTCCACTTCTGTGCTGTTGCAGTATAAACTGTCCTCTGCTGGACTGACACTGTCTGACTGACACTATTGTTGTGTGTCTTCCAAGGTGTGTGTGGTTGGTGGGGTGATTCACCCCGTGGGGAGTGAATGGGAGGAGAGATGTGAGAAGTGCAGTTGCACCCAGCTGCAGGACAAAGAGACATCTCTGCACATTGCCCAGTGTACCCCACCTGTCTGTGATCGGACCTGCCCTCTGGTGAGACACAGACACACACACCAAACACAGTTGCATTATGCTTCTACAGTCATTAATTCTTATGCATTTATTATATATTTCAGGGCTCGACATACAGTTCATCAACAGGAGAGTGCTGTGGGAAGTGCACACCAACCAGCTGTGTGGAGTCGGAGGGAGCGATGCGAGGGGACACACTGATTGGGGGAAACCTCAGACATGTATGTGTGTAATCATACATACCCAAATAAAGTGACTCTTTGCAAGTAACTCTTTGGAAGCAGACAAAATAAGACATGTGTTTTTGTTGCTGCATCTGTTTTTCTCCTCACTAGGTTGATTTTAACCTCACCCGTGTCTGTTTATAGGTGGGTGAGGTATGGCAGTCTCCACATGATAAATGTGTGTTACATCAGTGTGTGAAAGTGAAAGACGAGGTGTTCATCTCCGCAACTAACATCAGCTGCTCTGCTATGGACAGTCCATCCTGCCCGCTGGGAACTGAGTTACGCTGCGACACCCACGACTGCTGCCCTCACTGCCACTGTGGTAAACACACATGCACACAAAAACACATACGCAGCTGTAACCATGTGCATGTACATCAGGTGTGGTTTCAAATGCCCAAATCATTAAGCTTACACTCCCAGCCTTCCTTTTAGTCACATGCTGTTTATAGACCGAGTTGCAGTTGCAGTGTCAGTCCAGCAGAGGACTCTCTCATCTTTAGTGTCCCCTCAGTCATTCTGAATTTATAACTTATAAAGCCAAGAGCTCCATATACTGTTAATAAAATTATTTGTGCTTTTCACTCCACAGCTCCTATGGATGCCTGTGTCCTCAACAACACTGTGATAGGAGTAAGTCATGCAGAAACGCAGTACTACTCTTTGTTTATCAGAATACTTTGAATGAACTTTCAGTGATCCATTACGATCTGTTTGTGTTTGTGCAGGCGGGGGAGAGGCTGATGGTGGATGAGTGTACACATTGTGAGTGTGTCGTGGAGGAAGGTGCCGTGAGGAAATACAGACTGTCCTGCAGGAGACTCACCTGTCCCACTTGCCCCACGGTAACCATCATCCCATCATTATATTTTTATTATCAGCATTATCATTAATCATCATCATCATCCTCACCATCATAACTAACCAATAAATTCAAATGTCCCTCATTTTCATTCTCTTCTCCTTTGACCACATTTTCTCCGTGTTCATCATTAAATTTTGACCACATCATTTTCCATGATTCACTCTCTTCACAGAGGTAAATCGTGAATAATTTGTTTGAATAAAATGGTTCAAGCGTGTTTACGTCTCTGTATTTATGGTAATGTCCTTCTGATGTCTTCATAAATTAACTAACATGCAGAACTAACCACGATATTTTCAGGGATACACTCTGCAGAAGGAGGAAGGTGCTTGCTGTGGTCACTGTGTTGCCACCGCCTGCATCATGAAGAGGCCAGATGGACAACTCATCAGTCTACAGGTAGGTGCTCTGCAGAAACTACTGTTGTAAGAAAAACTTAATAATGATACTCTACTGTACTATATATATTGTGTTATACTAACCTATGTCATATTAAAATTAACTATACTATACTAAGGTCAAGTCTACTATACAATACGATACAATACTAGACCAGACTAGACTAGACTATACCATACTATTATTCCTTAGACCAATGGGGTCCAAATACAAAAACATGCATTAGACTTATAATTTTAAGATTTTGTCTTCATTAGCAGCAATGATGTGACACACATGTTGTATTTACCGGTGCCCCTCGTCGTCCAGGTGAACACCTCGAAGGAGGATGGTTGCAACTTTCATACCTGTGGTGTGGACAGTAAAGGAGATCTTGTCCTGCAGACCAGAGTGACCACCTGCCCTCCTTTTAACCGCCAAGTCTGCCTGGATGAGGGGGTATGACCACCACACAGCGCCCTCCATCCATCGCACAAATTTGCCACAAATGTTTTTGAATTTTTTTTTTTCTCTCCTGTTCTGTTTTCAGGGGAAGATCAGCCAGATCGGAACAACCTGCTGTGAGATGTGTAAGTCGAGTTGTGCCCTCTGCAAAACTGGTACTCTGTTTTGAAAAATCTAGATGGTCTGATTTTTAATGGGAGTATGTGTATATATGAAGGTACGGAGCCACAGTGTCGGAAGACTATGGGAACACTTAACTACATCAGAGTGGATGATTGCCAATCAGAGCACCAGATAGAATTGCACTACTGTGAGGTAAGAAAGCACTCACACACTTACACACATTTAAGGATGACTAGAAAGTTCAGTGAAACCATAACACTATCCCTCACCATCCCACCCCTTCTGTCTCTCCCTGTGGTGCTGTCCATCTGTCTGTTTGTCTGTCAGGGCAAATGTCACAGTAAGTCCATGTACTCCCTGGAGAGGGCCGCTGTGGAGCAGGAGTGTGTGTGCTGTTCTGCTATGGAGACGGAGCCTCTCAGTGTTCCAGTCCTGTGTGCCAATGGGACTCGTAGCCACCACACTGTCCTGTCTGTCACAGCATGTGACTGCCTGTCCAAACACTGCACCTAGAGAGAGAGAGAGAGAGAGAGAGAGAGAGAGTTTATAAATGTAGATGATATGTGTGTATCCAAGTAAAATGTACCCATATAAAACAGCAACATAAATAACAATAAAGCAAACCTGTCAGTTTCTGTAAGCACTACTTTTTTTGTCTGTGTTTTGTTGTACTCTGAATATTCCTCTTGGAACGTGTCGGTTTGTAGACTGATGCACATTAATGCATCATTAACCATTATCTAGTAATATATAATAGTAATATATATAATATTTAATAACATAACATTCACAGGAGGCGTTTTGTGCATTGTGAGCACTTACATTTTTGATGTATTTACCGAAACTGCAGTTTCAATGCAGGGCTGGACTTGTAATGGAGTATTTTTTTATATTGCAGTATTGTTACTTTTACTTAAGTAAAGGATTTGAATACTTTCTTCATCATTTAAAAATATTTAACATCTGTTGATCTGATCACAACTGAATATTTTGGGGTTTTCCTGCTGCTCATCACGCTAACCATTTTAATAATAAGTGTTCTGGTAACCTTTTATTGTTAATGTGTGGATAATTGACAATATAAAAATAGTAATACCATAAATAATTTGGACTCCTCGCGGTAGATAACTACGATTTATTTAATTAATTTTTGCGTCACATGAGGTGCACGCCTGCAGGGGGTAGGCGAGGTTCAGTTTCAAATCCGGTCACTGTAAGCCCTTCCACACACACACACACACACACACACACACACACACACACACACACACACACACACACACACACACACACACCTCTTGCAGCGGTAATATGCATCACACCTTCCTTCCCTCCCGTATGGAACGGTCAGGGAATTAGCCGCCTTGGGCGCGCGCGTGTTAAGCCAGGGGTTCCGGGAGCGCGCGCGGATTGTCCACCATCTCAGCCCCTCGCCAGCCTGTGCACCTCGCGCGTCTTATCATCCATCTCTGAACTGATCCTCCACGAGCACTGGTGAGTCCACTTTTCTTTAATGTGAAGTTGAACTTAAAAAAACAAACTCGACCTTTATCACTTTTGTTGTCTCGCTCATGTTCCCTGTTGTCGCCTTTGGCAACGTCTTTTACGCACTTTTGCGCTCATTTATTTGAACTGGAGCTGTTTGTGTGTACAATGCTCCATAAACAAAGCTCGACCTCAACCACTGTTTTTATGATTGAAATCCCCTGGGGGCTGCAGCGGTGTATGTGTCAGGGTGCTGAGGCTGTTTTTTTTCCTCCATCCGACACAACTGTTGCGCACATGAGCGTTTAATTAAAGACATATTTGTCGAATAAGCAGCTCCTGACACCTGTCCGGGGATTAATTAGTCAGAATGGAAATGAATTAGCTTGATGTAGTCCGTGCTGTTGATGTTTTTGTCTTGAAATAGCTTTTAAAATTTTTTTTGAAAGCTTATAGACAGGTGATTAGAGTGAAAGTTTGGGGCAAGTCTATTTTTATTATTCACGGAATTTCAAACTTGACGTATTTGTGTGTGTGTTTGTTTGAGTTGTACGCTCCTGTTGTGGCATTAGAAAGGAGCAAGCAGCTGTTAAAATTAGCGATGTGTAATCTGCTGTTTTTCAGGAGAGACAGTATTAGGCCCTGCTGCCCTCTGCCTCGTTAATGTTAGTGTGAGAGTGGAGCTGACCATCCAGCCTCTGCTGTTGAGCTGTCCGCAAGCTTACAGGCCTTTAAGCCTCGGACTGAGACGCACACTTGGACTCATTTGCGCACTCCTCTTGTGCCTATTCCAAAGTGAACAGGCAAGGAGGATGTAGAAATATACCAGAAATGATTTAGGCATTTAAATACGTGCCTAAGTAATAAAATGTAGCAAGAAAACAAAACACAATATGATCTATGTTACCATAGACTTATACTAGAACTCTGTGTTGTGATTTTACTTCCCTGCATTAGTAAACTGCTATGTGCAGAGGAGCAATCTGGGTAGAGTTAAACAAAAGCTACCATACCAGTTCTTATTATAATAAAACACGTGGTGTATTTCCTGCCATGACCACATTGCAGAATGGGTTGATAGTGGTTCTGTGCACTTTAATGATCAGTTTTTCTTTTATTATGGAAAACTTTTTTTTACATACAAATAACAGAAAACACTGAACATTTTAGTTGCTTTTTAAATTTTTGTCTTTATTTTTTGTATTTTTTCCTTTATTTAACAAGTCTTGTTTATGTTAAAATCTTTTTTTTTCTTTCTTCATGAGAGACTTGACCAAGAGGGCTTCATAAAAACATTGCATATACATCATAAACCAAATAAGACAACAGTTCCAAAGCCGTTCATAAATTTAGAAGGGTGACCAAGAGTACTATATTCCAGATCATTTAAAACTGATCTAGAAAATACACAGTTTATGTCTTCGGTTTCTCTCTATATGCATTGGTTGTACTCATACAAGGAGAGTGAATAGTAAGAATAAGAAAATAAAAGTCTGCAGAGCGTGGTTGTCTATCACTGATGTTCGGTTAGGCGCTTAATTAAAGTGCCTGTGTCTGCATATTGATTATCATGAGCAGTATAAACCTTATTGGAAGTTGAAAGAATATCATCCACTGGGGAAAAGCATCATGACTAATGAGCTAAGTGAGTAGTGCACCACATGTGGCTGACAGCATATGAGATAAACAAACTCAGGCCTCTTTATGTTTCCCCTAAAACAACCAGAGTAGCTCTTATGGAGTACTTGCATAGAATTTACTGTAAAACACATCTATAACACATCTATAACAAAGACAAATCTGAGCAACCACAAGAGGGTTAAAGGGATAAGAAACAAACAAAAAAAGCATTGCAAGTGCAAAATTTCTGCTTGTTTGTGAAATAACATACTTCAGGCCTTTGAAAACCATTAAAATCAGTCTGTCTGATAAAGTCTGATTTGGTTGAATTGTTCACAGCTTTTGTCCACAGAGTCCATAATGTGATGATGAATCGCAAGTGGACTTTGTTTTGAGATCGTCATGTGCCAAAACTTTTGGAACCACTGATCTAAATATCACCGTGTCCTGGTGGATTAATAGTTTCCATAAAATCTTTCTGACCTCCTGAACTGAAACTGAAGCGACATATCCATTTCAATCTCGGCTCTGTTTGCTAACACATGGTAAACTGGGATTATCGTGGATGTGTGTGCCTATGAGTAAGGGGATTGACTGCTGAAGGCCTCTGTATGTGTTGTGTGTACGCTGTTTGGTTGTCTGTCTGTGTATTTGCATGTCTCATTGCTGTCTCAGGCGACTAGAACATGCAGTTCTAGTCGCCTATTGGGACCATTGTTGCATGCAATCCCCCTCACTCTTTCCCACACAATGACACATAAAGATGGCTGAATCTGTATAATACCGATAATTAAAGGTTAATAACGTAATTGTTTCGCATGACAAAGTAAAATTATAGGTGTCAGATATCAAGTAGTTCAAATGTGTTGCCTTCACTTCTGATTCAGGCATCAAACAATATAATTACTAAGAATGAAACCACATGTTATATGTGGTATCTTATATGTGTTATATGCTGTTATCTTAAAATCTGTTATCCTAAAATATATTCATACTGTTACCATATCTTTACATATTTTGTTATTTCTGAGCTCGATGAACAGTTGAGAGGCAAATACTAGGAAGGTTAGCTGTGTCATTTTGTGCTCTTATACTTAAAAAAAAAAAAAAAAAGCTCCAGATTTTATGTCTGTGGATATCTGGGGATACACATGTGCTTCTAGTAGTGTGAGACTTAACCACTCAGCTGTCTCTTAACACTTCATCTAAAGAATGAGCCAAGTGACCAAATTACCCCAACAGATTGTAAACTGTGCCGCTTGGATTTCAGCGTGAGCTTAATCTGAGCCTGCAGCTTCATTTGGGTAAAAAAGAGACGAGGCAGCTTAACTTCGGCTTAGATTTGATCTGTCAGTCTAAAACAGACGTTACTCTGGGATTTTTCACTCATGATATTTGAACAAAACAACCTAAAACAACCTAAAATCGATCTAAATTGTATATTTCTGGCTTGACAAATCTAAAAAATAACTCTTCAGTTTAAACAAAACCTGTTCATTCAAAAAATGATATATATTTGTATGGTAATTTAGATTTTAACTGTATTTTTAAAACTAAATTAGTAGCTCCCACTCTGGAGTTTGAGGACCGCATGAGAGTCATAATTCTAATGGGTGTCCATACTAACAGGAAATTCAGCTCTACAGAATTGTGTTTATTTATTTATTTATTTTTAGAATTTGCTCCAATGTTTGCTGTTTTATTTTTAATTTTTTTTAATTGTTAGATAATTTTATATTTCAGGCCAATAAAAATTATTGGCATGAAACTGGGAGGAATGGTTCCACCCCCTGACTGCAGGATCATCCCAACCTCTGGATACTGACGTCCTGTTTTCTTTTCATTTACCAACAGAGGGATGAAACGGAAAAGAGCGTATACCTGTCACCACAGAAATGAGTGAGTCGTCGTCAGTTCACTCGGTGAAGCTTGTATCGTTGGCCCGATCGCTGTCCGGGCTTGGGCTCGACGCAGCCAATGGAGGCCCTATCAACCCCCCTGACAACGATGAGCCCCCTCCCCCGGTATGGTGTCTTCTGATTGTAAACACTCGCATCCTGTGGCTTTAACATCCTGTAGCACGGGTTTGCCCGCCCTGAGCTTTGCCTGTTTCTCATGCTCTTGCACTTCAGTATTCCCTAAATTCCCTCTGTGTAACCCTCATCGCTTACGTGTGTGTGTGTGTTTGTCAGGAGTCCGGCATTGATCTAGGCCCTGGGCTTTATTTCACTGATGGCAAGAGAAAAGTGGACTATGTCCTTTGCTACAAATACAAAAAAAGGCAGGCATCCAAGGCACGCCTTTCCATTGCTTCCAATGGGAGTATACCAATACCAATACCGGGCCAGTGGGAAACAGAAGGAGAGTCTGTGGAGGCAGGTGCACATGCGGGTGATGTGGAGGAGTCAAAGCTGTCTGAGGAGGAGAAGGCTGTAATGAGAGAGGAGTTTGAGGCTGGACTACTGGAAGCTGGACTACAGATAGAGCGCGATAAAGAGGTGTGTATCTGCTTTTACAGTGCTTTCACCATGATTATTTTTTTCATCTGCTGCAAACTCCCATAGACATTTATGGGCCAGAGCCGTCCTTAAGTGATGTGACCTCAAATCCTCTGATTGGACGACTGCCAAACAGGTTGAGGATAAGACTCAGTCTGTCCCTTGCAGCTGGAGGACATGCCTGCACTTTAATTAAAGAGAGAACTTATTAATATGAGAGCTCTGTTATAGGACAATATAATAATAATAGTAACAACGATAATAGTAATGAGAAGTATGTTGCCTGTTTTTTTTCTTGTACTGTATAGTATGTTCAAGTGTGTGTGTGTGTGTGTGTGTGTGTGTGTGTGTGTGTGTGTGTTTTGGGCTCTATAGGCATTTGTGTGTGTGCATGAATGTTTGTGTGTGTCTCTGTGTGCGTCTTTGCAAATATGGTCGTATGCTTGTGTGTTAAATCAGCTGCTGTTTTGGTTGAGGATTAAGACTGCTGACCGTAAGTGTGAAGCCAAAGGCCAGATTATAGGGCCTTATTAGAGAGTGATCCACTACTCGGAAGTGTGTATCCTGGCATATGAATGTATTTTGTCTGGGGGGGGGGTTGCGAGGGGCAAGGGGCTTTTGTAGGGTTTTATTTTGATTGAATGGGCAGGGGGGATGTTCTCAGTGGTCACTGTGTACTGTATCAGTGTGTGTGTCTGTAATAGTCTTTCTGTGGCCAAATATGATCAGGCTGATGTTTAGAGAGCTGGACAGTGAGGGATTTATCTGCAAATGTAGTGCTGTGGATCAGGGAATGAGTACGCTCAGTTGTGTTGTTTCTGTAGGCTACAACATGAGTGAGTGCACATCAGTTTTCCTCATAAAGGCGAAGATAATTTCATTTTGCAGCCAAACTGTGGAAATTATTTTCCTCATTGTGGTTAAACTGTGATCAAAATTCACCTCCTTTAAACGATCTTACAATGATTTTGTTGTTATTTATGCTTTCCTCAATTTTAATATAAACATTTTTTAGTAGCTTGACAGGGAGTGGAGAGTCAGGTGACTTTGAACAGACTGTAATAGATTTTAATGCTGCAAATGAAAAATTGCTGGTAAACTGCTGATAAAGCACAACATTAGAAGTGTAGCAGGTGCTGTCTGAGCCTGTGCAGTTGTATCTGCCCTGCGCTGAAGTCATTACAGTAATTGCATAGACAGGTTGTAAATCAGTGGTCCACAGGCTTGGTAATAGCTTGTCTCTTTTCACATTATCAAAATTGATAATTGGCTACACTATGGTGCCAATTTTAATTATTTGTCGTGCACAATTTCTGTGCTTTACAGGACTGGGAGGTTCTGGGCTTGAAATAATGGGATTTTCTACAAAACACCCTCATTGTCGCACAAAGTAGCATCCTTAGAGGTTTAGAGAAGGCTCATCTGGCTGCTTCAGGACAAGTAGCAGGAGCAATTAAATGCAAAGACTAAGAGAATGAGGAAGACACATACACAGTTAATCTATCCACATAGCTGAGTGATAATAACTTTGAAACGTGCTTTTTCAGTTGATATTCAAATCTTATTTGACATGTATGGAGTGTATCTATGTGATGAAGTAACCATTATAGTGTTTCTTGTGTTTCGTGTCTCATTTCTTATTTATCTGTGTGGGTATATATATCTGTGTTTATGTGCAGAGGTCACACGGCATAGGGTTTATTCGGCTGCACATCCCGTGGCCAATACTCAGTCGAGAAGCAGAGCTTCAGAAGATCAAAGTTGCTGTGAAAAAGGTCAGCAAAGTTTTGATACAGTTTTGGAATGAGGGTTTTTTGTTTTTGAAACTGTAGAACGTGACATGAAGAGTAACGAGACAGATATGTGGTGTATAGTACACATAACATGGTGTGAGTATATTTGATTTAAATGTTCTTCATATATGTTCTCATCGAGCAGAAGTGCGAGTTGCGGAAAAGGACGGGCATTGCTGGGATATGGGATTCCATTGTGACCAAAGTCAACACGCCGTTTCAACCGGACGTCCCTGACTTTGACATCCGCAGAGACTCACAGACACACATCCATTTGAAAACCCTCAAACACCCTTTTATCAGGGACAAGCTCCACCTGTGAGTACCTGCTCTGTCACACTCACATACGCACACATGTAGCGGTGTGCCATCAACAAACTAACCCGTTTTAGGAATCGCCCTTGGCTGGGGACACACAGTGTGTTTTAGTTCACTGATGGTTAGTGATTTTGATAACACCCTAAGATCTAAATGACCCGCAGGCTGTGTGCTTGTATTATCCTCATCATAACACATGGAGCCCTCACAAAAATCAAACTTTTATTGTTCACAGCACTGAAAAGGAAATTCTATAATCTGTTTGCTACTTCAACACAAAAACAAAACTTATTGCAGGTGCAGGTTTGAACACTGATCCCAGTACATATCGATCCATAACTTTGGTGAACAGGTCTTTTATTAAAGCTGACGTTTGTTCTGACACTGCATGTTGTCATTTCTTGCAGGTACGACATCAAGTCAACAGAAACCTTATTTGATAATGCAACACGCAGCAGAATAGTGAGTCCAGAAACATATTTCTTTCTAATTTGATTTCATATTGTGCGTGTGTTTTGCACATATATTTGAATTCACGTACCGTTTGAACTATGTTTGCTTCCAGGTGGCTGAGATTATTTCACGCACAACGTGCAGACAAACTTGCCAAACCACTGGTGAGATCCAGCTTTTGCTGTGATTTTTGTCCCTTTTTTTTCACACTGTTCACATGCATGCTGTCAGTCCGATTTTCTGCTACCCATATGCCAGCAGTCACGAAAGCGATTGTGTCCATGACATTGTGTTACACTCCCTCTCTGTGTCAAAAGGCATCAACTCATTATTGGCTCGGGGTGTCTACGACTCTGCCTTCCCTCTGCATGATGTGAGTATAACAAAAATAGCATTGTCACTGAACACTGTGGAAAGGTTTTCAGTCAAAAACTCTTTGCACAGATATATGTATATGTGTATGTATACATATAGGTATATGTATGTATACATATAGATGTGTGTGTTTCATCCACTGTGCCTTTATTGTATCATATAGGACAGATTAGTCAGTTTGGACATTTATGGAAATGAGAGACGGAGGTATCTGAACAATTTGAATAGAAAAATTTCAAACTCTTATCTGCAATAATGTTTATGCATAAAATATGACATAACCTAAGGCAGTGTATCTCATATAAGGAGCTGGTCTCTTTTCTTCAGGGGTCATTCACAAGGAGAGGACGGAAAGATCAGCGAAATGACAGACAGGTGAGCTGAGTGACCTTGACAAATGTGATTGACAAAATGTTGGCAAACAATCAGTGGAGTCACTGGAGATGATACTATCTGCGCGAGGAACAGACTGTGCTCAGGAGAAAAGATGCAAATTAGCCCGTAGCTAACTCTGATGCAATTACTTTTTAAAATAAACACTATTAAAAGCCTGATTTGACCATGACAAGAGTAGATTGAGCTGTTTAAAACCGTAGTGCTTATAATTTATTAGTGGAATCTGTTTAAGTCATCAAATGTGTGAAATTTCCACCGTCTATAAGGATTTAAAACATCGAATTGATTGGTTACTGTAGTATCCTGTGCCCTGTATATATCTTGTAAATGGTAATTTACTCTGGTCATCTGCTTGGGTTTCCTTCAGCTCCTGCATGAAGAATGGGCTAACTATGGAGTTATGCATAAGTACCAGCCCGTGGACCTGATCAGGTACTTAGCTGATAGTGCAAACAAATATTTACATCTAGCTATAGCTTTGAGTCTACATCATTCAGTATAGCTGCTAAAACAAAACTGTCGGATGGAACTAACACGCTGGTGTTTTTGCCAGTGGGGAAACCAGTGGGGCTAAGTATGCAAAGTTTATGTAAAGTAATGATGGTTCTAGAGAAAAGGCCACAGGGCAGTTAAAATCAAAAGTAAGTATTCTCTCATGTTCATGAGTGTGCCGAGTAAATTTCAGGGAAGTCCTTCATATTAGATTAATAATTCTTTATATGTAAATTTGACATTTTGACCTGAGAGGAGTTCAAGATGAAAGCTCTCAGAGTGTCTAAAATGGAAAAGCTGTGTACTCTGAAGAGCATGAAAACATTCAGTACATCATTCAGTAAACTGAATGACAGTCTGCCCTTTGGATTTTGACATTCCTGTTTTAGTTTATTCTCCGAGAACCATGAGTTACACAGCAAATTTCACAGAAAAAAAAACACTGCTTTGGAGAGACTTTATCATGGACCAAAGTGTCAGGATAGTGGAGCAAAAAATATGAATCTGGAAACCTGCAAACCCAGGCAGCTAGCTGATACATGGTCTTTATTTCAACAGGAAATACTTTGGAGAGCAGATCGGGTTGTATTTTGCCTGGCTGGGTGTTTATACTCAGCTCCTCATCCCCCCCTCTGTACTGGGCATCATTGTCTTCCTGTATGGCATACTCACTGTGGATGCCAACGTGCCAAGGTGTGAGGATACAGTGTAAACTCTTCAAACCTATGCTTATCCAAACTACATCATCATATCAGCATACATATCATTATATTATTCTCTCTGAGTTGTTTTTTTTTTTGCACATGATTATTTCAGTCAGGAGACATGTGATGACAACCTGAACATCACCATGTGTCCACTGTGCGATGGAGTGTGCGACTACTGGCGTCTGAGTACCGTGTGCTCACTGGCCCGGGCTTCGTACCTGTTTGACAATGGAGCCACTGTCCTCTTTGCTATTTTCATGTCTCTGTGGGGTAACTATGCATTCCAGTACACTTTCCTAATAATGATGGGGCAATTTCAGTAGACCAGCTCCTGGACACTGGCCAGAAGGAGGGAGAGTTGGTTTGATTACATCTGGCTTTAATTTATTCCTTATTTATTTTTTCCTTATTATATAATCTGTATCGAACCAGGCATACAGACTAAGAATTCTTTCATGGATTAAATTTCTGTTGCTCCACATTTCCAAATCTACAGGTTCACCACAGTGCTCAAAGGCACATAGAACACAGCTGCTGAACAAGGACTAGTTCCTTTTTTTTTTGCTCTTACTGAAACATAATTGTACAGTATAAGACTTTCTTGAGGTATCAAACATTGTTTAAAATATCAGGGTCTTTTTAATGCTGGTGAGTATTAACATTCCTTGTGTGTATCTTCTTGTAGCTGCCTGTTTCCTTGAGCACTGGAAAAGACGACAGATGTGTCTGAAACATACCTGGGACCTGACAAGCTTGGAGGATGAGGAGGTACAAAAATAGAATCAAGAATACTGTACGCACACATAAACACAATACAATAAACACGCACACATGTATATCCACATATAGATAGAGCCAGAGCCTTTACTGCTTTGCCTTTATCATATTTTATCATATCAGTCTTTGTGTCAATCTTTTCCCCTTTCTGTTTCCACAAGTCATGTTGGTTGAAGTGCCAAGTCAGTCAGGGAGAGAGAGTTAACCTTATGGCCCGGGTCAATCATGACGACAGAGATTAGTTGTGGTTTGCCTACACATGGCCACCCATGTATATATGCATTAACACAACCCCCTGCCTTGTAAAGGGCTGTAATGAGATTGGTCTGTGCTAAGATCAGTGCACTTGCCGGATAAGATGACGCAGCAGGGTCGCAACATAAACACTCTCAGCCTAACACAGCTCTTTCTCCTCCCTCTTGTTCTCTCTCTCTTGTTTCTCTCTTTCATTTTATTTTTGTCTCTGCTGCCTGAAGGAGCGAGTCCAGGTGGGCAAGTTTCTATACCCATTAAATGTAACCACACTGAAGTCAAGAAGTGAACCTGAATCTGTTTTTTAAAAAAAATAAATAAATCAAAAAATGCACTGCTAGTTGATAGAATATCTATAATCAGCTGAAAATTGTACAGTAAAAATCAAGCAATTCAAATGAATTTTAAAAGTTATGTCATAAAAATACAGTTTGCAAGCAAATATCCCATAGTTCCACAACTAATAGTTATTTTCTGCTGCTAAGATGTTAAGTCATTAAGACTAAGTCAGCATATTACTACTCAGCAGCTTGTTTGCATTTTCTCCACATTTTGTATTGGAGAAGCATACTCTTAAGTGTCCATGAGAGAACCTTGTTAAATCTGAGCAGTGGTTAAATGTGTCGCCTAATCGGAAAATGGAGAACCACAACGTTTATTTGTGTTCAGAAAATGTACTCAGAAGAAGTTTTCAATAATTTTGATGGGATTTTAAAGTTACAGATATGAGGTCACTGATATTGTGTAGGGAGGCCCTAAAACCATCCCATACAACAGCCATCAAAAATATCCAAGAATATAGCTGTGTTGTGTGAATTTGAAGCATTAAATTCATGCGGGACAGTAATGTAGCTGTAGCTGTAAGCGAATTCCTGTCACCACATTGTTAAGCTGTGAATAGCTAAAACAAAAATAGTGTGATGTAAGGGTGATATACTCCTGACTTTGTAGTGCAGTCCCATGTGATTTAATGTCTCTGTGTTGATTTGTTGCAGGAGGAGCTGAGGCCTGAATATGAAGAAGCTTTGCAGGAGAAAAAAGCTAAGATGAAAGCACAGTCCAAGAAGAAGGTATCGAACTGGAGCCCGTGTTTTTGTGTATTTCTGAATACAGTTGTATGACTCTTAGCACAGACATCACACATAGTTGTACTGGTAAGTTTTTACTGGTAAAATTGTTCTCACTGCCTTTGTACTCTGGTGCAGTTGACTCAAGCTGGAGATGGTGCAGATGGAGAAACAGACCAGATGCTGGCCTCCCAGGTATCACTGCCCTGCTCTGTGTGCTAGGACATTAAGTGGACAGAGTTGCTTGGGGCGGGGGAGGGGGCAGAGCTGTTACACTGATGTGATTTAAACCTGCTTCATAGTGATGCCACTTCTTCAGTAACACAGCGCACAGTTGAAAGCAAACAAAATGTTGCTGTACAAGCAGATATCGCAGTCCATCTGGGGTTTGCATCTACAATAACATTATTACAGATACAGTACTCAGAATGTATGAGTTTATGTCGGTGCATAAAGAGGAAACCCCCTTCACCTGCTGGGAGTGGTAGAGTCCAAAGCTGCTTACCTGCCTGAGATTAGCCCAGATTACTGATGGAGAGAGAAAAGGGAGGAGGGAGAGGAAGAAGGGGAGGGGATTTCTGTCCTTTCAGATGCACCTGTCAGACAGAAAACATAATGTGTGTGTGCTAAACATGTGCTGAGCATTACTGTGCATTACATTACATAGCATTACATGCACGGTAGCTATGTCAGTATGTCTTAGTGGTTTTTTTTCTGTGTACCCAAATAATACACATGTTTTTCTTATTATTTAATAGCAAGAGCCAGAGTCTCTGGACATTGAGGATCATCTGTCAGGTTACCTCATCAATGTGTCCACCTTACTACTACTGGTACTGCATTTATACTGTGTTTATGTTCTCACTTTTCTGACCCCCATCTGTCTCCTTGTTGATTCCCCCATTAATCTTATAACTGATTATTGTCATTTTTATGCAGAGATTCTGCAATTGATAAAAATAGGCAATCTTTTTCCTGTTTTCATAGAATTTGTCAGTTTATAAATAATTTACTTATCTACATGGTTTCCTCGCTTATTCCCATTTCATATCCTTTCATTTCTCATTGATCTACAGTGTCAGCACTAGTGATCCTAATTTATTACTCGCAACAGTTTTTATTATGGCAGTCAGTTCAATTTATTATAGAAATTTAAGTCCAATCGAAAATCACAGTGTGCTAAAACTGCGATAACTAGAAGAGACAAAAGAAATCAATGAGGAGTGGATAAGAAGTGGAAAAAGATAAGACATTAAAAATACACTATCATCCTAAAGACATGAAGAGTCTCTAACCTTTTAATGTTGTGTGTCCAGATCTTCGTGACCTTCTCAGCAGTGTTTGGGGTGGTAGTTTACCGCATCTGCATGTTGAGTGTGTGGTCCATGAACCCTGATCCTGAAGCCAAGGCCAGCGTGAGGATGACCGTCACCACCACAGGCATCATCCTCAACATGCTGGTCGTTCTAGTGCTGGAGGAAGTTTATGGCGCAATCGCCGTGTGGCTAACTGAACTGGGTATCATGTTTGATTATGTTACAAAGTAAAGCATTAAATAGGGAAGTCTTGGCTAAAAAGATATGGATTATTATTCCACCATGTCTTTATACCCGGCATAAGTTTGCAGGACATTAAAGTGACATTCTACATAAGATACCTGCAGTTTTTTTTTTCATTTTTATTACTTTACTGTTGCCCATAATCATCTTAAACCTAGTGATTTAATTTTTATCTTAATCCTTTGAATTGTAAACTGAACTCTTTTGCTAGTTTGTAGCAATAGTTCTGTCACCAAACACTTGCCAGTTGCATTGCATGATTTGAAGCTGCTATTATAGGTGCAGAAACGTACAGGACACAGAACTGTTCCTCCAAGCAACTTCATGATGATGCACAGAGTCCTGGTCTGGCTGCGAACTGAGCTTTGGTTATGTAATTGGTACAGATGGTTTTCTGACAGGGTCAGTCTATATAAAGTGTGTTATGTGGCAAGTTCATTTTTAGTTGAACTGCATTAGATACTCAAAATAATGACTATGATGAAATGAAGTTTAATACTGTGCAACGCAGGTGATTTGAGCAGCAGAGGCGAAGATGTTGATTTTTGTTGTGACTCCTTTCCAACAGAACTCCCTAAGACAAAGGAAGAGTTTGAAGAGAGGCTGATCTTCAAGTCTTTCTTTCTCAAATCCATGAACGCCTTTGCACCTATTTTCTATGTGGCCTTCTTCAAGGGCAGGTGTGTAGCTTTTATCATTTTCCTTTCATTACTCACCTCTCACCACTCTTTGTCTCTATTCCTTATCATGTGACTTTGGTCTTCTCTCCCTACAGGTTTGCTGGGCGGCCTGGCGATTATGTTTACGTCTTCGGAGACTATCGCATGGAGGAAGTAGGTCCAGTTACACACATTATTCATCATTATGTGAACATGTGTGTATATATGCATCACATTTGAGTAAACCTGTGTTTTGTATTCGACAGTGTGCTCCTCCAGGCTGCCTCATCGAACTTTGCATCCAGCTCAGCATGATCATGCTCGGAAAGCAGCTCATCCAGAACAATGTGTTTGAGATTCTCATACCGTATGTATTTTCTTTGTTTCTTCTTTTTGTTTTTTAAACATTTCGATTTTCACTCTTTGCTCTGACTCTATCCTCTGTTCTTTATGCAGTAAGTTGAAAAAGATGTACAGAACAATACAGGAACAAAAAGGAAAGAAAAGAGAGGCCGAAGACGAGGAGAACGAAACAGAAGAAAAGAGACCGAAGCAACAGTTTGACAAAGATTTCACCCTTGAGCCCTTTGAAGGCGTCAGCCCGGAGTACATGGAAATGAGTGAGTCTCTTTTTATGTTGCTTCTTGCTCACACCTTTATTCATTCAGTCACCCACCACTGCAAGTACACACTTATATGTGTTTGTATTTACAGTAATCCAGTACGGGTTCGTGTCTCTGTTTGTGGCCTCCTTCCCGCTGGCACCAGCATTTGCCCTGCTCAACAACGTCATCGAGATTCGCCTCGACGCTGCAAAATTTGTCACTGAGATCCGGCGTCCTGATGCTGTGAGGTGTAAAGACATAGGTACAGATCCCACTCACAAGCATGTCTGCTCTGTCAGTTCTCTGTGTGAATGTGAAGTAAGCTATCCTGGAACTTTTAATTACTTTCTTTTTCTTTACTCCTCTCTGCCCCTCCATTTTTTGTCTGTCTGTCTGTCTGTCTGTCTCGTTCATTTACGCAAATACACACACCATACACGTGCACACATGGACGGACACACTTCCCTTTCCCTCCCTTTTTTTTCATGCACATGCTCTCTCCAGGGATTTGGTACAACATTCTCTGTGGAATCAGCAAGTTCTCTGTCATTACCAATGTAAGTGTGTGACTCTGTGTGTGTGTGTGTGTGTGTGTGTGTGTGTGTGTGTGTGTGTGTGTGTGTGTGAGAGAGAGAGAGAGAGACAGAGACCTCTGAGAAGGTCTTACTAAAGGGATGTGCACAAGAATTTACATTAAATCGGGAATAGTGACATTTCTGTGAGGTTGACGTTTCAAATTAATTTTTTTTTGCTGTGTCTGAGATCTGTAAAATGTACATTCATTTCTTTTTTTACATCTTCAAGTCATTAGAATAAAGTTTTTATCTTTTCTTTTTCATTTCAACATAATTACTTTTAACAGTGTGCCCTGTGGGCTTTTTGTGCAAAGAAACAAAATTAGATTAACATTAGTGTTTCTTACTATGATGCATCATATAAAATCTTAACATATAACAAATGTGTTCATGTGTATTTGTTTTTTTTGTATTTGTAGATTGTGTTATTAATTATACATTCTTTGTCTGAATGGGACTTTTGCTTATTCAACTGGATTTAGATGTTAATGAGCTGAGGTGTTAGGAGTAACTCTGACATGGTTATGTGATATATCTGTGATAAGACAGTATTGTCATTTCCATCCCTTTTCTGTCTTGGCAGGCGTTTGTCATCTCCTTCACGTCAGAGTTCGTTCCACGAATGGTTTACCAGTACATGTACAGTGTGAATGGCACCATGAATGGCTACACAGAGCACTCACTGTCCTACTTTAATGTCAGCAACTTCCCGCTGGGCACTGCGCCCACCACCACCCTCATCACCGGAGTCTCCATGTGCAGGTACTCTCTTAACCTTGACCTACCTGGATCTTCCCGTAAATCCTTGAGCCCAGCAGCTTAACTCTTACTTTACCTAAATCCCAAACTTGGAGTTTTAACAAACTGTAAAATGTGGTAAGCATGGCAGGGATTTACGGAGGAAAACATTTCAAAGAATTTTTTCTAATCTTTAATCTTTAATCACATTAGTTGCTCCATGTTTCTCCTTTCTTATACCCATACTGCCTGTGGTTTTCAGGTATAAGGACTATAGAGACCCACCTTGGGCATCTGATGCCTACACCTTCTCTAAACAGTACTGGTCTGTTCTGGCGGCAAAACTGGCTTTTGTAATATTCTTCCAGGTATGAAAATCATATATACAATTGTGGCTTTGTTAATATCGGTAAGAAAAAATTGTGTGGTGGTTTCTCACACACACACACACACACACACACACACACACACACACACATATATATATCTGAACTCAGAGTATCTGTACATGCAAGTTCCTGATCCTATAGCACTCTAACTTAATACTCATCAGGATCATTTTTATGTAACATGAGGCCAAGGATGCTATCGCGCTAAAAACTGGGTCTGAAGCCCACCATGACACAAGTAGTGTATTTGAATTTAAAAGAAATCATGGATTATCATGCAAGTAGAGCAGCAATGAACTCCAAGCCCACTCTTTCCCACTGTTTCCCCATCAGAACCTTGCCATGTTCCTCAGCATGTTGGTTGCCTGGATGATCCCAGACGTACCACGTTCTCTGCGGGAGCAGCTGAAGAAAGAGAACATGATGCTGATGGAGTTCCTGCTGAATCAAGACCAGGAAGCACGTGCCAAATCTCACTGCCCGAAACGCTCCATCCCCTGCTTCCCCACCAACATAGACATTGTGGTGGAGGCACCACCAGAAGAGCAAGAGGAGCAGCAAGTGGAGGAGGAGGAGAAGGAGGAGGAGGAGGGAGAAACAGTTGAGGTCAATTTGGATGAACCCAGAGCGACCAGAGACAGTGATCCAGAGGTTGGGAAGACTTTCGAAGAAGTTGAAGAAAGTGGAGAGATACAGCGAGAAGGTGAAGGAGAAGATGGGGGTGGAGAGGTAGGGGGAGAAAGGGAAGAAGATGGAGTAGTAAACGAAGGAGATGGAAAGGAGGGTAATGAACAAGAGGGAGGAAAAGAAGAAGAGGAAGGAGGACAAATAAAGGAAGAAGAAAATGAAGTAAAGGCAGATGAGAAGATTTTTAATGTTGATCTGGACGCCTTCATGAGCGAGCTGGGCCTGTTAGGTGAGAGGATGAACTTCATGTCTCATAACATATCTGTTATGCTCTCTGAGATTTGCCCTCCATTTTTAAGATCAAGTAAAGCTTGTGTTCTTTGTGTCTTGTGAATAACTCTTCTTCTTCTTTTCTTGTCATGCAGATGAGGAACCTCCATCGAGCACAGTTAGAGATACAGAGCTTCCCCGCTCAGGCTCCAGACAGGAATACCAGAAAGAGCAGGAGCCTCCCTCACACCCGTCATCTAAAAGAGGCTCATCCCAGAGTCTGAAGGGCTCCAGGGCCGAAATTACAGCACCAGATATTGACACAAGGCTCTTCTCACTTATTGCTCCTCCTCCCAGAGAGCCAGTCTCAAGGGCAAAGGCCCGTTGCTCCACCCTGCCTTCCCGACACAGAGGGGCCGAGGCTTGTTACAGCCTGCCACGGCCCAGCCACTCCACCAGCCTCACGAGGTTCCAGCAGACGGTCGCACTCGCTCCTCTGGTTCCCCTGGGGCCGTCATCATCGGCCTCAGCCAGCCCATTCTCTCCCCCACACACACCGGCCACACCTTCCTCTCCACATCCGACACAGTCCCCATCATCGGCCAACCCCGAGTCCCCACAACCCAAAGCCCCCAGTGAACTGTTCATGCTGAAAGGTCCACCACCCCAACAGCCGCGCTCCAGGGGCAAATCCCGGTGCTCCACCCTACCTGCACGACAGAGAGCCCCCGATCCTGAGGAGCACACCACCAAACCTAGCCACTCCACCAGCTTCACGAAACTGGGAGACCGCATCCCACCTTCCCCCAGTGAACTGAAACGTAACACGCCAGTATGAGGACAGCATGGAGACAAGGGAAAGGGACAGAGGGTGACAGAGGGAGGGGGTAGGGCTATCCAGATTAGCCGCTCCTGTCTGTGCCTGGAGCCTCACCCCTGAAGAGAGACCATCCAGATCAACTGAACCTCCTTTTTATCCTCTTAATCTTCACAGAGATGTTTATACCGCTCAGTGGTTTAGGGCTGATCCTGACAAGGGAAGTACTGGACAATTCAGAGAAAGACTGCTCTGAAACTCTCCTTACCATGCCCAAAGAAAACACCACTGGAACGTTAACTCTTTCTATTCTTTTGTTTGTTTGTTTGGTTGGTTTGTTTTTTTTTTTTGTTGGTTTGTTTTGCCCACAGCCACAGCTCAATAGCCACTGCTCCTCTGTTATTTTCAGTCCCACACATGCAGCAGTGCTGCCTTGTAGAGCAGAGGAAGATGGAAATGTATAGCACAGTTAGTATCAACAGTTATGCTTGTAGATCTACTGTTTGTTTTTAGAGGTTTTGATATATAAAAAAATGTAAAATAATAATAAAAGAATGACATATTTTTGATATATGTTTTTTTCCTTCTAAACTCTCAAGGTCATGGGGTGGACCTGTTATGTTGCATCTTGTCACCTTTACCACAGGGATTTTGATTAATGACAGAATAGGGAAAATGGGAAGTTGAAATTGCTGATGAGGCCAAGGCTAACAAAGTCATCCATATCACGTATGAGAGGTGACAAGTAACATCACATATCCAGCGTTAATGCTGTTGGCAGCCTGAGAAACATAACAACAACTGCAACAACAACAGCATTCGCAACATGTCTCTGGTAAATCCTAACTGAGAGTATCAACACTGCTAGGCCTATCGTGCTGACTCTGTTGCCCCCCTCTGGTTAGTGGTGAAACACTCACAAAAAATTTAGTGTCCTATATTTTAACATGGATGCTCAGTTTGTATCCCTCTGAAACCTGACGTTTGTGTTGCTCTCTCACAAGGTTGCTAAAAAAAGAAAAAAAAATCATCTGTCAACTGTAATTAATTGCAGAAAATTCAATTTCCCCCATAGAAACAGAGCAGGGAAATAGTTTTTATCACCCAAGGTCACTTCATTTGTATTAAAATGTTTATTATTAACCCAGGCTGCTATTTATGCAGAGTGATGTTTCACTCTCTCTCTCTCTTTGTGTGTGTGATAGTTCCTTTTTCTCCTCTGTCCATAACCTGTACTGGCTCCTCCTCCCCTGCCCCACCAGTGAATGGGGCCTTTGTGGGGGCTTCCCAGCATTCCAAGGGAATTCTTGCAGGTGAGGGTACGCAAACAATCCCACGCTCAGATAACTGCTGCAGCTTACCGTTTACAAGTGAAAATACAAAATGCTCCTAGGGACAGTTAGGAGTTTCCAGTGCTGAGCTCACCTCACCTCAAAGGACACGCTGCAGCTACAAGGGTGTGATCACAAGAGCAGACAGAGTGGGAGGGAAGGATCCCATTCTTACGAAAAAAGGTGAGCGACCACACGCATGCTCAGAAATCGACATGCTCACTGGAGCCTGTTGCCTCACACACAATGAGGTACATCGTACAGATTAGGAAAAGCATTAGCTCATGAGTAAATATTTGCTGCCTTCTTTTTTTTTTCTTTCAACTTTTTACTTTTGACTTTGAAGAATGACTCCACAAAACCTATAACAGTGAACTTATAGGATCTAACAGGGCTGTTATCTCTTATGGATAAGTGCAATACATGAAACTGTATGAGTAACAGAGTGGCTTCACAGGTCACTGGAAAACTGCTCAGAGTGGGTGCACCGAAGGTGAGTGTGTGTGTATACATGGCCATGTGCATACATTTACTTAAACCAATATATTTTCTAACTGGCTTGCAGTAAAGGATGTGATGACTCATTTGAAACTGAAGTCTTACTGTAAAAGAGGGCTGAGCCTGTTTAAGTTTCATACAATATTTTACTTCAGTTTCACTGGATTTGACGCACAGTTTTTTTGTATCCACCTTCTCTCTCAGCTTCCCTCTCTTCTGCTGGAACTTGTTAAGACAGCACAGCCTGCAGGTACGTATGCTCGTTTTCCCAGGCTGACTTATTAACTAACATTCAGGCTCAGAGACACACTAGTATGACTTATACTACCTCAATGAGAAAATAAGGGCATCACAAAAAATATTTTAAATTATTTTTTTGTTTCTTTAGCCAGCTTTGATTACACATTTTAAAAGTAGTTTTTCTAACTGCTCAGATAACACGTTTTTATCTACACGCCGATGTGGGCAGAGTCCGCAAGAGGAAGGACTTTACTTCTCTCTAATCTCTGCCTCCTTGAATTGTTCCTCACCCATCTTTATCTTCTTTGCCCTTTGATATCTATTGTAGCCCTCCATCTCCAAATTACTCACTTCCTTCATGACTACATGCTCAGAGAGCAGATGTACTCTCACAGACTAGTAGGAGGCAGTGGGGAAAAATTGGCACTGGAGATTCAAGACAAAAAGCGGTTTGTTTTTGGCTGTAAACCTTGCGAACCAGAGCTGTAGCTGCTTCATCATGCCAGCCTGTGTCTGGTGTTCAGTTTATATTTCATTCTTTTGAAAACAGGTTTGGCTGCTACAGAATTGCAGTAAATCCACACCACTTTGGCTAGAGGATATTGGTTTATGCAATCAGTGAAAAAAAAAATCTTTAACAAAGTATCAGCCTCATATTAGAGAAAATCTGACTTTCGATAAATGCAAGTGAAGAAAATCTACCCATACAGGTATTACAACTTCACTTGTGGGTGATGGACATCAAAATGTTTTATACATAAACTGTAATTTCTTTAATATTGGTAATCTAATAGCTAAAACCTGAATAAGAAACAAAATGTTTTGTGTTTATGTGGATGTGTTTCATGTTTGCCAGCAGCATGTTGCAGACAGTCAGTGAGTGGCTGTGGTGGGATCGTCTGTGGCTGCCAGCGAACGTCTCCTGGTCTGATCTGGAGGACAGTGAAGGTCGTGTCTACGCTAAAGCCTCTCAACTTTACGCTGCTCTGCCCTGTGCCCTCTGCCTGCTTCTAGTCAGATACTTGTTTGAAAGGTGAGAATATGCTGTAACATGTGAGTATATGTGCCTGTGTGTCAGTGAGCTTAACAGTGAAATCATCTGGTTTTAGAACAATACTGGGATTATGTTGCACAAGCTGTTTTGAAGCAATGTTGTGGAGCTCCAAAGAACCAGGCCACTTCTGTTGTGTTTAGAAGGAAGAAATAAAGCTGTGCCGTGCCGGATAATCTGTCTCAGACATGCTTGATATACTGTTACACATCTGCTGTAACACTGCTTGTGTGCTGATGCAGGTACCTGGCCACACCGCTAGCTAATGTTTGGGGAATCAGGGACAGGGTGCGTCTGACAGCAGAACCAAACCCCATCCTAGAAAACTACTTCTGCAGCCAAGCACGGGTTCCATCCCAGGTTTGTTAAAGGGACTTCTCTCTGAAATACTATAATGCTGTTCACATACAGTAATCTCAATCAGCAGTCACACATATACTCGCAAAACACTTTTTTAGGAATGCCTACTTGTTGATACAATTATCCAATCAGCCAATCATGTGGCAGCAGTCAACACAGAGCGGAATCTCAAAGAAATGTTGCCAACGTCTTGTGTAATTCTTGCCATGTAGACATGTCTGTGTATAATATTCAGTATAGAGGGAAATTAAATTGCATTTCTTTACTGTTACACAGTTCTAGTGAGTAAATAATGTAATGAGTGTAGCATAGAACACTAGGGAGAGGACAAGCACACTAGGCAGACAGATAAGTGACAAGGTCTTTCAAATAACAAACATCACTGGCATAAAGTCTGTGCACCCAGGAAACAAAACTTTGAAAACAAAAAGTGTCCACTTAGGAGAAAAAAAAGCATAAACTTTTTTTTGAGGCAACTCAGAACTCATATTTTGACTGCACACAGGGCAGAGAACACCACAGCAAACTTGGGAACAAACACAGAAGCACACACGAGACCAACACAGGCAGACTGACAAAGAGACAAGGGATCAACAGGACTTTAATATACAGGGGCTAATTGACAACAGGTGACACAAATCAGGGCGGAGCAGACAATCAACAAAGGTGGGAAATCAGTGAACTAATAACAGATACACAAGGATACAAAATAAAACAGGAAATGCAAAACCAAACCAGGAACAGAAACACTAGTAACAGGACTTCCAACTATACACATACATATAAATATGTATAAATATGTATATATATATACACAGACACACACACTCATATATATATATATTATATGTATGTGTGTGTGTGTATAAGGGATATTTCACTCATGCGTGAATATTGCTCTAAAATACATCAGTCATTGTGGTCTTTTCAAACACACTGGGTCACTATACTATTTAAACTTTTTTTTTGCATCAGATTTTCCTCATCAGACAGTAAAACAGTGGGTGGAAAGAGTGTAACTTTTGGATCATTATCATTTCCCATGTGTCCCAGGCTGATGTGAGGTCTCTGTGTAAAAAAACAAGTTTGCCAGAAAGAAGAGTTCAAGTCTGGTTCAGGAGGAGGAGGAACCAGGAGCGACCAGGGCTTCGGAAGAGGTTCTGTGAAGCCGGGTGCGTTATTGTCTGTGTGTGTGTGTGTGTGTGTGTGTGTGTGTGTGTGTGTGTGTGTGTGTGTGTGATCGCACACTGGCGTGAATGTATGTGTAAATACTGACATTATTGTTCTCATCTGTCAACAGTTGGAGATGTGTGTTTTATTTTTTTGCATTTGTCGGTGGAGTCGTAGCTCTCTATGATGTAAGTAGTTTTGGCCTTTTTCTATGTTTTATCACGTGTCATACAGTTTTTCCATTTCATGAATTTTTCATTTGCTACAATGGGACATTTGTCTCTCCTTATTTTGTCTTTCTGTCTTCACTTTTATGCCTTCATCTGCCTGTTTGGGTGCACCACCGATTTCTCCTGAAACTCCTTGTATCTCCCTCGGCGTCATGTCTCTGCGCTTCAAGGTTTTTCTCATACTCTGGCAGTTGACATGGCAGACAAACAAGCATGAGCTCATTGGCCAACGTTTACCCTTCATGCTGTTTTCAAGGCTATTCTCTAACTCCCCTCACACTCCTCTCCCTCTCTGTTTTTGTTGGCTGTAGAAACCTTGGCTTTATAATCTGAAGGAGGTTTGGGCAGGCTTCCCTAAACAGGTATGTGTTTTTGCCATTGTTATTAGGATGTCTTGTTAATATTACAGTATTCAGTATAATAAACATCTACATATGTGTGTGTCGTGTTCATGCAGTCTATCCTGCCATCTCAGTATTGGTATTACATCTTGGAAATGGGCTTCTACCTCTCTCTGCTCCTAAGCCTCACATTTGATGTGAAACGGAAAGTAAGTATTCACATGGTTGCAGATATATAAAATTCATGAACTGATTCAAAGACTTTTATTACTATTATTCTATTATATTTTCTATCTATCTATTCTATCTATTAATTATGTTTTATTGAGTTATTAAGTCTGTATCCATAAAATGTAAATTTTGATGGAACTAAAGACTAATTGTCTTTATGTTCTAAATGTGTCGTAAGTTGAGAGTGAGCATCATATGCATGTTTTCCTGTCACGTGTATGTGTGTAGGACTTCAAAGAGCAGGTGATTCATCATATAGCCACACTGATGCTTCTGACTTTCTCCTGGATTTCAAATTACGTCCGCATTGGAACCCTTGTGATGACAGTTCATGACTCTGCTGACATACTGCTGGAGGTCAGTGCTGGTTTTACATCACTGCATGTGTGAGCTAATCTACATGATAGCTGTTGTGTTGGTCTGTTACAATGCTATTGGTCGGAATTACATTTAATTATTTCTAATATGCAAAAAAAAAAAAAATCCACATTAATACTCTATTCCAACTAAATATAAACAGATACACTGCCTGCTGCAATGTAATCTCTGGCTACTTTAAAACAAACAACTGAGCCTTATGCTTTTCCTTGTTTTTGTCTCACAGGGGGCAAAAGTATTCAACTATGCCAAGTGGCACCAGACTGCTAACGCCATGTTTGTAGTGTTTACTTTTCTCTTCATGGTGACAAGACTTGTCATTTTTCCTTTCTGGTAAGTGTGTGAAATGAAACGATGCAGCATGACACTGTGTGGGCATGATCTTGATGTAAAGTGTGGAAATATTATGTGTGAATTATCTTCTACAGGCTGATCCACTGTACATGGGTGTACCCACTGGAGCAGTTTGCTCCCTTCTTTGGCTACTACTTCTTCAACGCCATGCTGTCGATTCTACAGATACTTCATCTCTATTGGGCTGTTCTCATTTCACGAATGGTTTACAAGTTTATCTTCAGCAAGGTGTGTTTACAGGTGTTTCTATGTGTATATATTCATTCACATGAAGGAAAGAACTGTGTCAAATTTACGAACTTACTCGTCTTGTTGCTCCTCTTTGGTTCACTCTCATTTTCTACATCTTCTCTGTGGCTCATCTTCATCTTGCAGCTGGATGGCGACGACAGGAGTGATGAAGAGGAGGACGATAGTGACTCACCGAAGGAAACAAACCACAAGCTGAGTCACATGAATGGCTCCGGAGCCAGAGGCCGAGCCAGTGGCCATTGACACATACAGACAGGCAGAAACAGAAAAATAGGAAAATGGATAGCAGACACGTGACCAGAGCTGTTAGTACCTAATTTCTTATTTAAAAAAAAAAAAGAGTACATACACTTGAGCAGAGGATACTGTATTTATAGGAACTGTGAAGGATTATATACCTAATTGACTGGAAGCTGCATGGTTTCTGAAATTCATTACATTCAGAATTTTTAAGATCATATTATCTTGTTCTATTCATAATTAAAAAAAACAGGGTAAGGCTCTGTTGAAGTGTTGTTTATATATTTATGTATGTTGTAGACGATAAATAAGATTATAATGATGATGTGAGTTCCGCGTGTTTGTGTATGTGTTTGTTTCCTGGGGCACATTTATGCAAAACCCAAGCACTACATGGAATTATATTTTTTTTATGACTGTGATTCATGTGCGTTTATGTTTTTAAGACTGTGCCATGGGTCAGCCTTTTTTGCATCTTGCTGATAATGAGAAGCTGTGTTGGAGAGAGAGTACATTTACTGTATTTAAGAACGATTTCTGTATTTTACTTGAGTATTGCCAGGTTATGGTACTTCATAGAGTCTACTATATTTCAGAGTAGATTCAGTATTGTAATTTTCTTCTGAAGGAGCAGAAATGTCAACAGAGCTCACTAGCTCAAAAGCACGCCCTCTCGCGACAAATTGCGAGAACTGACAAGATGTCAGCTGGTTCCGTTAGTTACCATCAGTTACCATAGAAACCACCACACAAACCGTGCGTGAACACTACTAGTAGCTTTACCTAGTATCTTATTTATCAGTACAAAAAATAGTCGTCACTGTTATGGCTCATGTAAGAACCTATCGCACAAGTGTGAAAATCGGAAACTGGAATGAGGACCTGCTCTTAGAAGAGGTTTGTTTCAAAATTGAACGGTCAACGTTTAGCTAGCTAAATTCATTTTAAGGCACCAGTTAGTTAGCGTTAACTCATCCTTCTTACTATAAGGGCGTCGAGATGTAAACACAAATTCACAATATAACTTTACAAGTTGTCTGCACGAAATTGTTTACACGTTTTTTTTTCTTTGTTTGGCAACTACATTTTATGAGTAAGTAGAAGTTTTGACTTTAGGCAGAGTCAAATGTTGTTGTGGTTGTTCAATTGAAAATTCTTGCAAATTTGCACAGAGGGAAAGCAAAATTCTTCAGAGGTCATTCAGTAACAAAGAATAAGAGGAAAGAGGAGGGCAGAATACTGTATAAAATTGAACTAATGATGTATTGTTGATCCCTTTAAAGATTCAGGTTCAGCCTTTTATGCTTTAAGGTTGAACAAAAAAAACATCTTCTTCCACATTATCTGACAGTATCATATGTAGCATGTATTTGTTTGTTCCAGCTCTTAATTGAAGCTATATGACATTTACCCATAGGTGAAATATTCAAACCTGTGATTGACCTGTGTTTTTCCAGGATGCAAAGAAAAACTATCTGGAGAAAAAGGAGCGGGGTGAGCTTACTGCCCAAAAAGTCGACTTCCTCAAACAGAACATTTTGAGACCAGTAAATGGAGTTTCATTTAATTAAGAACACCATTAACAAAAACAATATTATCACAGTGATGATGGGGATGGTAATGATAACAATGATGGTGTTTGTCCATGTGTGTAGGTGAACCTCTCTGTGACAACTGATGGGAGACTGCACTTTGGGGATGTTGTAATGTTGGTGAACATGGGAGGAGAAAACAGGGAGCGCAGCGCAGTAGGCATTAATGCAGACATGAGCAGTTTAATAAAGGTTCCTTCGCTGGGCATTCAGGGCCCATGTGGAATCAGTGCAGGAAGAGGCCTTCAGCCCTGCACGCGCACTGCCTTTGTCATTACCAGGTACCAGATAAGACTACATCGGTATACACGACACACAATGTAATGCACCCAGATGTAAACTTGTAACACTGTTTTGTCCACTGTTTTGTCCACAAACAAATAACACTGTTTGTGTGATTACAGTGTAGATGGCAGTCCTGAAGGATCGACTCTACTTTTTGAGCAAAGTTTTGCCCTGAAAACAACAAATGGCTTTGCTAAGGGAGTAAGTGAACTTAGACACACACACATATAATTAAGTACTTTGCACAAAGACTGACTGCTATAGGGGCACTCCACTAATTTTACACATGGAGATCAGTTTGTATGTCACGATGAGTACCATGTGGCCTGTAAAAATAGTTGTGTAATATCCTCTGTGGCTCTGAAGGGATCTTTTTAAATCTAAGGAAATAAACACTTATTATGGGTCATTATGGAACAAGGTTATCTCATCTGGTTTTGGAGATGGGGACATGCAGAGTTTGAAAGAACAGGGCATTTGCCAGGCAGGGCAGGTCAAATGATCGATGCAAATGAGCTGCATAATGGTAAATATAATAGACACAAAAAAATCAGTATATGTCTGCCTGTGCTGCTTCAATTTTCATTTTATTTTTTAATCTGTCTCCAACTTTATGGAAGTTCAACATTAAATCATAGGAATAAAACTTAACAAGCGACTTCATGGTGGAATTGCATGAATATCATGTCATTATTAATGTTTTAACACGCTACTACAGCTATGTTACGCTCTGATCTTTAAACAGCATGTGGTTCACTTTGTCTATGAATGCTTTGTGAAAAAACACAAAGTATATAGTACATAAAGTACTTTGTTGTGTCACCGTGTTTGTTTACAGATTTCCTCTTCCCTTCTTTCCTCAGCTTTACTTGACGAGTGACCTACAAAGTTTTCAAACGGTAGATCATGTTTTAACATTAATTATTAACCCAAGACCATCAAGGAGAAAACATTTCACTGAGTAGCCACCACCTGTGATGACACGTTTTACAAAATGAAAATGCAGAAATCTTACATGCATACCTAAAGTTAAACAGAGTGCTGCAGTTATGTTTGTCCTTCTCACTAGGTCCTCTGCCATTGTCAGTCTCATGTTATTTTGTCTTAATTTAAAGTGCGCAAAGAAATCCCGCCTGCAAGAGGTAAACCTGGTTGATGACGCTTCCTTTCTTTCGTGGTGGAAGATAGTGCACTTCGACCCCCAGGAGAGGCTTGAATATGAGGCTCAGCCCGTTCCTGTACGTCTATATTGGTTAACTGCTCCATTTGTTGCAACATCTGCATTTTCTGTCAGTCAATAACAGAACATAGAGTACTTTGTGTTTCCTTGGCTTTCCATTGTCTCCATTGCCTTGAGAATTTCTATGCAATTTTCAATGGATTTTTTTTTCTTTTTGACAGGCAAATGTGAAGGTGCTGATCATACACTGCAAGACAAACCAGGCTCTTGCTGTTTTGGGTGATCATGTGCTTTGGTATTTTCTATTTTCTACTATTTTCTCTTCTATCCTACCCCAAACAAAGGGAAATATGTTGCAGTATAATAATAACACAATATAATGATATATGCAGCTCTCATATGACCGAAACATGTCTGAATTCGACTTGGAGGTCCACTGAAAAACTGTCACAAATAATAGCTAAATGTGTAATATACAAAAAGAGCGATATCAAAAAAAACAAACTGCAGTGTGGATGTAGGTCAGCTTACAATATATCAGCAAACGGCCTGAGAAGCCGCCCCCAAAGTTAGGTTACAGTGACATAAGTAACATGACTATGAGTTGCAGTTCAAGAGAAGTTTCTTACCCAAAACAAACAATCTTATGCATCTTAATAAAAAGAATTAGCTTCCTATCGAAATGTTACTGAAATGCACCATTTAGACTCAGCTTTGTCAAACGTCAGACCTATGTAGTTGCAGTCGGGTTGTCACAGCCATTTGTCAAAGGATGAGGGCTTCCAGTACAGCAGCTACAAGTCATGTTACGACACGTGCATGCCTGCTGTCGTTCTTTAGATAACAGTTGTGTCTTTGCAGGACCATGTATGGCAAAGAGTATGAGGTGACGGCTCACACCTTCTTGGATTCCCACAAAGCTGAAGAGGACAAAAACCACTGGATACTTTGCACATCTGACCCTGCAGGAGACGGGCTTGTGCTTCTCAACCACCCAGAGTCTCTGGCTAACAACAGGGAGCTCACACAGACAAGCACAGACTAAATCTCACACAGTCCAGTCAATCGCATGTTGTAAGGTTCTAAACGTACAAATAGAGTAAACATATACCACATCATTAACAACACCTAAAACTTTTTAAATAAAGTTTGTTTTGTTTTTTCTTTCTGGGTCACTGATTTTGCTTTTCCTGTGCAAAGAGATTCTCAGCTTGACTCCAACCTGGGTGTTATATGGTACACATGCAACCAGCATGAGGCTCAGTGGAAAGCAGCATTTGATATGTTTCTTCAAACGTTTCCACTGTCCGATTCATGCAGTAACATAAGAAACAAAATGTAATAGTGGACATTTGAGTTTATTTGGCCAGTTTCCCATGCATTTGGAGTTTCCCCTGAAAGAAATGTTATAGAAGATATTCATGTGGTGATGAAGAATGGGTTCAGCTATGAAAGGTGCAAGGAATTTAAGGAATTTATGCAGCCCCTTGAGCTTTTAGTGTGTTAAAAACATGTACAACATGTGAAAGAATAAAATAGTAAACGTTTATTTCAGGTTTTATTATTGCCTCCTTAAAAGAATGGTGAGGGTCATTAATGCCATTTCACCTGTATGCTCCTTTATCCACTCGTAGTAATTTAACATATCTGACCGTTGCACTTGCATTTGACTTCATTTGACTACATATTCTCAGAAAACGTGTAAGATGTTGTCCATACAACCTGCATGGTTGCACAACATGCCGTGCAGGTAGTGTGGCATCACGTTTCAGCATCATAGTAAACACACTGTGGAAAAACATCTAAGCATATAGGGTTTGGACTGGACTTGGTAGTGTTCTTCCACGGGCCACGTGTGTGTGTGTGTGTGTGTGTGTGTGTGTGTGTGTGTGTGTGTGTGTGTGTTGGCCTTCACGGGTTAAGATGTAACATGGACACAATATAAAATTCTCCATTGATAACGCTGCCATTAATTACGGCCTCCTGTTCAATATGCGTTCAAGTGATAATCTGTATTGGTTCGCAACAGAATTTAAAATATCCCACACTTGACCGTTACTCTTCCGATCTCGGTGCCATCCAGAAAATTGTTTGAAGGCGAGAACTAAAGCAGCAGCTACCGACTGTGTGCAACCGCAGGTCCGGTACGTCGCCTCGCTGCTGTTTTAACAAACGCTTTCTGTGAGTATTGGCAGCGCTGAACGCGACCCCAGGAGTCCCGTTTCAGAAGGACACGACAATGGAGAAGCGGTGACCGGTCAGGTTTATACAAAACGTTACAACAGCATATCTCACCGGAGGCAGCAGGTGTGTAAGAGACAGGACTACGGCTCTGCAGAAAGGTACCACACGGAAATACAATATGTAATCTAATGGTCAGGGTTTTGATGCTAGTAGGCTGAAAAACCACATCATTTTAGTTGTGTAATTAATGTAAATTAATTTAATTTGGATTCGTTCAACATATTTAGTTAGGTTAATATTTGGGTATTTTTAAACTACGTTTTGTAATGGTTAAAACACAACGTTAGCTAAATGTGGGATACTACCGCGCGTCTTGCAGCTGCCTTCTGATTTCAGCCTGACTGTGAGAACAGGCGCAGATATCTGAGCCTGTTTACACTGGATAAAAACCAACACTGCATATATGCATATATTCATAACCATGTAGTAACGTAGTTACTGTTAATGTTATAACGTTATGTATGACAGAAACGTGATTATGCCTGGTACTAATGTTTGACATTCGGAAAAACAGCTATAATACATGGCAGTGCTCATGTCCAGGTGATGGAGAAATGATCTGTGAGGACTTTCTCAAGCTTTTCTGAGGGTTTGATTCAGGTTGAGTTTAAAGGTATTTACGCGTCAGTTTGAGAAATGAACGTGAAGTAACTGTTGCAGAACTCAGACAAGAAAATACTTCGAGACTTGTGCCCTGCACTGTTCCCATGCGTCGAAGAGGAAAACAGCCTGTATTCAAGATGGTTTTAATCAGTGGTGGAATGTAGGTTGCACACAGCTACAGTTTGGAGGTATTTGTACTTTACTTGACTATTTACGTTGTATGGCTACTTCTGCATCACCACAATAGCTCCACCTCCAAATGCTTAAGCAATTAAACTCTGGTTACACAATAATACACCAGTAATATTCCATTATAATATAATAATGGAATAGCTCTGAAAAGAGGTCATTCTGCCTGCATAATTAGTACTTTTGTTTCTGATACTTAAAGTTTGCAGTGCTGAATTTTGAATGCAGGACTTTTACTTCTAATAAATTATTTTTTACATCGTGATATTCCTACTTTACATAAGTAAATAATCGAAATAACTGTAAAACCGTTCATTTGACCCTCTGCAGCAAAGGCACTCTGATTTAGCTTGTGTCAAAGGTGCCAACATTTTTAGAAAATACAACTCCATAGCTTAGGGATAACTCAGAGGGAGGAATCTGGATCAATAATTGACAGATTTAATGAGGATTTTACCAAGAACTGTACTGATTATGTTATTACAGGAGCTCTTGAGCGAACAAAGCACTCTGGTGTTTATACATTATCTCAGTTGAAATCAAACATTTTTAAGGACTAACTGTTGCTTGGAAACCAAAAAAGCGTATAATACATTTCTCACTGACAACATTACTCAACTGTGTTATTTTATTGAAGTATTTCTTTCAAGGAAATTCTTCTTGAAATAAACAACCAGTGAACTCAAAGTGAACTGAAATGTCGCTGAAGATACTAGATTACTTATCTCAGGAAACTGCCAGTGAACTTACTTGGAACTTGTTGACCTGTTTAAATTTAAAATAAATTATTTAAAATAAAGCTGAATGTTTACACACTGTTTCAAGGCCCTCTCCACGCTGCTATGAAACCAGCTCTGGTGGAGGAAGGCAGATTGGCAGGTGTGGAAAAATACAAGAAGAGGCCTTAAGAAGTTTATAGGTTTTATAGTTTGTTTGTTTTTTTTTTGTGAAGAATCCAAACCCTCCAGGTTGCTAAAACCCAAATTCCTTGAAAAATGACGTGACATCAGGATGTGACATCAGGGTCCTCAGTGTTTGACTGCCCTGGCCACGCACTTTTTATCTGTGTGGAACATCCCTGGGTGATAACACCCGTCAGTTAGCTATTTGCGTGTTGTGGGTCACAGGTTTAGACTGTATATTCTCAGGCCAAGATAGCAGATATGATAATTTTGGATTACTCTTCCATGAGAGGTTTTAGAGCCCTGTTATGACAGAGTCTCATTCAGTCAGGATTGCTCCCAGAATTTAAGTGCTTGTTCAGGTTAGGTGAGGTAATGTAACTGTGTTTAGAACATGGGTGTTGCGTTGCTCTTGTAAGTCTTACAATGACTACTTATGTCAGCAGTACAAAACTGAGTTCAAAATGAAGTTAACTGTTAGGATTATTGTACAACCCTGGTTTTACAAATGAGCTGGAGTACATTAAAGCTTTGCTGACGTTTGTTTGGCATCCTAGAGGAAGTTATACAAACAATGATTGTACTATATGTGTACTCTGTAGAGGATGAGTGCGAGACTTGTCTGAAAAGTGCTTAAGGCTTTATGCAATGGTGCTTCCTGGAGATGGCAAAAGACAATAGCACTAACTCTCAGTGGGGGTTGTAACACAGCCCCAATGTTACAGTACTGACTCCTGTTAAACTAACATCAGTTTTTTTGTTTATACTTCTGTGTACGTATTGTGTTTTATATGATATATGTCCGCGCATACTGATGGACTGTGCATTGTGTAACCAGACAATCATGGCAGTGGATGTCCCTGGACTGGTGGCTGTGTTGGTTTTCTATCTCGTCATCCTGGTAATCGGGATCTGGGCATCTCGAAAATCAAAAAAAATGGAGAAGACGTGCGCTGGGAACAAGAGCGAAGTTACCATTGTCGGTGGACGCAACATCAGTGTCTTAGTTGGGGTTTTCACCATGACAGGTAGAAGCTTTCTTCTCATGTCTGTTTATACGTTTATACGTTCCTTAATGTGACTGTTCCTTTCTCTGTGTTTTTTTTTTCTCCAGTCTTCACTTATTTCCTGTGCTTTGCTTTTAGCAACATGGGTTGGTGGAGGTTATATTATGGGAACTGCTGAGGCTGTTTATTCTCCTACTCAAGGTCTTATTTGGGCTATGGGGCCTCCTGCATATGTTATTAATTTTGTTTTGGGTAAGTAACTGAAATGCATGGAGCTTCTGTATAATGTCATACTATAGAGGTTGAGCTCATGGTTGTTACATAAACCTACAAATGACAAACACGATTACTACGCCGCTCCAAAAGCGTGTCCGACATTTATTTTTAGTGCAGAGCAAATGCTTTATTTTCTTTGTATGCTTACTATCTGAAGGAGGACTGTTTTTTGCAAAACCTATGAGATCGAAGCGCTACGTGACCATGTTGGACCCGTTTCAGCATCGCTATGGCAACGTGTTCACTGCTACACTACTGCTTCCTGCTTTGGTCAGTGATATTTTGTGGGTTGCCTGCATCCTTGCTGCTCTGGGTAAGTAATTCTTTATACATAAAGTGGGTCTTTGTACCTTTTTGTGACATCTTAACACTATGGTTCTGCCATATTCCATCATGTTACATATTTGTTTGCCATCGCTGATGTAATTTTCCGCGTGACATCCAGGAGGAACGATGAGCGTAATTCTTGGGTTGTCGTCGGCCCTCTCCATCGTTATCTCGGCAGCTGTCTCCGTCATCTATACATTTCTAGGGGGTCTCTACTCCGTGGCCTACACTGATATCATCCAGCTATCCTTTATCTTTGTCAGCATGGTGAGAAACAGAGAACGAAAAGAGAAGTATAGAGGGAGTGCTATAAAGTAGTGAGTGACAAATATCTGAGAAGAGAGAGGGAGGTGGGTGGAGGGAAGGCAGCAGAAATAATGGGGCTTATTTGAGATGGATAAATACATTTGGGAAGAAATTTGAGCCATTTAATAGATCTCAGTTTTGCTGTAATTGCTGTTTTTTTCTCTGTTTCAGTGGCTCTGTATTCCTTTTTTGTTACTCAGTCCTGCAGTTACTGACATCTCACAAACAGCCCACCTCAACCAAACAAATGGCAACTCGTGGCTAGGAGAGCTGGAGCTGGACGATGCAGGAAAATGGGCAGATGAGATGATGCTACTGGTTAGATTTTCAGATGTATTTTGTATTGCACACATTGCAACCACATAGTGTATCTCTGCTATAGGCTTCCCGTGCATTCGAGAAAACCCTGTTATTCATCAGTGGAGCTTTGCAGTCAGAATGTACCAGAAAAACAGCATGTTGTTATGTGTAACAAAATTGTCAGCATTTGACTATATGACTTATCGTGACCCACGAAACTTCGCCTGATGTCTGTGATGATGTCTGTCTGTAAATGTGCAGCTCTGGTCGGATACAAGGTCGTGTTGTGTGAATGTAAATACCTGAAGTGAAATCAGCTGTTCTCAAACAGAAAATATGGTGCCTCTAGTTAACAGACCTTTTACACAACAGACATTTGGACTTGGCATAGCAGGAAAAGCACAGGTGCTACTCATAACAACGATGGATCTGTTCTATCTACCAATAAATATAATATATCCATTATTCATGTTATTAAAATAAATCTGTTTGACCAGTTAACCTGTTTGCTGTGAAAATGAATTGCAAAGCTGTTCTCTGACAAAGCCTGTGCTGTTGCATGTGTATGTTGTAGGCTTTAGGGGGACTGGCCTATCAAGCTCTGTACCAGAGGATCCTCTCTGCAGCCTCCTCTGCTCAGGCTCAGGTCACCTGTTTTGCTGCTGCTGGGACAGTTTTTCTCATGGGAATTCCCTCTGTGGTCATTGGAGCAGTGGCAGCCTCTGCAGGTACACGTGAATGTGAACACATTCGTTTATGTTCAGTTAGATAATAGTTATGTCCCATTACCATGATAAATGGCAAGGGGTGACATAATCTTGGTTGTATTTGTATGTGTGTGTGAATATCCTGTGAGCATTTGCATAACGGGTTATCGTTAGCATATCATACTGATAATGGTGGGAAACAGTGTATGTCCGCTTTCAAACATTTTGCTTCCTTCTCCCCAGTGCTTGTGTTTTTATTTTTATTTTATTTTTTTGACACCATCACCATAATCTTAAAACGCTTCTTCCCCTCTCATTATTTCCTTTCCTCTTGCACCTGTCTGTCTCTTTCTCTGCCTCGGTATCTCCCCCTCTCTCTTCCTTTCCTGTTCTCTAAGACTGGAACCAGACAGCCTATGGTCTACCCCCTCCTTTCAAACGAGGGGAGGCAGGGAAGATCCTGCCACTGGCCCTGCACTACCTCACACCCACCTGGGTATCAGTGTTAGGCATTGGTTCTGTGGCTGCAGCAGTCATGTCCTCCATGGACTCGGCGCTGCTGTCCTCAGCATCAATGTTTACACAAAACATTTACAAGACGACTTTGAGGAAGCAGGTGTGTGTGTTTGAGTGTTTGTGTTTGGTTCAGCATTAAGCAAAGTAATTCCATTTTTATTGTGCCCTTCCTCTCTCTCTTCCTGCAGGCCTCAGAGCGGGAGCTGCATTGGGTGATCCGTGTTAGTGTGCTGCTGGTGGGCCTGGCAGGAACAGGCCTGGCCTTTGGTGATGACAGTGTATTTGCCCTATGGCTGGTAAGCGGGGACCTCCTCTACTGCGTCATCTTCCCACAGCTCATCTGCGTGCTGCACTGGCACTATGCTAATACCTACGGTGCTATCAGCGGCTATGTGGTTGGGCTTCTGCTACGTGGACTGAGCGGGGAGCCATTGCTTGGGATCCCTCCTGTCATTCTGTATCCTGGCTTCAGGGAGGAGGACGGGGTTATCACACAGTACTTTCCCTACAGGACTCTGGCCATGCTTTCTTCTGTGATATGCATTACTACAGTGTCCTGGCTGGTGGAGCTAGGCTTCTGTCACCAACTAATTCCTCAGTCCTGGGATTTCCTGGGAGTTTTTGAAGAGAAAAAAGAAGCAGAGGCAGAGGAAGTACCTGTCCCTCTGGAAGAAAAGAACAATATCCTTAATACAAAATTCTAGGTTTCAGCACAACCTCAGCCAAAACATAACCAAACCTTTTTTTTATGCAAATTGTTTCCAAGTTTCTTCTCTGCACAGACTCTTTATGCACAGTCTTACATGTACTGTAAACTATACACGTTATATAGCACCTCCCACAATCAAAATTATCTCAAAGTGCTTTACATAGACCCAGAGAGCCTGACCCCAGAGTGAACACTTAAGGCGACAGTGGCAAGAAAAAGCTCCCTTTTAACAGGAAGAAACCTTAAGCAGAACCGGGTTCAATTCTGATCTTAAAAATTCTTAAAAATTCTGATCTTAAAGTCAAAATTCAGCTCTTGAATTCAGTTTTTTACACGTCATAATCTTTTAAATTAACCTCAGTTGTTCACAGGTAACACAGACACTTTCATTGTTTCTCAAACTTGCCCTCTCTGCTCAAAACTTTTCAGATGATGCTGTTCCCTTCGGTTTACTTTGAATTTTAATTTTTTTTCTCTGAACTCTGGCGTATGTTGTTTTACAACGGCCCTGGCGGCGGTCTTCTGGTTTAATCAGTGTAATGTTTAACCACTGTTACACTTTCTAAGAAGCAGTTTTTCCTCCTTGCATTTAATAAGCACTCTGGACAAAGTTTGAGTCCTACTGGAGATGCAATACTTGAGACGCTGAGGCTCAAGTCTAGCAGGCAGTGCCTGTTAGTGGGATTGTTCACTCTGATTTCACCTTTTAAAGGATCATCACTGAAGGACCATCAAGATATGGAAATATTTTTATCTGTTTTATGATTGCATGTGTACATAATATATATATATATATATATATATACATGTCTTTGATTTCTTTCCATCTGATGTGTGATTGTATGTGAAAGAGAGATGGAGACAATAAATTGTGTCTGAGCACAAGCTACCTGCCATAAATGTTAAAGTTGTAAAAAGGTTATTTTAATTACTGCGTATAGATTGGAGTGCCACGACCTTTGCTACCGTTTTTCCTTTAGAGTGATATGACTTTATGCTCCCATAATATCTGACATGTAGTGTACTTTATGCACATTGCAACTGTCGTGCAGCGTTTGCGGCAGCAGAGGGCGACACCTAAACACTGAAAGGACCTAAACAGCCTGAGTCGGAGTGAATCTCACGAGATGGTGCTTTCCAAAAAGAAAAAAGAAAAGGAAAAATCCACAAAACTGCTGTATGTAAATCCAAACCAAAGAAATGGTGCCAGTGAATTTAAGTTCATTTTTACCACGAGGGGAGATGCAGGTTTTATTTCTTCCCAGCAACATACCAGGAGGCTCTCCAGCACAGCTCAGGTTGAACTGATGACTTTAACGCACACACGTGAGATTTATCTAACCTAACTTAAACTTCTTTTTTTTTTATTTAAACCACAGAAATCATGTGGCAAATACCTCATATATTTGCTTCATTTACATGCTGCTTTCCATCGATGCGCAAAGTATTTATTACGTTTAGTCATTTAGCTTCAGAAGCATTGTACGTAAATGAACAAATAAAAGTAATATATAAGTAATATAATGCTTCTCAGCTATGTTCTCCGATAACATTTAAAACGAAAGTAATGTGAGAAAACATCACATCAGCATTTCTTCAAATGTATTTTAAATGAACGAACGTCCACTAACACATATAAGGTCGTTGTTAGGAGAATTCACCAAATCACTTGCTTAATTTGAATGATGGAATACTTGTTATGGTTGTCTCAAAATCTTAACACCGCCTTATTATTTCGCGATTGTCTATTATAATGACAAATTTGAAAGTGGTTATTTTTTTCTTCTTTAAAAAAAAAATCCCCCCGAAAACTTCCCAATATCAGTTTCAAAAACGATGCGATAAGAGGATTTTCTAGGCTGAAAATGAAAAACACTCAATCCGACAGGAAATAATTATAAATTTCTAATTATCTGACATCACACACTTTGGCTTGGGTTTGATGTGATTTTTTGACGGTGGCATTATAAGACCTGCATCCGGGATCAAAGGAGCTTCAGAATGAATAGCGACGCCCCTCGCACACTGCGCTGTCTCTGCTGCGTGTACGGGGATGAATGAACGATAAAGGGCAGTGCCGGGAGTCCTCTCTTGAATAAAGCTCCATGTCGGATTTTACTCAGGGCCTGTGACGATGGGGTTGACTGTAACCTATGGTACAGCTCCGTGGCACAAAATAGACTTCATGGTACGGAAGGTTTAACCATGGTCCTGTTCAAGAAGGCAAGAAGTCCTATGATCTAATTTAAAAAAAGAAAAGTAAGAGGTGTAATTATTTTCCTCTAAATACTGCGGTAACATAATTTTATTTTATTTTATGGTTAGAATAATAATATATTTAAAACACCATTAAATCAACAGAATGGCTATCTTCCATTGAAAAAGTCCCAATTTGAGATCCTGTCAAAACTGATTTTATTTCAGGCAAAGTTGTTAATCATTTGCAACAAGAAATATCACATCACATTTAGAAAAGTGTTGAACAGGATGAATTGAATTCAAAGTTATTTTCATCACCACCAACCACGTGCTTTTACAGAAGAAATCCAACTATAGCCAGTGATGATTATTAAGCCGCGGTTAACCCCACGGTTTGTCTAATCCACACTGGTGGTGTGTTTAGTCTTTTCCCCTGAGAACCTCCTGAGGTGAACTGAAGTTCAGCTGCAGCGTTACAGCAACAGTAACCATGTTTGTTCATGCAAAGGATTTGTTGTTTATTTTGTTCCCTCTCTAACATTAGTATCTGTTTCTCACATGAACATAAAATCTTGCCACAGAAGACAATTCTGTCCAAACTGAATGGTTAAAAGTGTCCTTAAATGAGATAATCTGAAAGGTTAATGAGTATAAATGTGGACAATCAAGTTCAAATTTTTTAAAACTCTTACCTTCAGTGTAAACAATGTAATCACTGATCTCTCTCAGACACAAAGTTATTCAGTCAGCCAGTCAGCAGTGAGCAGCTTTGGAAGAAGTTAGTCATAGATAGCATGGTCTGGGTAGGGTTAATGGATTTTGGACTTATAATTTAACTCACAAAACCTAACTTGCCACTGCAGGTTAGGGTGTAACATGTTTCCATCTTCGTTTGTGTAAAATACATCTGTCCTGACAAACTGGAACCTCTTGATTTTAAGAGTTTTTTTTTGGAAGATCGGGGGACTAATTGGCTAGGAGGGCCTTACTGGTCCCTCACATGGTTCCCCAACACAGTTTGCCCAGAGTCCCAGAAACCAAACTGTATACTGATACTGGAATACCCATAATGCACAGGTTTGCTGTATGTCAGTGAGTGGTGGATACCTTAATTAAAACAGCAATCTGTTTAAGAATATGAGCCCTGTAATATGAACTAAGGGATCCTTTACAAGATCTTAATACAAGTAAAAATACATGAGCCACCTTACAAAGCATACCCACACCTGACCACCTCAGTTTCACTGCCTCACAGACAGCATGGTGCCTTTGTTGGAGCCACACATCATTTAAGACAGTGCATATTAAGAATTTAGATTTTCTACCAGGAGCCAGTCTCACAGAAATGATTTGTGATTTACTTAACACGCAGATCACAAATGGTGACTGCTAGTCCCAAATTGCAGATATAAATTTGTGAGTCCTGTAGGGCTCATGGTCAGATCGCAGATAAGACATTAGCTGTACTGCAATAATGAAATGTGTAAAAGTTCATGTGAGAAAAACGTATCTCATTTTGCAGATCACACCTCGCATGTTGGAAATTTGTTGAAATGGGGGCCCTAAGGGTAATCATCTTGTGACTGCTCACGGGGGTCCCGAGCCTCAGGTTGAGCACAATTCTTAACAATTTGAACTACTGATACATGATACACAGAACATCTCTGCTCCAAAAACAGGATCCATCCAGGGGTCCCCCAGCAAAATTAAGATGTAATTGCTTAATACATCTAAATATAAACTATAAAGTTATACCAACATACTCTAAACCTCTTCATACTCCCGGACACACCCAGTTGGGGGTGTGTGTGGTCTTAGGTGAGATCTCGTTTGTCGTGTGTCGGGTGTCGTGTTTGTTTTGTTTGTTTGTTTTTTTTTTTGGTTTTTGTTTTTTTGAGAATCCCTGAGTCTGGATCCACTCCGGTTTTTCCGGCCTCCTCCCGGCCACCTTATTCGAAGCACTATGTGTTTCTGTGTGAGAGAAGCCGACTCTTGTTTACAGCAGAGATTCCACGGAGGAGCGGAGACTCACAGCCTGCTTTAACCGAGGGCGAACCGTAGGATTTCAGCCTCTGGATACACGCGCAACGGGAGTTTTGGTTTCCTCTCCTCTTTTTTTTTTTGTTTTGCGTTTTTTCTTTCTTTTTTTCGTGTGGTGAGGATAAAAGCAAAAACAAGAACCACGCTTAAAGGGCAACTCCTTGGACATATTCTCCCTCCCACCCTATCCGAGGTCGTCTAGCTGGAGACCCATTCTCTTGCGTGGCACAAGTCTGGTATTTTCTTTCAGCTGCAAATCCCGACTGACGGCAGAGATAGAAGTCCGACCCGAGGAGCTGGAAAATTGATCTAAAAAAACAAAAAAACAAAAAAACGACTCCTGCCTGCGGGGCCAGGACTGCTTGGTGGGGATCGAGAGCCTGTTCTGTGGCTGAATGGCATAGGCAAAAAAAGGAGGTTTTTCATTCATTTTTCAACCTCCCAGCCACCACCCCTGTGGATCTGGACGTGTTTTCAGCTTCCGCTCCCCCACCACCACCACCACCACCACCAGCACCACCACACTCCCCCTTCCTCCCTTCATACACAGCCATTCACACGGGTGGGGGGGGGGATTCTTGCGAGCGACACTGGCGTTAATTTATTATGGTGGTAGAAGCCACTGATATTAACATTGAGTGTGATTATTTTCACTGTTATTACCGGGCCTGATCGCACTGTACGCGCACTGCTGTTTTCCAAGAGATGGAGACTGAAGATGGGGATTACCATCATTTATCCAGTAAAATCACTGGCATGTGTGCCATACCAGCCGACGTCAAAGTATCTTGTGATTGGCAAAAATAGCAGACAGTTTTAGTATTTTTGTTTTCCTTCTAAAAAGAAAATAACCCGTCTTAACAATTTAAACACATTTATTTAGATTTTTTTTTTTTTAAAGAGTAAATCGTGGTAGACGAGCAACCACGTATTTGCAGGCTACCATAGAGTAGCCTTTTTAGGCTACAGACACATCTATTTTTTCCTTTTTTATTTTAAACCTCTTTTTTTATAAGCTGGTTTCTACAGCCTTTATTATTTTGATTTCACTTCTATCCCTGCTTTTTTATTTATTTATTTTTTTTTTGAGAGGAGAATAATGTTCTGGACCATGAGATCTGACTCACCCATGGGTTGCCCGACCTTGTTTTGGGGTCTGATGCTGTCTGTCTCCACTATCTGCATATGGTCCACATATGGAGAGAGTAAGTATTCATTTTAATATTTCGTTAAAGTTTAGGGGTTAAATAGGGGGAGGCCTTAATACATAAAGTGCTTTTGCAGCCCAGTTTAACCTTTTGTAAAACATTTAGTTGCAGACTGGTGGGGGAATGCTGTTACAATGTTTAAACTGTATTTATTTTCTATTATTATTATTATTATCTTTAATAAGGAGAATACCTGGGCTTAGCGATTCCATAGGACCTAACGTTGTGAGTTTACAGCAACATCGACGTGTGGCTGTTACATACATGAGCCGAAGAAGACCATGTGGTATAGCTGCCGTCAGTAGTTGAAGACAGTTCACCAAAAATCGGCTTTATTATAAACAATAACCCCTCGACTGATAAAGCAGCGATGTTTATTTAGAAACAGGAAAAGATACGAGGCACATGTCGCCATAATCTTCACGGTAGAAATCCAGAAGGCAGAGGATGAATCCAGGGACCGGAGCTGAAGGTTACTACAACCATGTGGCCATTTTGCATTTCGTAGTGTGGCGTCGCTGCGCATTAACAACCTAAAATTACAATCAAAATCAAACCTTTGCTGCTTAAAAGACCATGAAAAACCAAAAACAGTGACCAGCTAAAACGCTTCAGAGGACTGTCATTATAAATAATGTATATGATGGGAAAAGAAAATATGATCGGGGATGTTTTATATCTAGTCCCTGTTTCAGTAACAGTTACGACTGATAATCAGACTACAGATATGTAGTGTTAATTAATGCAGACCTTAAAATATGGGTGCATCTGAGTTTAGGTGTGTTTCCAGTCCACTCGTAACACCATGCTCTTTCACACTGATGAAACACTGGAAATGATAGAAATGATACATAAGGAACATGTAAAAACTTTTCGGTGGGAAGGAGACGTACAATATTAAAAAAATATAAAAATAAATATATATATATATATATGTACACAAATAAAGCTGTTGTGTAATAAATGAGGGTGTTTGGGTTTTTTTTTTCAGTTTTAAAAGTTTTGTTGAGTTTTTTTTAGTACACATTAGCAACCTAAATGATAGAGGCTTGTGTTAATCATGTCTTAGGAAATTTCCTAAAGTATTGCCATATTTCAGAGTATTTACTGTATAATCATGTTTTGTTTCATGCTTTAAAATTTAGAGTGGGCTCATAAATGCTTCTCTAAAAAAAAATAAGCTTATTTTAAAGTTTTCTTATCTCATTGAAAATAATCTTATCTTATCTAATGTACTGTACATAAAAGAACACCCTCTGTTAGAACACAACAACTTGGAATCAACGAGGGTTATTATATACAGCCATTAGAATTATTTTCTGTAATGTGTTAGATTATTCAGTGGAAACTCTCTTGATCGGTCTTCCAAAGACTTCAGGCCAACACTAACTGGATTAAAGAGATGATTTAGCAAATTCCTGTTTCTTTTGTTTGTGAAGTTAATATTTAACCTGCATAGTAAAAAAAAAAGTGAGAAGTTACATTAAGCTTCCGAGTTTAAACAGGGACAAGAATATGGTTCACGTAACCAGAAAAGTGTTTTTAATTCAAATTGTTCCTTTGGTTGCATTTCTGTTAATAACTGTGACTCTTCCACTCTCATACTGCATCAAAGTCCTGATCCTTTTTTTAGTAAGAGACACTTCAACTGTTGAATTTGACAAATCACGCACCAGAGGCTGCTCATTTACCTGCTGGTCAGTTAACGTCAAGACGTTTCCAGGTGCTTCTCACCACCTTGAGCACGGAGTGTGTGATTGTGTGTCTGAGTAACGTGGGCGGTGTGGCTTGATTTGTTTATGTGTAAGTGTGCGTTTGCCGTTTACATAGTTTCTGTTATACTACTTTGCCCGTTTCCAGAGAGAGGATATGTGGGACGGTGGAAACAACTTGACATGGGAAGGAGACATGTAGGCCGACCTCTATTAGCATTCAAATAGAGGAAAAAAAGCTTTATTCAGTCCTATTGACCAGTGGTCCGACCGCAGCCAGTGTGGGGGTGAGTTTCTTTGCAGCCCTCTTAGCCGAGTGAGACACCCATGAGCGCAGTTGGGGGCTGGGAGACAAGTGGCTGCTCTCAGATCTTGACGCTCTGTGGTGTATAATACATCAGGCCATCCAGAACAAAGAGTTCAGAGACAATGGCTGTGGTGAATATCAACAGAGGGATGAGTTGCACCAGTTTATAACTTGTGGATGATGTTTACTTCATTGGGCAGCGTGGGGTCAGAATTTCTAGCTTCTGTCATCACTTAGTGGAAAATCACAGATATCCAAGAGCTCCATTAGGGGTTGAAAACTTTTCTGCTGTCTTCGTTTTGATAATCTGTCCACACCAATAAAATGTAATTAAGCTCCCTTTTAACTCTCACCACAGTAAACTTTCCATGCCATGGCTTCCAAGTATGCAGCAAACAAGTCTCTAAAAGGGAGAGAGAGCGCGAGGGAGATAGAGACTTGGTGTTTGGAAATAGAATGTGCAAAAATACACTTGCAAGAGAAACAGACTTGGTTTTGTTGATTTGGAAGAGTGGAGAGTTTGTGAACTGTTTTATTGGCTTTTGCTGTTCACACGGAGCGGTCTTCTGTACAGACCGATGTGCTTAACTTCATCACTTGGCACCGTTACTATTAGAGTTATAAATAGATATGTCACTAACATTGGTGCAGGGGTTTTGTGAGTACAGGCACCCTCTGTCCCGTTCCATGAGGGCACACCAGTGTTCCTGTTCAGTTATTTATGAAAGGACATGTTGCTCTGGAAAACTTGAATGGCAGCATAATCAAATGTCAGTGAGCATTGTGTTTGACAGGCATCCCATCCACGTCTCCCTTTGGGGTATAGCACGTTGCAGTACAGCTCTCCTGGTCCTGATGGGGCGTGTGGCTCAGATATGACTGCTGTTGCTCCATTCCAAGGTGCCCCACTCTATCTTGTGACTGGGGACTACACGGTTACATACATCCTCCCACCACCCCTCCTCTCCCTCCACCATACATTCCCTTCCCCCACTCCTGGCCTGGCCGGACGTCGGAATGCCTTGTCTCACCCCTGGTGAGAAAGTGTAGCGAGTGTTCATAGCCCTGTGCGGTGTGTATGAGAGTGTTTGTGTGCATGCGTGTGAGTTTGTTGTGCAGCTCTCTGTGTGTACTGCAGCGGGACTCAGTGTGACAGCCTGAGTCAGTGGCATGCCCCTGTGTAAGGATGTGAAAGTGTGTCACTGGGCTAGTTTGTGAGTGTGCAGTCAAATGCTGTCCTGCAGCTCCTCCAGGCTGCCAGCTGAGGTTTACAATGCTTAATTAAACACTTTATTTCAAGTGGCCCGTCATTGGATTTGCTCAAATGCAGTCTCTGGCCAACCGCACATACATCATCATGGGCTGCTGGTTTAATGGCCCATGGAGTATTGTACAATTTTGTGAGATGATTGCAAATGTTAGCTCCTCTAATGGATGGCACACACTGTATTAGCTGAAAGCTGTTCATCAAGAACTGAATGTGGATCAGTCCTGAGGAGAGAATTCATTAGCCAAAGATTATTCTCCGAGGTGTTCCCTGAATGGAGAGCGAGAAACCTTGTCAGCGTTTCATGTTAATCAATCAGGCATGTTAATACAAAGAATAACAGTTTCTGGTGGCTGCTGAAAACTCTGAGGTGCAAGTTGTACATGCAAGTGATCAGAGAGGACAGGTGTACAGCATATAGCAGTAGTCAGTCATAAAAAGCAGCAGGTCAGTTTGTCTGAAACTTCAGATTTAATGTTGAGCTCACAGTTAATGTAGTTTAACACCTTGATTTGAGCTTGATTAGAAATTCATCACCTTTCAAATTAAAACGCTCCCTCCATTTTCCTGCTTTTGTAAGTTTCCTGTGCCCTCCCAGGCACTATTCCAGACATTTTTAACTAATTATTTGATAAACCTCAGGTAGCTGTGAACAATATAGTAAATTTAATGTTTGTTAATTAAAGTGACCAGGTTCTAATGTGCATGTAAACACAGAGTCTGTTACCTCCTGCCCTCTCCCCTCATTTTGGGAGAGGGGGAGTCTTCGTGTGAGAGTTGTTATGATGGGGAGTGTAGTGTTACTGTTTGGGGTTTTGGTGATATCTGAGCCACAGTGTTTGAAGTAAGGTCCACTGAGTGGAAGTGGTCCACCAGACCGCTGGTCAGATGACTTCCAGTATGCTGGGGATTAGGGCCAGTTGATGTGGCAGGTGTGAGGGGATATGACCGCCCAGTGACCAGCTTCCTTTAGTGGAAAAGTTTTGATTCTGTTACTGGCAAATAGGCCTGAAAATATATACTGATTTGAAACATGGCACTTGCATTAAATTCTTCCTTTTTTGATCCGTTTAAAAGAGTGAAAACGGAAACTCCACCTATAAAATCCAAATGAATTTAATTTAGAAAAAAAAAGAACAACAAACAACTACTCTAGTGTCACAATACAGGTTGCATAGAAATGCGTAGAGATCTCTTGGTGCTACAGAATGGAAGCCACCTGTCACTGATGCTTGACCACATTAGTTCCAGGTGCTACGTTAGTAAGTGGTGGGGCAGTGGCAAGGACATCTTACTGCCGCCCCCCTACCAGAGCCAGCTCCTGCAGTGCCTTCTTTAGCTTGGCCCCCGACACTCCCACGCCTCTCAGCAGATGGTAGACCGATGTTCCCAGTTACCCGCAGCACTGTACTTCCATGGGGAATATGCCTCTGTGCTTCCTGCCATCAGGTCTGCATTCTTCCTTTCGTTGGCAGCCTTCATTCCTCTTCCTCTCCTGGCACAGTCAGCTCCACCAGGATGGTAGTCTTTGTCTCTGCAGACCACAGTACAGTGTCTGGCCTGAGAGACATTGTGGTGATCTAAGTGGGTAACTGGAGCTTCCTGTCCAAGTCTACTTTCATGCTCCAGCTGCCTCCAGGTGTTAGGACACCTGGTGGGGTGTTCTGTCTTCTGCTTCTTGGTCTGGGACCAGCTGATGGTTCAAGAATGGTTGAGCTCTATTTGTCTTTAGTCTACAGGCCTTCATGATTTTCTGCGGTGCTGTACCAGCGACACAGATTTCTGTGGCTGAGCAGTTTCTCTTATGTAGCTTGAATCAGTAAACTCAGTTTAGCTTGTGGCATCCTCCATTCTGACGATTTCCCAGGTTGTCCACATCCTTTGCTGACTCTGCCATTCACCCTTCACTCCTCTATTTTGGCTCCCTCAGAGATGACCAGCTCTTTCCTTCCCTCTGTGTGTTTACTAAATCTGTATTTGACTCTATGTGAAGTCAAGATAAACAGTGCTCATTAGCCTTGGCTTAATTTGACTGACTTACACAGGGTCATGTTTGACTGTGTGTGTGTGCATGCACGGGTGTGCGCATGTGTTTGTGTGATGACATTTCCACACAGCGTGAGGGCAAGGTTTATCAATCATAAACATGAGCTGATGGATCCCATTACGCTGTGGAGATATGTGTGTTTACTCAGCAGTGTGAAGAGCAAAGAGAGAGACAGGAGAGAGAGACAGACACATGTATGCAGACTTATCCTTCTCTGTGGACACTGGCACAGAAATATCCACATGACCCCCCTCATTATTATCAGCACCCCCCCCCCCCTCCCCACACACATACACACTTTTTCTTGTTTATGTAATGATGAATAGAGGGTTTGGTATCTAAATCTTATTTGAGCGTTGTTGTCTTCAGAACAAGTGGATTGACCGGCAAGAATCAGGGAAGCCTGGAGGCTTAGTTTGAGGCAACATCCTACTCAATCCTTTTCTAAGGAAATGATTAGAATTCTTGGTACTTAACATGCCTAATGAGTAGAACAAGGGAATCGCAAAAAGGAGGTTTTTCTTTCATTCTTCATTCCTTTCCCTCTGTTCTTCTTTCTATTCCAGCATTGTTTGAGCACAAATCAGTTTCAGATAGTGATAAAACACAGTAGAATGTCTGCTTGCCATTTAAAATCCCCCCAAATATATTTGCATGCATTTAGTGTTTTCTGTTTGTCATGGTTTTACACTGATAGTATGTCTTCCGATAGCTATGCTTGGCAGAGACCTTATCTCTCCCTCGCCACAGTATCTCTTTGCCCCCCAGCCTCCCTTCCATTCTCTGGCCAGACACCCTCTGATTTTATTAATGCCCTCATCAGGAAGTGGGGCCTAGAGTTTCTCTTTACTAACAAACAAATTAGTCTTTGTATTTGAGTGGCTCCACCCCTCCTCCCTCTCTCTCCGGCTGCTGGAGAAGCTGGAAGAAAATTCTCAATGAAACAAAGAAGACATGCAGCTCGATGGCTCACAAGTGGAGCCCAGGGGCATTGGTGTTGATTGGAGAAAGCAAATACTATTTTCTACGGGAGTAATCGTTTCCGTTCTAAATTTGGAGAAGTGAAACACCCTGACAGAAGCAAATATAGCCCATTCATCCCCATAAACAATGCGGCTTCTATTTTTGGCAGACTAGTTTGAGCACAGAACGTCAAACATGGCCTTTTTTGTCTCCACTGAAGTGGAGTTAATTTACTCACAGGGACATTTTGAGAGTGCTCACACGCATCCTATGGTTGAGTATATGCCAAGGAGAGATTGCATTTGTCATTTTTATATGATTTCTACAACCATTTTCTAATTTAACAAAGACAATGTGGTGGCACAGTGTTTATTTTGGGACTAGAAACAGTTTAGCTCCTTGCGTTATCCCCCAGTCGTGGTTAGACAGTGTTTTGACATGGATCAAAGACTCTTATTGAAAACATGCCTGTTTGTCTCATTGGACAGCCACTATGACAGTGTCGCTCACTGCTTCGGCATCCTAAGCCTCTGTAAGAACATAACAGGTTTAACCAAGGAGCTTATATGCCAAGGCATTTCCTGTCCTGACTGTTGAACCTTCTTTTCAAAATAATATGCAACCTGTTAGCAGCAATATCTGCCAATTCTGCTATTATATAAATCAGTCATTGTTTCATAAATATTTAACACTATGCATTGAGGGAGCTTAGAGGTTTTTATCTGTTTGGTTTCAGCTTGTTGGCTGGCATATTCGAGCAGCGATTCCCAGACAGGGGTACTTATATCCCAGTTGATACTTCTGCAGTTGTTGCTTGGAGCTATGTAGAAACATTGTGGAGTAGCTCAGCTAATTCTAGAACAAATGAAATTTGATTTGAAAATATATCCACGTATTCAATCAGCTGTAACACCTGAGCACTGCATATTGCAATAGTTGAGAGTGGATGAAAACTTGTTAGCAAGCAAGGAGGTCTGACCAGTTACTAAAATTACTGGAGAAATGGTTGAACTAAGTAGCTAAAAGAAATAGGTAAGTGTTTGAGATACATAGCTAAAGAAATACATAAAATAGTAGAGTATAAACAACTGAAATGGGTGGTGAAAAACATAATTGCAGTGGATAAATGGTTGAAATAGCTACAAGTAATGGTAATAGGTTAATATTTTTAGCTAGGTATGTTTAGCTAGGTAATGGTTGAAAGAGCTAATATTAATCAAGAAATAGTAGAAATAGATGCTAAAAGTGTTGGTTAAAAGTGTTGGTTAAAAGATTGCTAAAAAAAAATAACCGGTTGCAATCGTTAGCTAAAGGTAATGAATAAACAGTGAAATAGCGAACAGTAGTGGATAAATGGTTCACTGAGAACAGCTAGAGGTAGTGGAGAAATGATGAAAAGCCAAAAGTAATGGTTAAATGGATGTTTGAAATAGATAATTAGCAGCAATGGATAATGTTTGAAATGGCAAAAAAAAAAAAAAAAAAAAAATTAAAAATTAAAATTTAATTTAAATTAAATTGTTAGCTAAGAATAATGGATAAATGGTACAAATGTCAAACTACTCCAAATGGTACAAAGGTGAACTTGGCCAATTTGACCGAAATGCTGATGGTTAAATTATATGCAAAACAAAACAAAACATTGTAACAGTGTCCACCTTTTATATCATTAGTAGTGTTAAATAACACTAAACCAGATAAACACATTTGAAACGTGATGGGTGGTGTAGAAGACGGAGTACATGAGCTCATCCGACAGGCCTGTGAAGGTGCCTCAAATGCAAAAGGTTGCAGAACCACTGACAGCATTAGAGCACTATAACATTATGAGAATATTGTTTACCATAAATTCCCAAGTGTAGCTATTGATAGGCACAATTAGAAGAGAGTTGATTGTCATCAATAATAAATGGTGTCTTTGTTGTTAGTTTTGTGTGTGTGTGCGCGCGCGCACTTGTGTGTGTGTCCGTGTGGTGTCGGAGGACGCTCGAGGCACTGTGGTTTCAAGTGTTGTTTTCCAAGCACAGAGGAATGGCTTATTCAAACGGTGGGGTTATCTGAGGTGACAGACAAAGCATTTTACTGAGAAATGCGGGGCAAGCGTCTGATGTGATGAATACAGAAGGTGTACCAACATGTTAACTTGTGAACCTCAGTCTGAAACTAAATAACAAGTTCCCCAGTCACCTCTTTAAGAATGCGTTCACCTCAGCTGACCCTGATGATAATATCTCTCCCTCGTTACAATAAAAATACCTGCCTTCAGAGAATATTCAGAACAAACATAAACTTCTTTTATACTGTGTAGAAACATGGTGTCCTAACACTGCACGCACTCTTTGTCAGAGCTCTGTATTATTTGTGTGTATGACATGTTGCCAGCAAAGTAGCAGCCTAGCCATCTTGACTAACAGGATTATATGCTTCAAGAAGATTATAATAATTAAAATCTTTTGGCAAAAGTAATCTGCATGCTAATCTATATGTAGCGTTGCTGTCTTCCCCACCAAACACTCCTGTTACATTCATTCATGATACAAAAGAAAATCTCTCTATTGTACATGCTTTTTTTGGATGATGTGTTTCTTGATTAAGAGAATGAAGATGTACCTTCATGTGTTGTCCTTCTGTGTTTACCAGTTTGTGGTCCGAGTATCGACATCCGAAATGAGATCAGCGAGTTCAAGCGGCTGGAGAACTGTACGGTGGTGGAGGGCTACCTGCAGATCCTCCTCATCAACGACAAGACCAACAACATCCACCAGGAGGCCTTCCGTTCCCTCAGCTTCCCCAAGCTTACCGTCATCACGGACTACCTGCTGCTGTTTCGTGTGTCGGGCCTGGACAGCCTCAGCATGCTCTTCCCCAACCTGAGCGTCATCCGCGGGCGCAATCTCTTCTACAACTATGCCCTTGTGATCTATGAGATGACCAGCCTGAAGGACATTGGCCTGTACAACCTGAGGAACATCACCCGGGGAGCCTTGAGGATTGAGAAGAACCCTGAGCTCTGCTACCTGGACTCAGTGGACTGGTCTCTCATTATGGATGCTGAGTTCAACAACGTTATCAATGGAAATAAGAAGGCAAAGGAGTGTGACAATGTCTGTCCGGGCATCATGGAGGATAATCCCCTCTGTCAGAGGACGTCGTTCAATGACAACTACGACTACCGCTGCTGGACCTCTAACCAGTGCCAGAAAGGTAACCTGAATTCTATTATGTCTTATTTTAAATTAATTTTAATGGCGGCAGTGTTTGTGCAATAAGAGTACAGTAAATGCAGACTTTGATCTACGTAGGTGGTTTCCAGTCTCACAAACATTCTGAAATTGTGCATTTCTTCAGTGAACAACTCCCCTGAATCTATGCAGTGTTTTTCCTTCATTTCCGTCAGGCTGTAGGATTGTCCACGGGCCAGTGCAAACATTTCCTCTCTGTTCATTATAGGGACCTTGTCTTAAGATCAGGCTATTTGTGGAGTGAAGGATGGCTGCAATATAGAGCACCGGGTATTAGAAAGGCATACTCAGTTGAGGTTAATGTTGCTCTGCCAAGAAATGAGCTAGTCTACCTGTCTGGACCATGTCAGTTAAATATTTGCCTTAGGGACTTTTTGCAATTTATGAAAAGGGGTATATTGAAGAATCTGGGGGAGGGTCATCCTTGTTTAACATTCGGCCCCGCGGTAGGGTCATGCATTTTTTAAAACAGTTCAGAAGAGGGTCATATCATTTATTTATATATATTAAAATTTAAATTCCTCTCAGTCTGCAGGTTGGAATTAATTCAGTTATGTGTATTTGTCACTTGTGTTCAGTTTGTCTCAGTGATTCCTACAGGCGAGAGTAGCAGCTTGCGGCAACTTTGCATATCTCAACCACGCTTTTTCTCACAGATTTCAGAGACAGACAGCTTGTGCTTTTTGATTAGTATTTGGGACGACCAGATCAGCTTTCTCGTACCTCTTCAAAACTACCGCAGAAGGCAGTTCAAGCCTTTTGTAATATACTTCCGCAGCCTGTTTGACACAGACGGTCTAAGCTGAGCTGTCGATGAGGCTTCTGGTAGAAATGCTCTGTTGCTCTCTGACATAAAATCCAACTGCTCTCCTTGTTTTAAAATATCACATTTCTTGCCTGTATCGCTTTCCATGCAGCTATTTTGAAGACACCGATCTCCTGTTTGTTTCCTTAGGCTATCTATGTTTTATTTTTACCTTTCCTGCAAGGCTGCAGAGGTCAGGGTCATGAATAATGTTCAAGGTTGCGGGCAGGGTCACATACATTATTCTTCAAATACAAAAGGCTCCATTGATGTTTTCATTAGAGGTTCAAATTCCTCCACAGACAGCACTGAAAAGTAACAGACTGTTTTGAGGGGTTGGGGCGTGTGGTGGTGCTCGGGTTGGGTCGGGGAAGTTTGATTACATACGAATTCAAACTAATTCTTACTGAAAACAAATGAAAACAACAATAAACTACAATAAACACATAAGATTGCCCATATACTAATGTATTTTATTCAGTTAATAAGGTATTTTATGCATTTTCAAACAAACCAAATAAGATAAGGAAATGTTTATCATCTCTCAACAGGAAATAATGGAATTAAAGAAAATGAAACAAACAGCGTTTTGTTGTTTAATTTGTTGCTTTTTGATTATCCAGCCAAAAAGGCCTGATTTTCAGTGTAAAACCTTTCTAAGGAGATCACTTTTTCTCTGCAGCCCTGCCTCTGTGATCGCATCAGCATCCAGAGTGAGCAGGATCTCCCTCTCTGTTGCCATCAGCATGAAAGCCTCAAAATGATCCTGTGAGAGTTTGCCTCTGAGCCTGTTTTTAATGAACTTAAGCTTCGAAAATGTACGGTCACAGGCGAACTGAATGATAGACAGGGTAAGCAGAAATCTGTATGCTAGACCAAGGAGGTGGAAGGCATCTGTCAGCACATTGTACCGCCTGAGAATTTGGTAGCAGCACTGTGGGCGCTCATTTCAGGAGGAATAGTTTTTTTTTTTTTTTACAGCGGATTTCAACCACCTCCTCTTCATTCTCATCCTCCACTGTTCTGGTCTCATACACTTCTTGAAATGGTAACATGTTCGGTTTTTCCCACAGTAGAGCAAAACTGCTTAATTCACACAGCAAATTCTCCACAGTTGCATTTGTGTTAAACGTCAACCGACACTTGCTGAGCTCTTGAAAGGCTGAGTGTGGAAGTGGGGAGGACTTCACTCGGGAGATGTTTCTTGGGCCCAAAAGACCCAGGTCATTACTGAGTGTGCTACGACTAAGTAAATCTAATCTTCATTGTCTCAGTGGCTGTGTCCATGATAAGATTATGATAAGATCTCTGGACTTTTAACAGTCTCAACATAAGCCTCCTCTCCAGGCCTGATCAGCTTCGGTGGCAAAGTGGCTTCCACTTAAATTTATCCTGCTTTGTGAATTCTCATTTCCCCCCTGAATGGACAAATCCATCCAATGCTGCCTTGCTGGAGACAAAGTCTCTTCACATTCTTCTCCTAACCATTCTGTGGGCATACAGAATGTCCATCCCTTCTCTTTGCAGATACTTGGACAGTGGTGATGTGGAAGATATGTGCTGTTACCATCACACACTTCAACAAAGTCTCCTAAGTCCTAAATCCACATGCACTAATCCGAGTGCTTGTTTTTATGGTCACCTGGTCTTGTACAGCTGTCAATGTGAGAATGACATCCCCACAGATGTGCAAAAGATCCAAGCACTTTCCTCAAAGCATCCTTGGCCCACCACCTTGTCTCTCCATTTGGAGAGAGGAGTCTGTGTCTCTGGTCCTGGCTCTCACTCTCCCACACACTCATCCTTTTGTGTGACTCACGAAGAAAAACAGCGATATCAGTCAGCGGTGCAAATGGTGATCCGCCTTCAATGACTGATTGTGTTGTGTCAGCAAGGACAAGGTTAAGCACATGTACGCATAGCAGCGTACAGGCACTTGATTTGGGTGCTCTTTTAACTCTTTTTAGAGTGGAAAAGCCTTTGAAGTGGCCTTGAATATTGGATTCACCATCTGTGGCATCCCCAGTGCATTTGCTTAAATCCAATTTCAGGTTGTCAGAAACCTCGTAGAGCATATTGACAAAATGCTGACCTGTTGATTCTCTGCACTTCACAATAGCGATATACAATAACAAGCCTCTCGTGAACTCTGCGTCTGTGAGTTATCTCAACTACAGAGTGCTTGTCCCAGCCTTTGTAATGTCTTCCACAGTGCTGTCCTGAATAAGCTGCTGAATTGTGGCAATGATGGAGTTGATGGTTCTTGCAGGCGGCAGGGAAACTCTGCCCATTCAAAAAGTAGGCCTCAGCACAGGGTGTAGGTTACCAATCTACTTCTGCTGTCTTTACACCAACTGTATGTAATAACTGATTGGTGCCTCAGTCTCTTCCTCTACTGCGTCCATCTTTTTTTAAGTGTTCTTTCGCCTCATCTGTTTCATATCCTCTCTTGTCTCTCACCTGTACTCTCATGTCTGCTCTTTTCTCTCTCTGCTCTCCCTCTCCACTTCTTGCCCCCCCCCCCACTTGTTAAATAGTAACAAGTAGGCTGTCAGTGGGGTCATTTTGTAACCACAAGTTTCAGCAGTTTTAACTGAACACGTAGCAGAGCCTATAATTAATGTTCATCTTACCCGCTTCAGTCTGCTCCTCCAAAATAGGGTTGCTGGCCACTTGAGGATGCTGATGCCCAAACAGTATGTTGATTTTTTTTTTCACGTTTGGAAACCTGTGCTTCTAATACCTTTTTTATTTTTCTCTCAAATTTTTTTGGCCTCTCATTTGCTTTCTGACTTTTCTGGGCTGAGGGCCGGTAAAGGGACAGACAGGACCGGTAAAAACTTAAGGGATGTTTTTTCACAGTCTGCTGGCCAAACAATGCGGCCGGGATTTGTCCCAGTTTGCCCGATGGCCAGTGCACCACTGATTATAGATGTTACTGGTTAATGTGTAGAAATTGTCTCTGAAAGGCCTTTTAGATAAAGATAACAAGATATAATTGAGCAACTGCTTTGCTTTGATAGTTAGCAGATGCTGATGTGTTTTATGTGCAGGCGAGGTGGTGATATCATTGCTGCAGCATAGGTGTACTATTTCCTTTCATTTGTTTATTTTCCATAGACCATTAACACACTGGTACTTTAGGGAAACTGGCCACTTGTACTTCTCTTTCTGCAGTTTGAATATCCATGCTGTACCATAACTCAAAGGAGTAAACAACAGATACACAGATAAAGGTTTTTCCATGGTGAATAGGATGAGGTCAGCTCTCGAAAGAGTGTTTCATATTCCTGCTCTGTGCCATTTTTTTCTGTTCTCTCATCTGTGTGGAGTAATGGTGGGAAAATATTACTCCGTCGTTTCTATAGAAGACTTCTGTACAGCTCCCATGGTCAGTTGGGAGTTTCAGACACCACCCTCCTTCACCCCACGGGAACCCTCAGAACAAATAGTGGAAATCAAGCTTGCGTTCTTTCCCTGGTGACCACGTCTGTCGCTATAGAAAAGCTATGGTGTTTATTGTTGTGCCTGTGTTTGTTCTGACCTGCTTCATGGAAGCTGTTTTCAATTCCTTGATCCATATACAACTGCCATTGTGAATTAAAAGATTTGTTTTGGTTTTATATGAATATTGTTTGTTACAAAACATAACAAAACGTCCCTAAATGTGCGTATTTACAAAATGCTACATTGTGAACGGTGCAATTCTCCTGCAGTGACCTTCACGTCACGTCCCACAGTGACACAGATACTGTGTAGTGTTTTGCAGTGTTGTTCTCACACGTCGGACTTGAGAGGCAGAACAGGAGTATTGTTTGAACCAGTTCACTTCTCTCAGAGGCCAAGGCCGAGGTCAGGGTAAATGCATTCATCTGGAGAGCCTTGAGGTCTCAAGGCTGCAGATAAAGGCTTCAGGGAGCTACACAGTGAGGAGAAAAAAGGAGGAGTTACTGAAGCAATAATAGGACACAATGAAGCTAGAGCTGGTCTGCGATGTGTCTTAGTTTTCCAGGCTTCATGTTCAGATAACGTTTTTCTCCCTCTTTGTTTTTTGTTTTTTTAAAGGCTTGATGTGTCCACCTCTCTCCTTCCTGCTTAAGATTCCTCTCTCCTCCCTCCACCCCTCTGCATAATTGCCTTGTTTTTCTCCAGTACAGATGTTCCTTCAAGGGCATGCAGTGGTTTTCTAGTCAATACGGCCCGGTCTCCTCTTTAATTACACTACATGAGGGGGGAGTGCTGTCTGCCTAGCAAACTGCTGTAGCCTCTGGGCCTCCTAGTGCTTCACAGAGCAGCAACAAAAATCCTCTTTCCATATGTTTGTCCACTCACCAGATATTGTTTCCCCCAGCAGTTTAGGGTGTATTAGGTGAGCCCCCTCAGAGGCGAGTGTAAATATGATGCTGGGCAGAAAAGGCCAGGTTAATGCCATATTTGTGTCTGGATGGAAGTGAGTGGGAGTGACAGTGCGAAGGAAGTGTAGATTTTTAATGGCAGGCGGTATAGAGAGACTCTGACTGAGGAGCTATACGCAGGAGGAGGGGCAGTGAGGGGAAATGTCAGACAAATGTCAAGTATACAAGCTCAACGGCAAGCTCTTCCTAAAGCGCCCCATCCCTCCCCTTGGTTTCACCTCACTCCTTTCTGCACGGCTTATCAGGAGATGTTAACAGCTCCAGCTGTCAGATATCTCTCCACTGTTTACTTGTCGGAAGCGTTCTCTCATCACTACAGTGGTCATAGCCAACCATCTTTGTTTTGGCCCCTGGATCCTTTGACATTGCACGCGGCTTGCTTGCTTTGAGTTTTGGGGGATCCTGTGACTAAAAAGTGTCTGGCCTGCTTCAAATAGCCACTTCAAGTCTCTGTGCAGACAGGCCTGCCTTCTACCCCTGGAGCTGAGCCAAAGCCAGATAGACAAGAGGCTTTTACAATTAGGTGGATGAACAGGAAAGCAAGCTGCTGTTTCCAGGCCCAGTCTCAGGGCAGGTTAGTCTTCATAGCTCCACAGGGAGGCACACACTCTCTCACTTGCTAGTCCTCACATACCTCACGTCTACTTTATGTGACAGAATATTAACTTACAGTATGCTCAGCCTCCCAGACATTCTGGTATAGTTTTTCAACACATATCTCTTTATGCTGTCAGACTTTAAGGAACACCGTGTCCCCAAATGTTGTATTTTGGTATTGATAGACACATGTGAGAAACCAACTGTGCCTGTGAATGTTTAATGATGCAAAATGACCAGATACTGAAACTGTGTGTGCTTTTTGCAAAAAAAAGAGGTGTAACGGGGGTGAAAGTGGTGTGTTGTCAGTTTGCATTTTAGCATCTGTGCTATAGTGATGTAAAGTGAAATTTGACGCAAGGAGACCTGCTGTCCTGTTATGTCACAGACAGTCTGTGCTCTGTGTGTCCTTGTACTGAACCCAGAAGAAACTCTACAGAGCGAAAGCATTTTGGAGCCCTGGCAGCTGGGAGAGCTCTCGACTGGCCTGGGAGACTTTTGCATTTGATAATATGTTTACTCCCTCCTTGCCAGAGACCCACATGATATCTCTGGTCTTAGTGCTCTGACCTAAGCCAACTTTGCAGCAGGGGAAAACAGTTTCTTTTAGAGGATGCGACTGATGGGAAGACAGAATCTTAAACTACATCTGTAAAAGATTTCTTCTGTTTTCTTTATCCTTGTTGATAAGAGTTTAAAGGGAGGCTGGTGTATAGGCTGGTTATAAATTTCTCCTACTTCTACCACATCTCACAAAAACACCAAAACCAATAATTTGTTCATAAATCTTGAAAAATGGGTCATGAATAAATAGTGTCATTTTAAAAGATGGCGTTGGAAAAAACTATATCAGGGTTTGTCTATGCAGACAATGTTAACAGGATCAATTCATTGTTGGTTTTGTCTTTACATACAATAAATATACAATATCACAAGGCCTATCTTTTAAAACACTGCAGATACATGCCAACTAATTGAAATCAGATATTATGCTTTGTTTCCACTTTCGCTTTTGGGTTTTTTCTTGGCTCTCTATGCTAATTTATTAAATCAAAAAGTTATTGACAGGAAAATATAAATTAATCGGAGAGAAAACAGCATGCAAATTCTCCTTTTCCCTCAGAAGCATTTGTAAATTGATTTCTGGAACTACCACATAGTTCATGCTTCTTGTTATCACGATTAGTTGTGGAAAGATCGAGCTGTGCAAAAAATTATGCTCCCGTTGTGCTGGCTAAGAACTAGATTTATTGATACTTGAGGTGCATGGCATGTTAAGTTGGGTGGAATGTGACTGCCCCTTTAAGTATATAAGGTGGAAATTCCTGCTGGCTTAGTCATTGCAGTTGTGAGGGGATAAAGAGGGGGGAAATACGCAGCGCAGGCTGTATGTGGAGACTCTACACGTGCAGAGCTATACCGAGACTTATCTGTTGGAGATAAGGAGGAGTTAAATTGATAGTCGCAATGATATTGATGTGTGTGTGTTCTATTTTGTGTTCATCTGTGGGTCCTGTGCGCCAAGGTGGGCCGAGCTCAAATGTTCATCTGTCAGTCGTTTTCTGTTTAACCAACATCCATCGGCGAACACGAGGAAGCTCTTAAATATTTAATTACTTTTCTGAAGCTTATCAAAGTCCTGTGGTTGTAGGGACAGGAAGCAGAAAAGGACTCAAATTCCAGTCTTGAGAGTCCGGTGCTTTCCTCACTCAGCACCATGACTCAGTGCCCATACATCCACTGTTTCCACCCGGCATGAGCTACTCGTCTGCGCTCTGCTCCATTTTGTACAAAGCTTAGGCAGCTTGCCAGTGTTAGTGCCAAAGAGATGGCACTCATGTCGATCAGACTCATTCATTCCTGCCCTCCCACAACCACCAGACTAAAGATGGAATAATCTGCGCCATCATCTTCTCCACTTCCCGGGCTCAGATTTTCTTTCTGTTAACCAGGTCACTGCACCTTCCTGGGCCTGTGCTTGCAGCATTTCAACACATTACTGCACTAGGACCTTGAGTGGTGTAGATCTTGTAGGTATTTTCAGGAGGATGTACTCAACATGTGAGACACAGTCGTCCTGTTCAGTTAACTCTGGCTCTCCTGGCATTGTGCTCGTGTGCGTGCCCTTGTCTCTATTATTTCCCCAGAGTACTGGGGACTATTGATTCACAGTTACAACTCCACGGTGTCATTGAAATAAATACATTAGAGAAAGCAGGCAAAGCTCCCTTCGTTCTCTTTGTGTTCTCAGATGCCTCTTGCCTTTTTAAACAAGGACAAGAGAAGCGACAACAGGATGTAAATAGGGTTCTGTGTGTGTGCGTGTGTCTGTGTGTGTTTGTTTGTTAGAGAGGGCTGACACAACACGTTCTCCTGTCACTCCTTTGACTGCTGCTCCTTCAGTTGCGGTATATACCTAAATGGGGAAAAAGCTTTATATCTCTGAATGGAAACATCAATAAACTTTTCATCAGTTATTGATTTGCCACAATATTGATTGCACAGTTTGATGTCCAGATTTCAGTCAGTTAGTGTATGGAAGGCACTAATAGGTTACTGCTGTATTACCAAATTTTACATAGCCTATGCTGTATTAGCAAATAATATTAGCAGTTTGTAAAGGAATGGTTTTGTGAAATGTGGCTATTGGCTTTCTTGCAGAGATTTGTTAGTACAGCGTTATGTATCTGGGCTCAGTATGAAACCCAGTCAGGTTAGCTATTTCCACCTTCTTCTTTCCTTGTCTTTATGCTAAGCTAGGCTAACTGCCTGCTAGCTGTAGCTTCATATTTAATTGGGAGACGTGAGAGTGGTATCCATCTTCTTATGTAACTCTTGGCAAGGAAGTGAACTAGTGTATTTCCCAAAATGTTGAAATATGACTCAGTTGTATTAACATAAAATATGTGCTACACTCTTCTCTATATCTCTCACGTTGTGTGTATGTGTGCTCCTGTCTAAGTACATTCCATCTACATCCCTGTGCCCTCCCTCCTCCCATCTCCCTGTCCTCCTCTCCTCCTCTCTCCTGGCCTTTTCTCCCATCTAGGTCACATTCGTAAATGTCATTCGTTTACTGTTAGCAGCAGATGTTGGTACATTCACCGAAAGACCTTCTTCACTAAGTACCCAGAACCTGAGCCCTCTTAAAGCAAGGGGGAAAAACTCTGTTTGGTTACAAATAGTTTTTCTGCTCAATTGGTTTTATTGGTTGCCTTTGGACTTTTGAGAGGCCTGGAGCACGAGTGGCGAGTGTGATTGGTCAGAGTGGAATTCTTTTTGCCTCGCGCTTTAATTTGTTTTGAGTTCCTCCCAAACGCGAAATTGTAACATATTATATTTGCTTCACTGCTTGAGCAGAGTGTGGTGAAACTCATGAAAAGCCACAGACACGTGTCGGCTGCTATTGCTAACTTTTAATGTCAACAACAGTGTCTTTCTCGGCATAATTTCAATTTGATTGCAAGTTAACAGAGTTCATTCATGATGACATGGTTATACAGTGTGTTATTGTCCACGTATGAACAGCAGGGCTTATTGTCCATTGATGGCCGGCGCTGTGAGTTTATCCGACTCCTGTCCTCTGTGGCCTACAAAGGACTCCTCTCAAAGCTCTGACAGATTGGCCTCTTTTCCTAGGCTTCCTCTCATAGACTTGATTGACCAAAATAGGACCTGTGTGTCATGCTGCTAGCCTCCAAAGAGACTGAGTGACACACTTGCATTTACATCCAAACACACAGCCACACACACACACATACTCTCCGTCTCCTCTCTCACGTGCCATCTCTCTTCATTGACAAATTTTCCTCAACTTGTGCCCAGGTTGCGTGTGCCCACTGTGACTGTGCCTGCTGTGTCTGTCAGTGTGTGTGCGTGTGTGTATGTATGTGTGCCTGTGTGTAAGTGTCAGTGTGTTGAGTGTTTCCAGCCTGCTTGATGCCTATTTGAGCCACCCAGTGCCTCTGGTGATAGGCTGCCTGCTGCCTTCTGGCTGTGCAGCTCGGAAGCTGTGACTCATCCTTTGCTCTCGCCACTCATTCATAAATCTGTGTGAATACTATAACTTCCTCTCTCAGAGCTGTGGGGCCCCCTGGCTCTGTGGTAGGTTCCCCTCAATGCTGTGCTAAATGGCAGGAAGGATGAGGGCTATCTCCGCCTCTTAGTGACGCCTCTCAGAGAAGTGAGAGACACGAGTGCCCACGCCTGCTGCCTGTGCCTGCCCTTGGCGCCTGAGCCGTGGCTCAGTCTGCCTGCCGGCCCCAGCTCTATCCCTCCGTATAGCGCAGGCCAGAACAGCCATTTACTCACTGCTGGGCTGGCTTGGCAGTTCTTCCCAGGAGATAATGTGCCATGCCTGCAAGTAAGCTCTGAGAGCATGGGTTAATTCCACAGCGGAAAAAAAGAAATCTCCTGCTGACAAATCTCTCCTGCAGAGGTGAGGATGTATGCTGGCATACCGCAGAGAGAGGAGAGTATTCTACTTTGCCAGAATAGTTAGTCAGGTTCACTGAGGTCACAGAAACACTGCTCCTCTATTTTCTTCCCCTGTTGTGTGTGTATGTGGTAAAGAGGTGAGGAGGTGGGGTGGATATGATCTACTCCCTGTACCTTTCCCTTCACACATGGCTGAAATGTGTGTGTTTCTTTGAAAACAGATTTTCTTCCCAAGAGCATGACAGTATGTGTAGTAGTGGGATGTGTTTTGTTTTAAAGCTTTGTGACCAGGTTGCTTTGTTACTAAATAAACTGGCAGGTACACATACACATTGAATGGGGCTACATCTTATATCAACAATGCTTGTACAATAACTAAAGACAGTTATTGTATTCTGCTGCAGCTCAGGGTGAGTCATGGATCTAATGGGTGTGTTGTGTACGTTTGTGGATTTTTGTGTGTGCACTATCTATAAAAGAGATATCAAGCAGGCCTCAGCGTGCCAGCAGTGTTTAGCCGACTGTTCTTTTTCAGAGCATGTGCGCAGCGAGGAGATGAAAGGACATCATAAAATTACAAAGAAAATCTCATGAAATACACAGCTAAATGAAATGCCTGTGACAACCACACACTTCCCCTCAAACCCTTTCTTAAAGGTCCATGTATGCCAGCATGAAGACTGGCGTTTTATCAGCTCCAAACAAAGTTTTGATCATGTCAGCTCTTTGTAAATCTTCCCCCATGTAACTTTGAATGTCAACAATCCATAAAGCCGCCAGGCTTGTCTAATGTCATTAGTCTGCTTTCTGTCAATGGCTGGAAAAAGTGACCTTGACCCTGTCTGGTGCCTCCCCTTCCTCTCTCTCCTCGGCTTGTTTGGGTGGGATCCCCGGGGCCCAGTGCAGTTGTCAGCACGCAGCCTAATGGGCACAGGTGGCTGGGGCTCCTCTGCATTCTCCAGTCCTCTTGGCATGGCAGACCGGCAGCTCCTTGGCCGGCCGCCTCAATGAGCCACTCCAACACAGCAATCACCAGTTGGTGCTTTGTTAGCATCGGGGTGGCCCAGGATAAAATATGGCTCTCAACTTTGAAATATGGCTCTTCCTGTAGAGAAATCCAGCAGCGTGTGAAGCACCGCTGATGAGCTATACAGTGACAGAATGCTGTGTATTTCTCTCTTCCCGTAGATGTGGATACAAATGTCATTTCACTCATGGCGATTCACGAAGTGATGACATATTGCTCGGTCATCCCTGTTTCCCTCATCACTAGAGGGGCGGGGGGTGCAGGGGGATCGGCTGAAGAGAAACTGTACAGCTCTACTGCACCATGCAGCAGTCAGACAGCGGCTTGTTACTGTGTCAGATAAATATAGAGGTCTCTGGAGCTCCTCACTGCAGCTCTGTCCCCGCCTGCTGCTTGGAGGGAGGGAAAGGCCGCGTCACCTGGGAGCCTCCACTATCCTCATTCATCCTCGCTAAATTTGCTGTAGACTCACAGGATATTAAAGATTATTGTGACTCTATGGTGGCAGATAGGTTAAGGTGACATGACAGCTTTGTCACTGTTTTCCCACAACCCCACAGGGTACCTGCATGACAGCACAGTGCTGACCTATAATGAGATCATCAGAGAGATTTGTCATCTAGGCTAGAGAGTTACGGTTAAAATCTATATAATAATGCCTCAATAAGGTTTTGCTTACTGACTTTAAGAACTCGCTGACCCCCGCTTTTTGTGTGTGTGTTTTTGTCTGTGTGTGTTTCAATACTACGCATTCTCCTATGGCAGCCTGGCTCCTCAGGTCTGCTGCTGATATGGGGGTGGAGATGGAGGTGCATTAGCACTCCTTTCATCTGTTCCATCCTCCTGTGTCTGATGAGAGTGCATTTGTTGATAAGTGTCCAGCAGGCCTTTGAAGTCCCAGTCTGGACTTGTCCCCCTTTGGTCCAACGCCTTCCCCCACCGCTCACTCCCATTAGGGCATCAATTACAGAGACGAGGCTTGCGGGGCTTGTTTGCACTCCAGTGTGCGTCAGGACACTAGCCCACAGCCTGCATGTAAACACCACCTATTCTCATTCATATTTTATTACTCACACTTTACACAGTGTGTCTTTGGTGCCTGCCCTTGGTGGATGCACACCTTGGCCCTCAGCTTGCTTCAGCATTTGTTCTGTTACGCTTCTCTGTTTCTCTGTGATTGTGAATTTGCTGTCTTGAGGTCCATGTCTCAGCCCTTCCCAGCAGTGAGACATTGTTCTGTCCTATATGTACTGTTGCTAACACTTTCCCAGACCAGACATGTACTTGCTTGTAAAACGCTTGTTTTTGCATTCCACCTACTTCCCTGCATAATATATGGTATTATCTTCCAGCCCGTTTCTTTCCTTCTCCCTTCCTTGGCCTGTGTGTGGGGTAATGACACCGATGCTCCTGTTTAGGAAAACCCCTGGAACTTCGTCCTGCTTCGACTTTCTCTGTTGTTTTCTCAGCCGGTAATAGAGGGACTGCAAGCTTTTCTGTTTATCTGCTGTTTACACTTGTATCTACAGTATGGACGCGCATTGAAAATATCAGTTTTCCGTGGCCAGGAATGATGCTTTAGTGTGGCAGGGAGGGAGAAACAGAGAAAAAAAAAAAAGGGAGCCACATTCCTTTTCATATATCAAGTGCTACATTAGTGAAAACCTCTTTCTGTTTTCTTCATTATAGTCAACAAATCTTGGAAGTCTTTTGTTGCTGATGTTTCAATGAAGGCAGCACTTTTGTTACTGGTGCCTTTCGTGTGCCGTCAGTATGCTTTACTGACTGTAAAGTATACTGACTGTACAGAGAGTTGTGCTATTTTTTTTTTCTTCTTTGTCTCCTTTTCAAGGTTCCTGTTTAGGAATAATATAATAGCTGAATTTGAATTTGAATGATTGTTTTGAAATGTTTACATTCCAGAAATGCTTTTAACATTTTTCTGTTTATAAAGCTTTATCCAAAGCGGATTGGAGATCATAACTCAGTTTGAGAGCTTAATCACAAAAGGCCGGTTTTCACCATGATGGCATTGCAACTTTTTAAAGGTCTGAGATTAACGTTTTATTTATATATATATATATAAAATGTATATAAAACATTAATGTACTGAGTGTATGTGTCTAGAATAAATGTCAAAACCCGACTCGGGCAGCGTGTTATCCTGAAAACGAATCAGGAGCAGGGAGGTGCTTGAAGAGGGATATGTGTCACTGCCTCTTGGCATGCGTATGGCATGTACTGTAAGTACTGTATGTATGTTTCTGCATGCTTGTAGCCTGCTCAGACACAAAGTAGCTTTTGTTCATGGAGTTGTAACATTATGACACTAATGTATTTGCTTTGCGTATGAGAGTCATTCATCCACACTGCAGAATACAGTTTCCTCAGGCTCAAATTTATGCACGCAGAGGATTTTTGTGTGTGGCTAATTTTGTTTACATCAGAGCCATTAAGGAGTGTGATTAGCATGCAAGCAAGGAATCGGTCCAAGCCCAAAGACCATCTGTATTGTGCCACACAAATGGACAATTGTAACAAATGGTTATCATTAAATTAAACATGCAACGAACTCCCCACTTTCATCCATTTCATTATGTTTTGTTAAGTACATGTTTGCGCATTCAGTGCTGTAGTCTCCAATTAGTCTTTGAACTAAACAGGGGTTTTCTCAGGGACATTTCTAGGATGTATGATGAATTTCATTTTAAGCAACGACACACACAAGCCCACAGTGTGTAAGAGACATGCAGACACATCTGACCCTATCTATCCAGGGGGAAATGGAAGGTCATCCATCGATGGCTGATATACGTCACAACAGACTCTGTTCATAGCTTAAGTAAATTTATGCCAAACTTAACTTGTGGATTTTGTTTTCCAGCTATGCCAAACTCTCTGTAGATGCTACGATTAGTTCAATCCCAAATAATTTTATTTTTACGTGAAGCTCGCAAATCTAGAAAAAAGCATATAGGGATTGGAAAAATGCAGAAAATATTCCACTGACTGACACTGTTTTTTAGGGAGTAGTATCATATCTTTATATTGCAGTTTTTTACTCTCTATGCTGGGAGCAGGCACAAAGTAACATAACTAACTTAAATACAAAGTCCCACCATGCTGAGCCACTCTCATGGCATTGTTAACCAGTTTTAGGCTTCAGCTGTAGCTGTTCAAAAACGTCGATTGGTCCAACATCCCATGTACACTGTAACGACTGAAGCAAAATATCTTTTTTTTTGTGTCAATTTTGACAATGACAACACACCAAAGTTGCTCTTATTTGGGGCATACTGCCTGGTTTACTCTATCAACTGACCCCTAAACTGGTCATAGCCTGCTTCTCTGACACACTGTGACTTTGTATGTGTATGTGAGCAACAGAAAGAAAAAGTGTGGGGAGCAAAGAGACTATGAGACAGACTTCATTTTATCACTGAGGTGTAGAAAGGTCTGTGAATTGCGGAATTAGAACTGGAGAATCCATAACTCATACTGAAGTGTGGCGATGAGAGCGGTAGGTTCAATGGGAGGGCTTCTTTGGATCATTATGGATTATGAGCGAAAATGTGAACTGCTGGCACATTCATTTGATGTCAAAAAGCAGGGCCACCTCCTCCTACATGTGCTTAACGGCAGTCCTGGGTGGTGTACAGGCTGTGTGGATGAATCAGACTGTGAGTAACTGGGTTGGCACCAGTGCCATGACTGGCACATAGAGGAACTGTTAGATATTCTGGACTCTGGCCTACTCTCTGCAGCAATGGTATTATTAGCATTCTGTGCCTCTGGAAGCCTTCTGGTCATAAAAACAACCCAGCTGCCCCCCTTGGCCTGGTGAGAGGCCCAGGTACCATATAGAATCACAAACTTGGAATGCTCTTGAAGTTTTTACACCTTGTGGTACACTGGCCAGTGTTTTAATTAAGAGAAAGCCTAAGGTGGCTTGTGCAATTACAACAAGCTTGTTGGCCTGAGTAAAGGAAATATTTCAGACCACCAGGGATGCTTTTGAGACTGTGACCTTTTCTAGTCACTGCCTCCACTGCTACTTGAGTTTAAGGATTAATAGCAGTTATTAAGCTCTTGGAATTTGGATTTAAGTGTTTTTGTTTTAATTAGGACATTTTTTGGAAGCCCTCAATCTGTGCGACTTTCTGTGCTGTCTTTTTTTTTTTCTTTTTGCTAATCTACTCTATACTCTACCTCTGTTAACGGACAAAGTCTCAATCTCTGTCCACTCTTGACAAATCTCAACATTATATTAAAAACAACTAGGTGATCTTCTACTACAGTATTTGTTTCTGTTCACGCCACATAGCAGCGCACTGTAGCCTATTGTGATTTTGCATTTGAGTGTATGTAAATATCAAAGGGTATTGCTATTTCCTAGCATGTAAGTACATGCTCTGCCCAACATGCTCTTTGGTGCTACCATGGAGACGGACACCTCTGCATTCGGCGCGTCACTTTGTGCCTGCGGGTGTCAGAAAATGCTGCACACAAGCATATGTTTAAACTCTTGGCTCCGGTGCAGTAGGAGGAAGCGGCCTCTCAGGGCATAGCAAAGAAAGGCAGAGCCCTGGCTTCTTTTTAAGTGCAACGACGGAGACGTAGCTCCTGATTTATGGAGTGAGTATGAGCTGGGCGGGTCGTGTCCTGCCGGAGAGGCCGGCTACAGGAGTGAAAAAGGATTGAGACAAAAGGAGAAAGGCGGAGGTTCTCGTATCCCCACCCAGCAGTGAGGTCATATTGACATCTAAATAAGACAAAGTCAAGATCAAACAAGTCTGTCACCTCCATGGTCCCAGAAACACCAGAAACAACAGCTCTGATCTATGACCAAGCCACATGGTAAAGCTTCCCCTGAGCTAATCAGCCTCCAGCAGCACAGGCTGCTGAAACAGCGAGCAGGGGAGGAACTGAAATGTAGCTATAAAAACGAAAGTGGTAAAATCTGTCCTTCAGTTTGGTTTATTTGTTTTTTTTTCTGTGTATGTGTGGGTATGTTTGCATTTGACTGAACTGTGGAATAGGACTGTTGTGTGACGGTGACACAACGAGACGCCAATGAAAAGCATCTCTGTCTCTGTCGTGTGTCTTTAATTGCAACCGAGGCTTTGTGCTGGGAAGTGTGTTTGTCTGTGACATTATTTCTTTCACTCTCCTTTCATTGTTTCTGTCAACTAACTGACACACCCATTCCAGGAATCTCTGGTGGTTTTACTGACTTTAATTTTCTCATGTAAATACTTTACCCTCTGAATGGCTCAAATTAGGGTTATCATAATGCGCATTGATTCAGGATATTGGCGACAGGCCACTGTGGGGATGGTCTGCAGCGTGACATTTTTCTAACATAGCTCAATGGAGGAGGTCTTGCATGTCTGCCTTTGTGGTGGAGAAGGCTGTTTGTGTGTGTGCATGTGTGTTAGGAGGTGGAGTAGGGGGTGTGGGGAGGTGGGGCCTAAAGAAACAACGGCGACTGCTCTTGGGTCTGTCGCCTGTTCCCTGCCTCTTGGCAGTAAACTTGATCAGCGAAGAAAAATACACGCTCTGCCTTTACAATGCAGGCCTTTGTCTCTGGTCGGCATCGGAACCGTCAACCATTTTGGAAATAGTTTCCAGCTTATTAAAACGCTTCCAGACCATGACTGTTCAACCAGTGAGTTTTCCAGTTAATTGCTTGGCATCCCTCCCATCTTAGGTCGGTCGTGGGCATCCTCAGAGAGAAAAGGCGTTCTAATTGGGATTACAGTGCTGAGGATGGTGTTGTTACCTCTCCACATGGAGCAGGGCATCTCTGATCTCAGACAGCAGAGAAACATCTGCTTTATTGTTTCAAGATTCTCTGCTCTTCAGTTTTCTACCCTCCTCCTCATCTCTCCATTCCTCTGCCCCCATGACTTTGGTAAACTGTGTAGATCATAAGCTAGTTCAAGTGTGACCTCATGCCCTCATGAGTGCACAGTGTCATTGTTCTAAGTAAGCTGCGCTACTCAGCAGAAGTGAATTAGCCCTTTTGTGCCAGTAGCCTCTTACAAATAGCCATTAATGGCCTGTTAGTTTAGTTTGGACTCTTAATCTAAGTCAGTTAAATCGCACTCTGTTAGACAATGCAGGGATTCTAGAGTCATTGCAGTTGCTGTTAATATTGAACATCTGACATGGGGCGACTCGGACCAACACTAAAGCGAAGAAAACTCAAAATCAACAGTGAAATTGGGGTTACGTCGAGAAAGTAATATGATTTCTGTGCCTGAATATCTGCGCAGTAGTGTTGTATTTAATCTGAGTATTGGTTATCGTTGCTGCTATCACTTCTGAATTGATTCCTTAGAGATAATAGGTGCATGGCCCCTGTGTTATTGGATCCAGAGCTTTTCATTGCTCATCTGTGCTACCTTTATTCTCTGTTAACAGCCTTTATTTCTCCTCTTGCCGTATGTGTGCCTGTGACCATAGGCTGAAGAACCATAAATCTGCTAATTGAGTTTTCTAATGTGTTCCGCTCCATTAAATCCATGGAAGAAATGTCTCAAACAGGAATAAACAAGAGCATGTGGATGTTACTGAAAACAAAGCCTCTCCCCTGAGTGCATTGCACTCATATCTTTGTGCCCAGATGTATATTCAGAGCCTTGACTGGTCACTCGTGGCTACTGATCCCCTGCGATATGTGGCTGTTGAGGCATATCTGACTTCATGATCCTTTTAATGTTTAATCTCAAAATCTTATCAGAATCTACCTCGAAACAATGTTTCCAAAAAATAAAAATAAAAATTAACTTATTTTCTCTAACTAAAGTTAGCAGAGCTTTCTGTTGAGATTCATCATACTTATATTGTGACTGCCTTGTAACATTTTACCCCCCAGCCAGGGTTACTTAAGTTCAGTCTTGCGGCTGGTCTCCCTGCTGGCATTCTTGTTGCATACTGAAGATTCCTCTGTCTGTGAGAGAGATAAGGAGTGGAGATACAGCGGTAATGAGGAATGGGGGAGGCCATAGAGGGCAGACAATGGGCAGACTCTGTTAAATGAGCCAATTGCTATTGACTCAGGCTTACTGCGTCTTAAATATTGTCACAGTGTTAGTATTATTCCCTCGGTGATGTCATGTCTGCCTCATGAAATTGTCTGTTGTTCTTAATGCCCGGTGTACGCCTTAGTTAGGGCTTGTGTAACACACAAACAGTGCTTTGCTTTAAATGCTTTTGTAGGGCACAGCATGTGGGGGGGTTGTTCTTTTCACTGTCTGACCCTCACAGGGAGAACTGGAAGAATGCCTATTGTTTCCTCATCACTTGCCTAGTCTGATAAACTCTAGACCAACTCTATAGCTGAAAGCTGTCGACACTCTATCACCAACTCTCCTCCCCATGTTGTCACCCAGTTGCCATCCCTTACATTTTCTTCCTCATCTGATGTCCTTCTCTCCAGCCTCTTCTTCATCCTCCCCATCCTCTTGCTGATCCTTACCCGAACAGCTGCCGAGCTGGAAGACCTCTCAGCCTGTGGGCACTGTTGGCCTGCTTACCCAGGATAAAAAAAAAATGCCTCGGTCTGGACAGGGATTACGTAAAAGACTACTGTCTTTGCTGTCAGTACAGTTCATTTCCACTGTTAGAAAAGGATAACACCGGTGCCTTTATGTAATGTCACAGACAGAAAGAGGACATAACCCTTGTCCTCTTAAAACTTCATTTCTCAATCCACTACCTCTCAGCTTGTCCAAGCCTGTGGCAACTGAACAGCCTAGCTTTCTCTGTAACCCCCATTCACTAGATCAGCATGGCTAAACAATGTAAGCCAGCATTCATACTGGGTGACTCATAACTTTTTCCTTGTGTCATTTTGCTCCAGTATACAATTAAGTGGAAAATATGGATGAGTCCTCGAAGGCTATCATATTGAGTTTTCTTTGTAGACATCAGAGCTTTGTGAGGCTTCTTAACTGTATTAACTGGACTGGGCAAGAGAGTCTCAAGTAAAGCAGCTTTTGTTCAAGTCTAGCAGTCCTCATTTGGAGACCTGTTTCCACTTTAACCCCGTATTCCTCAGCATGCGTTTGTGAGGTTACCTAAGGCAATCAAGAGGAACACAGCTCAAATAAAGAATGCATGGATAGTGAGTGATCCGCTGATACGTCACTTGCACTCAGCTCAGCTTCTGCAGAATGTGGTATTTAGCCTCTAAGACCCCAACAAATCAGGGTATTTATAGAAAATTCCACTCCTTCTTATTCCTTTTAAGAGTGATTAGCCAGTGACGACACATCTATTTTTTTTTTTTTTTTGCCACTTACATAGTGTTATTGAGCTGTATTGTAAAAGGCAGTGTCAGGCATACTGTGTGTGGGATTGGCTTAGTGCTATATGGAGTGCTGATGGTTTCTGTATGAAGTTGTGCAGTGGGAATGGTCCAGCTGTATTGCTGTTGTTGCCCTTGGCTTGGTCATCTACATTCTTCCCTAACCCCAGAGATATACGATCATGTTTTTTGGATGTCATGCTACTACGGCATCTACTACTAGGCTGCTCTCTGTCTCTTGCAGTAAGTGCCAGGGTGCTTGCCTTTCTGCCATTTCATCCTGTGTAAATAAAAATTAATAGAGATAGATTTCTCTAACTCTTACATGCCTCACACTCCCAGTTTAAAGGTTCTATATTTATGTATTTGCTAATGCTACGAAGCCAAACTTAGCATTAACAGCTGTTTATTTACCAGTCCAGAAGAAATGTTGTCTCCAGCGGTGGAAAGCAACACCAAGTTTAACTCTTCTTTTCTATCCGGTTTCTTGCTGGGAGCAGGTGGTGGTGGTGGGGCTTCAACAAGATTGACACAAGGTTAGCATATACCCTCTGGGCAGTGCTATTACAGTAGGCTACAGTGACTCACTATCACGTCAAGAGGTGATAGTGAGATGAATCAATATCACCCCATGTGGTACAAAGTGGTATTATGAGAGGGTTATGGATTGGGGCTAGCTGGTTAGCGTGCTAACTTCTCTGCAACAGAATACACAGATGTATTTGACATAACTAAGGTCTTATTTTTTCACATCCTTTTGAATTTTTTGTATGTTTTAGACTAAAGTACTTGCATACTTGCACTTTCAAGCTTTCTGCCTGTTTAATCACAGGATTTTATTAATGGGACAGAATTCAATTCTGCTTGCTTGTCAGGTGCAATTAAGTATGTTGAATTCCACAAATTTCTACAAATGTTTAGACTGTTAAACACTTTGAAGTCCCTGCAGGGTTGACAAGAAAGCTTTTCTGTTCTCCTTGTGATCCCAGGATAAGTGGGATGGATGCCTTGGAACCATTTCCCTTGTTTAAATGTGTAACTGGATTAGAGGTACCCTCTGGAGAAAGGTGCCATAATGATACAGCGCTGCTGCTCAACAAGAGATGCATGCAAACCCTGCATGCATAAATCTCCTGCACAGTCTGCAGGCTGATGTTCTGGGTGACAGTGAATTTTAAGATCTCCCTGATGTGTGGGTAAGGCCATATATCACTGCTGGACACCCGTGGCTGCTTTGACACAGGTGTTCATTGCAATGCTCTCCCGCTGTGTGTACGGATCTCACAGGGTGAGCACTTCACAGCCTGCCCCCTGTGGGGAGAGGAAGATAGAGGGAAAAATATATGTGTGACAGACAGAGATTGAGAAAGTCAGACATGAGTGTCTTTTCAGTGAGCTAAGGAAACAAGCTACAGTCCTATGGGTCTTTCCCGACAGCAATGTGAGAGCATGAGGTAGAGTTGTGGTTGCCTGACAGGGGGCCCACGTCTGAGGAGAGGGGAGAGCACGAGACCAGACAGTCATGTGTCCGTCTGACAAAGTGGGGTTGAAAGGGCAATATTTTAGTTGAAATCATTCAAAAATAAATTAAGATTATCAACGGAATGTGAAGAAATAAACATGAGAGGATGAAGAAGCAGAAGAATGAAGAAATAACTGTGACTAGGCTTTAAACCTGTGTTTAAAGCCATTCATTCCACTCTTTCAGCTACTGATGCTGCAGCTCTAGCTGCTCTCCCTCACGTTCTTTGACCTCTAGTGGCTTGTCCTCCACTACATCTTACCTGTCACTCTGACTGGGCAGACTAGGAGTGAAATCATAGTTGTTAGTCTAACGATAACTGAAGAAGACAACATCCCAGTTACATAATCAGATTGCAAGGTGTGGGAAACATTATTCCCCAATCCATGCAGGCTTGGCAACATGTCAGCAACTGTCCTGTGCTGAGGTTAGATTAATTCAAGCGAACGTTAGCTCAAAGTGAGGTTAAGGGTTGAAATTTGGTTGAGTGGCCAGTGAGCTCAGCCCCAGAAAACGCATGCGGCACACTCTTATGCACTCCCTAAATGACAGGTGCACTGAAAGGGCTGGTAAAAACCTAATGGATTTTTTGATGGTCCAGTGGCCCACCGGTGCCGCAGCCCTCCGGGAATTGTCCCAGTATGCCCTATGGCCGCTCCAACTATGGTGCAGGGGAAGGAGAGTGGAGGGGAGGGACCAAAGAAAGAGTCAACAAAGAGAAGTCAACAGTTGGCCAATTCTTACACATTGCCCCTTTAAGAGCCTGCTGCCATGTTCCATTATGAGCTTCATTTAGATCAGGAGACAGTGGGTGCACAGGGATGAATCGCCCATCAAGCATGCTCCAAACTTAGCAGTTTTCAGTTGTTTCCGTAAACGTGTATGCGAGCACATATACACACAGCCACACACACACTTACAGAGTTGCACTAAATGACCCTGTCCAGTACACATATACACACATTTCCCTCGTGTGTAGAAGGCAGATCCCTGAGCTATCAAAGACAATTAATGTAGTCATTCATCTCGCAGCACTATCTGGTTAACACCAGAGGAAATGTCGGCTGGGAGAGGGGGGTAAGCAAGGGGGGGCAGATAGTACACTGATGAGGGAGGTCTAACAAACTCTATCCCACTGAGTGAAACTGCTCTTTGCCAACCTCTGGCGACAAGAGTGTGGAGGAAAATGCAGTGCTGAGGTGCAGAAACACACACACACTGCAGGTCTCTAACACCCATTCTTTGTTGATAGATCCTGTCTGTCACACTTCAGAACTGCAGTGTAGTAGAACGCACTGTGAGTTCTGTGTAATATTGGGTCCCTGTGTTAACGTTTAGTGGATGCAACAATAGTTGATGTATCCAGGGTTCTCGTAGAAGGACACACAAGAAATAACTTATTTCTAACATGGTTCCAAGATGTTAAATTCAAGATAGACAAAAGTGTATAATGAAAGTAAACAATCAACTTTTAAGCTAAAATTATTTCAGTTGTAATGAACCCCAAAATAAATATCCATATCAAAATACAACAATAACAAACATCTCATTGATGACTCAGGAACCTCTCTAGCTTACTTTTTATGTCACCTTGCACTATAGATGTGGGATGAGGCTAAATGTGTATGTTTTGACTGCCTGAAGTTTTAATGAAGGAAGCCAAGCACAGGTTCTTTGCTATTGTTGTGATTTGATTTTGGCGGTTGGTGCAGCAGATGGGAGGGGTGACCGAAGGCTGAAGTGTGTTTGGTGCTCCCTCCCTCAAGTGGGTGGTTGTGTGCGCGTGAGGAGCTCTCTAGTCTGTCTTTAGGCAGACAGACAGCTGGTCAAACAGGCTTAGGAGAGCAGTGGGCAGTCTGGGCTCTGACTTAAGCCCATTACGCCCTCTTTACTTCTCATTGGTCAACAGCCCCAAGTTCAAAACTCTTTTGATAGTATTGTGGCCCGGGTGGCAGGTGGATCTCACTGCTCTTTTGACCAGACGGTGGTCTGAAGGCAAGAGATACTCCAAAGAAAGCAGAAATCATTTACATTCTTATATTCTGCCCTGTGCCAAAACCTTTTTCAAGTCTGTGTGTGTGTTGTTGTGATTGAGTGTGACGGGTTGTGCTGCGAGGGTAGGGGCCCCCTCGCCTTGCCTCTCTGTGTGTGCTGTTGTGCGGTTGTGTCGTGTGGCACGTAGGCTTGTGGAATACCGGACCGTTGTTCCACTTCCCTCGTGGCGGGTGGCCTGGGTGGGTGGAGCCAGTAGTTTGGGTACCCGGAGGGTGCAAGAGCAACTCAGAGATCAATGGAATGTGCTCTGGAGTCGCCATTTGTGTGTCTGTGTTTGTGAGACAGAAAGAGAAAAATTAAATTTCATGGGCAAACCTACTTTTTTTGTTTTTTACCTTTGAGACATTCCTTTTCCTAGCACTTTTTGTCCAGCCAAACAGACAACTCAATTAGCTCAGCATCAAGATGTCGTTTATTAGCTAATGCAATACAACACCAGCAATAACTGTCTTTATTACCCTGCACTGGACAGAGAAAACAGTACGATATTGTATAAAACAAGAAGCACAAGGAATAGAGAATATTGACTTATGCAAAGGCTTGATTTTATTCCAAGAACCCTGTTTATCCAATCTGGCATGACACTGATGTACCCCTGACTGGTGAAATGATTTACTTTTATTGCTCTCTCCTTAGCCATCTGTATCACTTCTCTTTAAATACAAGCCAGCAGCCGCTGGTCAACCAGACAGTGCTATTTTATTTGAACACTGGCCGTGCTGTGGGCACTAGGAATGCCTCAGAGTTATTTGAGAGCAGACACATAATTATACCATTACAGTGACAGTGATGCTCGCTGTGAAATACTGGTGTTTTATTTTGCTTGCTCTAATCAAAGCTGATCTCAAATTCTGTTTTGGGGGCCCGCAAATGACCATGATCCAGATCGTGCTCTCCTTCCTTCCCGTCCCTTCCACCTCCCTCTGCTGTGAAACCGACTTATTCAGGCGCCTGGTCAAAGCACACATGTGCTGACGTCACGCTGGCTGCTTGTGGGCTGACGTCGCTGTTCAGACTCGAGCCATATCAGAGGGGCAAATGGGCCCCAGTCAGTGTGGCTGCCTGGTAGCGCAGTCCACAATGGCTCCTGTTCAGACCTCACGTCCCACAACCACAAACAGCGCAGCGTGTGTGTGTGTGTGTGTGCATGCGTGCGTGCGCACGTGTCTGTGCTTGCATCAACTTTCTCATGCCAGACATGTCTGATGCAACAGCGGATCAAGGGATCAGTATGTCATTTCTGAGAATACTCTTCCCTATCCGTATCCATTCACTGTGGACAAGGCATAAGTGTGGGCTGATAGAGCCAGATGTGACTAGATTAGCAGCTGTGCACGGCCTCTATTGTCTGCCGCATCATGTCCAGTGGCTGTGAGAGCCTGACTTAGACAGAGGGACAACAAACAGTCATAGTGAGAGAAGGGACGGTGGACTGATGGACTGATGGACTGATGGACAGACAGAGAAGTTCCTCCATCATTCAAACTTATTCTGGAGATAAATATCGAGGGTCTTCTTCCCTATCTTCGTCCACTCTCCACCCCTCAGGGAGCACAGCCTTGGGATTGATGATGTGTCATTGGATCCTCTAGTGGATCAATGGGCTCGTAGCCCACTGGGGGCCAACTACTGGCAATCCATCATCAGGGGTCACAACACATTTAGCCCTGTCTCACAAGCACTCATTGTCATTCAAGTGCCATGGTCAGGCAGGGGGAGGAGATTAGCAGTGTTAAGTTATGTTAGTTGGCTGGCTGAGAGCAGCATGATTTAATCTTTGAAGCCTCTGATGGGGCTGCGACCTTAGCTTGTCAGAAGAATGCTTTTTACCTTAACCACTTCAACCCATGACTCATCTGCACAGCATGAACAGGGTCAGTGAAATATTTATGTCCAGTGATAGCTCCAGAAACAGATTCAGTCACTGTAGTTCTTTTATTTGACCTAGATTTTTCTTCATTTGTTTGTGACTGTGAGTTTATTTACATTTGGTTGGTGCTTTAACATCTAAAGGAACAAAATTATAATTCACTTGGATGCAATTTTCATGACAACAAATCATAGAACAAATATTTTTCCTGTTGCTCCACTTCAGAGGTGAATGCAACCTCATCTTTGTCTTTGTCCTAGTGGACTAAAGTAGCCATCTCCTAAATGACAGCACAGTAGCTCTGCAACAGCTAGAACCTCCACTGGGTCCAGACTGCCACCTTTCAGTTGGGTTGCTGTCTGTCCTTCCTCTCACATCTGGATCCAATAGGAGCGGCTTCCTTCTCTGAAGGAGGGACACATATAAATAGCCAGGCAGCCATAACCACACTATGCAGCACAGCCTGGATGTTGGTTCATTCGTTTGCTGCTGTCCCTCTTTTACTCTGCCAGCTCAGATATGGCGTCCGATGTTGCCATCCCCCTGCGCATACCCCACCCCCATGTCCCTCAACTCCACCTCTGATCCTCTGATCCCTGGACTGTGGTGTGACTGACGCACGTACACTGAATGCTCAACGCACGTCCACATAGCTCTGTGCCCATCTGTGGAAAGTGGGACCAGGACTGAAACACAGGCAGGCAGAGGGTGGGTGGTGGGTGGGCTGAAGGTGGCCTGTGTGGGCTGAAGCCTGTGGGCTGAGGAGGGGAAATGCAATATCCTGGTTATAGCTGAACAACTAAATGTGCTGCTTTTATGAGATGCGAAGCACCGTAACAGTTCCATTACTAGAGATTATATAACCAGATCATACCTTTTCCTTTACAGATATATATAGTTAAGTCTGGTGTCCTCATTTAGATGTATGATGTAGAAACAGTAGACATGTCATTTGTGAGGAGCTGTATGCAGCAAAGAGTAAACCATGCGGTTGACTTTTTCTCTTTTATCCCAAGACTGACCCTTGTCACTGTGTCTGCTATGTGTGTGTGTGTGTGCATGACACGGACTAAACACACGCCCCTTTTGTGTGGCACATGTGCATGTCCTACCACAGAAGTCTAGGCCCAGCCCCACCCTCCCAAATTAAAACTCATACCAGCAAGAGGTGGGTTTGTTCGGCCTTGTATGTGGCCCCTCAATCCATCCTTCCTTCCTTGTCCCCTTGTCTGCTTGGGTCTGCAGCAGCAGAGGAGAGGGGCAGACGGGGGAAGGAGAGAGGGATGGATGGAGGAGGAAGGGGGGTGGGTGCGTGGGTGACAGTCACTTGCTTGAGTGAGTTTTAATTTGTGTGCTTACAGCACAATACTCCGCAGAGTGGCGTACTGGTGGCGGGCGGGGGGGGGGGGCAGATGCACTCATTCACCTCAGACTAGATACACACACCACTTCCACACATACAAATACACACATAGTGACACTTATTATTGCACCCTGTGGTGTTGTCTGAATGGTTCTGGCGCTGTAGTCTTTGTTTTGTTTCTCCTGAAACAAAGCCTGGTGAGCATTCATTGTCTGATTGATCAGTTTATAAAACTGTGTGGCAGGCCAGAATGAGCTGCTCAACGAAACACAATCTATTTGCCCTGTCTTATTTTGTCAGTCCTTTAACAAAGATCGTCCACCTTGCAAAATGTTTGTAAAAAGACCCCAAAAAATCTCCTCCTATTTCTGGACTACAAAGAGTTGGGGGGGGGGCAGGCAAACGTTATAGCAATGAATCTCATGTTGCTTTGAAAGCATGCCTCGAGCGTGTGATGTGGTAAAACTACAGAAACATGGAGGTTGTGTTCCAGGGATGGAACTTGAGAATGTCCCTGTTCCCCTCTTGCTGGCCTCTGAGGAGGAGCCACCAGCGCTTGCTCCTGCCCCCGCTCTGCTCTGCTCCTGCCTTCCTCTGCCAGACGCATAGCTTCAGTTTCCCTCCCAGGCCATGAGGGTATCAGGTTTGTTTTGGAGGGGAGGGGAGGGGAGGGGGAGGAGGTAGGGGACAGGGATGAGCAAGGCTGGTGTACGTGAAGAGGAGAATTAGGGGGACAAATCTTGGTGTTGGTGCAGGATGGAAACAGCAACACAGACAGAGTAAGGGCGCATGAGGAGATGGAAGAGAGGGGAAAAATAGAACAAACAAAGTCCCTCCTGGCCCGTTGCTGCCCCTGACCCCTCATCCATAAATTCCATGCCAGCAGCTGGAGTTGTGAAGCGGCCATTTTATGAATGAGGGTGGGAAGGAGAGAGTGAGAGACGGGAAAGGAATAAGGAAGGAGAGTGAGGGAGAGGGGAGGCGGGTCAGGTTGTGTGTTGTGTATGTGTGTGGGTGGGTGAGACGCGGCTCAGAGGCGCTTGTGGTGGGGTTGGATGTGTGTGTGTGTGTGTGTGTATGGGTGGTGAGTGACTGTTGGGGCTGAGGAGGAGCCTGGGGTAGGCCCACACACATACACTCTTGCCTCTTCACAGGCTTTGTGTGTTTGTGTTTTGTTCATGCCTCTGCTGAGACACTGTGCAGTCTGGAACAAAGGCCCAATTTGGGCTGTGCTTCCGCCTGACGCTGCTCGCTTAGGAGCCACAGCAGATCAGTCGTCGGAAAGGGAAGTCACAGGCACACCTCAGTTTCACCAGCTTCGGTGTGTAGAGAGGCTTCCTGCTTTTCAGCTGCATTTGTTGATCTGTGAGGTGTGGATTGACTGTAAACATCATTCTTACCCTCCCCCCACTCGCACCATGAAATCTACACCAATGTTATTTTGTGGAGTGGTGTCCCAGGGGCTCAGCAGACAAGTGCACAGTAGTTTATTTGCACTCTTATTTCATTTAAGCCTCCCAGTAAAAACAGACAACATTTTCTTCTCCTGGAATTTGAATACCCAGATTGTTTCCTTACCTCAGGGGTGTTAGCGAACACTCATTTATTCACATCTTCATTTGAGAGATCTTGTTTCTGTTACAGTATTAATTGTGTAATGAAACAATCTTGAGAGGATCTGCTTCCTTCCAGTTTCGCACTTCTTAGATTCTTCAAAATCTTCAAGAAAACTGTATCCAGGCCAGCACAGAGATATACATGTATTTTTTTTTTGATCGAACTCGGTCACGTTCTTCTTTTTGTTGTCTTTGAGGTCACAGAGAGTGTATCCTCTGTTCTCCTTTTCTGAGGCTGTATATTACATGGATGCTCATGACATGAGGCGTTGAGCTGCCAACATGTATTGATCCATAGCTGACTTGCGTCTACCCTTGAGCCGCCGACACAATGCTGGCATGGCCGTCCTCTGGCCTCTGCAGGGAGTTAGAGGCGTGCAGCTCCATTTGATGCATGAAGGGACCAAGGGAGGGGGTGGGGTGGGGGGGTCTTGTGTGAAGGGAGAGGGTTTGAATGATCAGGTCTTCTCCACCCTTTCATTTGTATATCCCCCCAGTGCTGTAGTGCTATCCAAATAACTTATGGCTGCTGGTGAATAAGCCAACAGGACTTTTGTCAAGGCAGTGAGGTAGAATCAAATTGCTGCAGGGAGATCGACTGTGTAAAGGGATGAAAGTTTGGTTTAGCTTTGTGGCAATTTGACCCCTTATTTCTGCTCTATAAACTATAAGGTAGAAATATTTAACACATCAAAACACAAGACTGAAATTTGTCTCGTATGTATTATCAATAAATAATCGATGGCTAATATTTAAATGAGCCAGTCAGCCTACGTGAGAGAGGTCAGGGATAGTGCAACTGCCGTGTTGTCATGGTGATCCCATCCCCCGACTCTCACCCATACAGCAGAAGGTAGCAGGTGCCATTAGCCAGTCAGTCAGTCAACGCTAGTTGTGTAGTGCTGTAGGTAATGAGAGCGGACACAGAGTGACAGCGCAGACAGGGGGACATGCTGTCACACGCTCAGGGATATGAGGACGTCCTCTGGTGTTGTTTACTCTTCACTGTGTACATTAACTTTGCTCATCCTGCATGCACCGATGGCTGCCTTTACCTGCTTCTTCTTCTCCCCCCTGAGGCTACAGAAAAGGTGCAGCTCAGCCTGGAGAAGACTCAAAACTCTGTTTACGTGCTCTCTGTCCAAGACACACTGGGAACACAGAGCGAGAGCTGGGTGAGCTCACTTGCTCTCACGGCAACTCGGTGAACTTGTGTTTTTCCCCCCTTGAGGACAGGCGATGCAGTAATAACACGCTTCAGGTGCGCCTGGCATTGCGTACATGTAGAAGGAATGTGCTCCTGCAGGCAGAATGGAGCTGGGGAGAAATGGTGGAATGTCCCTTTGATCTGAAGGGCTGTCTGGTTCCGCCACTGGCTCCTTGATGTAGTGCTGAAAAAAATTTGTTATTTGGTCCACAAAAAGTTAATCAGTACCAATAATCCATTGATCGCTTAAGTCAGTGATAAAGCAAAATTGCCGAACATTAACTAGTTACAGCTTCTTGAATGTGAGAGGATTTCAAATAGAGTATATTTGGGTTTTGGGCTGTTGGTCAAACAAAAGCAACAATTTAAAAAGATTGCATCTTCGGTTCTCAGAGTCTGTGATGGACATTTTTCATTTCTTGACATTTATTAGATGATGTAGATGTTGCAAAAAGAGAAAACGCTTTATCTTATGGGTCTGTAATTTCCTAATAATTTCCTAGGAAGTATTCTGGAAAGAACTATGTAATTTGGTAGTAATTATAAGGAAATAGGAATGTCCTTGAAACAACGGTTCCATTTAAAACCATTAATTATTAATTCATTATTAGAAACTTTACTCTTCATGCAGTGTATGTTGAGTTGTAGACTTGCCCATAAAGAGATTTAATGCTTTATTTTCAGCAGAACTTCTGTGCTCTGACTAAAAGACTCTCTTGGTTTTACTAGTAATTAATTGGAAAAAATTAAATGGAAGTCGACCAATTGTTTTGCCTCTGTCTGTGTTTTATCTATAATTAGTACAAATTAGAGAGGCCTTTCCAAAAGAGCTATTTGAAAAAAAAAAACTGGGACATTATTCTGAAACGATGAACCTGTAAAATAAAGTGTTGACAGTTATTATTATTCAGTAAGAATAATAGTAACCACTGTTGTTGCGTTTAAATGCTCACTCTTCCGACCCTTCCCTCAAGTCCCTAGACGACAGACATGTGTTACTATATGATTGCTATGGCCTCCTTGTCAGCCTTTTCACAATCCTCTGCTGTCTGAGAGCTCAGCAGAGTACAGTGAGGCCCCGCAGCAGTGGGCTAGTTAGGATACCAGATAGCTGTCGTGGTGCAACAGACTGTATAGGGCACACACACATACAGACACACACACACACATACAGACACACACACACACACACACACACACACACACACACACACACACACACACACACACACACACACACACA
>JBBMJY010000021.1:13363979-13418747 GCA_037833715.1 Toxotes lorentzi
ACACACACACACACACACACACACACACACACACACACACACACACACACACACACACACACACACACACAGAACTCCTCTGAGAGGGGTCGGGGCAAAGTAATATTAGCTCTAATCAAACCACTACAAGACAAAGCAGTGCTTGGAAATTTGGCTATGGAAAAAGGCCTGGAGTCAGAGCCAGCACTTTGATGGCTTTCTTTTGAGTGGTAGTTAAAGGATATGGTCTCCTGTTTCCTGTGTTTGCTCCGTCTCGCTGTGTGTGTGTGATTGATGGCTCATTGATTGAGCAGCGTGCTCCCATTCCCTCTCTCAGCCAGCTCTCTGTCCCCTGGCTGTCTGTAGCCAGCCAGCCCAGCACCGGCTGTTCGAAAGTATGTGAGTGTGTGTGTGTACATTCATGTTTGTCTAAGTGCATTCTGGAGGAAATCACTGATCTAGCAGGTGTGAATCCTGCTCTCCTCTGGCGTCTTGTTCTGGTTGTTCACTGTTCAAAAGTGAGGAATAGATAATGTGTAACTTGGAGCACATTCAGCCACAGGCAATGTTTAACTCCAGTTCATGTCACTTAGTTAAAATAACATTGTATTAAGAATATAAATTTCTTCATCATCTGGATGGCTTTTTTTTTTTATTCATATACTAGAATAATAAGTATCCTCTGTTACTAGGTGTTCTGAACCAGTTCCAGAGCTGCAGCAGTGCTACTGTGATACAGTAAATATAGCCTCAGGCCTTCCATTTGTTACAGTTTATGAAGTGCAATTTGGCGGCTTTCAGACCAAATAGTTAATAAGACACTTATGAAATAACTCCAACAAATTACCGCATCAGGGGGACAGCAGGGACACGGTAGTTCTCAAGTAAATATAGAATTCCTGTGTATGCAGGTGTGCAGTTGGCGCAGTGTCCTCTTTCCACACATTCTCACACGTATGTGAGAGGAGCAGAGTGGTGTCTGAAGGATGACATAAAACCGATGTAAAGTGATCTCTTTCGGGAAACCCTCAGGCTCAATGAACCTGAGCTGGTAGAAGAAATGCAGAAGAAAGTTCTCTTTGTCAATATATGTATTGCTGTACTGAATGTATCCACTGAAGACTGACATCGCTCACATTATTATTGATTCCTCAAACTTTCAAGAGATGCCATATAATTGGGGCAATAATAAGGTAAAAAAAAAGGCCTCTCCAGACTTGTGTTTACATTCTCAGTGAATGTGTGTGACATGTCTGCAGTGCAGCGTGCCTTTCTCCCATGGTTTAGGCCCCCTATTGGTGCTCTAATTCTGTTGCAGCCCGGTCTGTTAAGTTGTGTGAGGTCTGTAAGGACAGGAAGACAGAAAGGCATATTTTTTCTAAGTGGGGAGGGGGCTCCAAAGTGGGTTGCAGTGTTGCGTGCCCCCTGTCTATGTTCCAACTGAAAGAGAAAGTTGTCTATGGCCTGGAGAGGAGAGAAAGAGAGGAGGGGGAATACGGCCCACTGTTTTCACACTGTGTCTTTATTTCTCCCCTGACTGCAAGTGTGCCACTGCATTTCACAATCGAGGTCATTGTTTGTTTGGGGGAGAAAGCGTGGGTATTTTGTTTCAATCATTTCTGGAAGTCTTATGTTTGACAAGGTGGGGGCTTAGCACTTCCTGTGGTTGGAAGCAGGCTTGTTCTCTGTGCCCATTTCTCTGCCTCTCTTCTGGCATGTGTCCTCTCTGCCCTCTGTTGCCTCCTTTGAACACTGAAAAACTCTATGTTCACACCTGCAGTGTTTTTAATGATGCCTCTTCAACTTATCTTCGTAGTAGGATGCATTAGAGGGGTGGGAGTTTAGGAGCTGTTTTGCACTGCCATGCTGGGCTGAGCATGGTTTTACATCTATTTTCCGTGGCGCCAATGCAGTTCCAGAGCAGATCCATCTCCATATGCCTCAGTGCCAGCAAACCCCTCTGCTCTGTTCCCTTTCCCCACTGCCTGATTCCTCCTGTGGTGCTATGATGACATTTCACCTCTCCTATGTGCACTGACTCCTCCTTAATCCGACTAAAAGCTAATCTCTAATGGAGGGTTGTGATCCTGGATTGAACACTGCATCTCATTGTGGCCAAGCAGAGAAAGGTCCTGGCTGACTTAAACTCACTTTTGTTACCTTCCCGCCATCCTTCACCTCCACCCTCATCAGACATGGAACACCTGTCTGGCACAGGGATGAATCCCTGTGTTTAACACCCCCCCTCATCTATTCATGTTAGATAGATAAGTGGTGTGATTTCTCCTTTTTATCCTGCACATCTTTTTTATATTAAGCAATTATTTCTCAATATGCTTCTTCCTTGGATTTCTTTCTCTTGTGTGTCTTTCTCTCTTTCCCTTTGAGCATCCTTTTGTTTCACTACTGGAGATATATCACAGTGAAGCCCAGCTGGTAATTTAGTGAGCTGTCTGCTAGTGAAAATGTCAGACTTAGACTTTCACAATAACATATTGTGAAGCATCATGCACCAAGCAAAACTCCTCACTTGGATTGTGCTAATTAAGAAAGGCTTGCTTGAGAAAAAAAAAAGTCATAGCATATGTGCAGTGTGGGTATTTGTGTGTGTATTTGCAGCTCTGTATTTGTCTCATTCTGCCTCATGCTAATGGAGCACACGCTGACCCATCGGAGACCACATGGTGGACATTAATGGTAACTAAGTGTGATGTGGCGGGGGGAGACTATGAAGGGTACACTCTGCAGCCCTGTGTGCATGCCATGTCCTGTGAGTGTCATACACACAGCATGTAGTTTCCACACCAGTGAAAGAAGACAACTCACATGCACCTCCATCAAAAGAGAGAGAAACAGATAGCCTTCATTCTGTCATAGTTCTTTCGTTCTCCTTTCGTTTTCTCACTCCTTTCTTCCCTCCTCCTGAACAAGGGTGGCCATGTGAGCTGCTGAGGTCCCTAAAAGGGGCAAATAAAACTGAATGTGTGTGTGTGATGGAGAGAAAGAGAGAGAGAGAGAAATGGCCTGATTGAGTGGAGAGAAAGAGAGGAGGAGGAGGAGGAGGAGGCGAAAGAACTGAACTCTCCTCCCACCCTGAAAAGAGGAGGTGAAAAATGGGGATAGAACCATGATGTCACCGGTAGCCAATGGGAAGTGTGGGCTGGGGACTGTTTAAGGCCTGTCAGCTGTCCTGCTCCATCCACATCGGCTGCCCTCATCTGCTGTGAGCACAGTATGGCCAGGCACAGCTTTATCCATACTCTGCCACATCTCGGGCCTTTGGCCTCTAGCCTCTGACCTTTGACCTGAGCCCCTGTGGAAAAAAAAAAACCCTACTCCCAGTCTCAGTGTCCATGTTTATCATATCACTCTGTTGATACCCAGGTCTTTGTAGTTGATTTCCCACTGAAACTCTGTCCCTAAACTAAATATGGTAGAGATTAGATAGGGGACTGCAGTCTGTTACTTCTCTGGTTTCCCTTCTCTCTGTATCATGACTGCCTTGCTTGTGTTTGAGACCAGAAATGAATGGGAGACTTGCGTCATGGTAAAATCTGATTAACACCGAAACTTGGGTTGAAACTGAGGAGCTGTGTCTGCGCTGAGCTTGTGAGTGAAACTTACTGAAGGTGACGTAACTCCCAATTTGTTCAGAGGCTTGTAAACAGTGACGTTTTTTGCACTCCACTGCACAGGCTTTGTGCAACTGCCATATTTGGTGCTGTTGTTACCCAATTACCAATGAGGACAAGCTATTATGAGTTCACTGTTTACTGCACTGTAATGGCTTTTTAGTGTAATTGGTGCCTTTGCATTGAAATGGTAACCCACACCAGCTGTTTGATTGTCACCTTCAACCACTTAGAATAAAGGAGACGTTTAAGGTAATGTAGCCCCTAATTTTGGTATTCAGGCACACTCTTTGATGTGAAAGGATCAAGTGAAAACTAGTCTATTGTTGAATGCTGCCAAACATTTCCCATCACCGGTCCTCCTTTGGCCTTATCAGTGTGCAAACACGCCACAAAGTCTGCAGCGAGTGCCTTTATCCCTCTGTGTTGTTCAGCTGTCCATAAAGTACCTGAAAGCTGCAAGCTTTTAACTCACAGAGCAGATAGGAAATTGGCAAAACAAGCATGAGGTGTGTGTGTTTATAATAAAAAGGAAAACCCCTGACAGGCCACTTTCATGTGAAATGAAGCTTTGCATACAAGAGATACTGGATCAATTACATTTCGCTCTGATACCATCTGGGACTATGCTATCTTATCAGACCATTGCACTTGAAAGGACTAGCCTGAAGTCTCAGTTCACGCTCTCCAGTTGGAGAGAATAGTCTCAGTGTCTTGTCGTAACAGATGTTAACTCTGGGCACAACTGTCCCTGTTGAACCCACAGCTTGTCCTTTTTAAAGAACGAAGTGCTGCCTCACAAAAAGGATACTGTCTGTATCCTCAAGAAACTCACTGTGAAAATGAAATTAAATGGAGGAAAAAGGAAACCCTAAATCCAGATGTCAAATTTGAAGTGGTTAATAGGACTGTAAAGAATGTCAGGCTCCACTGAGGTGGCAGACACTGAGGCATATATCCCAAAGAGAAGAGGGAGATGCACTGGAGAAATGGGCAGAGCAACAGCATTTCACCGCAGTCTGTGTGCGAGTGCCAGCAAGCAGCCACTGTCATCTGAAAGACAAGGAAACTGCAGTCAGACATAGAGACAGAGATTGCAATGTAAGCTATGCATATGACATCCAGCTTGGTTACATGCTCCTAAATATGACCCCCGATATACAAGTACACATGCAAACAAACATAAATCCTAACATACACATACTGAAATGTAATTTCAAGATTTACAGACCACTGTCAGCTTGGTAATCGACTAATGGTCTTCTCAGTGTTTGCAGAGCTCTCCATTTTAACCTGGTAGGAATGCTCACAATGAACACAAACTTATCCCCATCAGCTTTTTAGCTCAAGGCAAATGTTGCAATGCTTAATCAGGATTAGGGGCCTCCTTGAAGTCAATGCGAAATGAAGATGTGTCATTTTGAGTCCAGACGTCGTGCCAGCAGGGAGAATGTATGCCGGACAGCGTGCCAGGATGAAGTCTGGGCACCGTGTGCCGCAAAGCTGCAGATGGTCATCTACCGAAATAGACCTTGGCACTAGAACCACTACTATTCTGATGCTCTGGTGATGATAGGCTGAACCAAGTTTGGGTACAGAGTAAAAATGTTACACAAAGCACTGCACATGGCTGCTTCCAACATTTCACGGGTATCTTAATTCAAGAGACATGTTTTCTTTTTTGTTGTTTTTAAAACCAAGGTGTTTAAGGATTATTGAGTGCTGTGGAGTAAGTTTGAATGTGTAGAGAGTGAACATTGGTCCATATGGCTGGAGGTTCTCTCTGGGTTGCTTCCTGTCTAGGGACAGGTGGGTACACAACCAGGTGTTAGACTGTGCCTGCAAACATTCAGCATCTGAGCCAAATGAAGGAGTAAGTTATTCATTTTCTATAATATCCACCATATACACTTTGTTATGTTTTCTCTTCTGTGTTTCATAGTAAAGCCAGTGTTTCATGGATGCCATGTATACTTTATCCAAGTAACCAATCATATGTCTTAAGTGATTGTCTTCATGGGTGTCGCCTTTACATTCACTAGAGGGATTAGAGTGCAGTGTGTGTGGGAGGCTGAAGAGATGTGAGGACGTGATGCTCTCACTAACCCCAGCCAGTCACCCAGCTAGCAAAACAGCCAGCCAACACGACTCGCCAGCCAGCACAGCACTGCCAGGAAACACACTGTATTTAATGAAGCAGATCTGGGAAGTCAGGTATTTTTAGAAGCCACTTTTAGTGAGAGGAAACACCTCAGAATCTGTGAAAAAAAAAAAGCAAAGAAAAAAAAAACCATTGCCTGAGTTCTCCCCGAAGTTGCTTTTCCCATACTAATACCTGTCTTAGCATCACAGCCGTGCAGCCTGTCACTATCGGTGCCTGGAAATGACATGATAATTTCTGCGAATGCCATTATTGAGCTTAACCGGAGGGGTGAAAACAAACGAAAGCATTAAACTGGCAGAATTTTGAATGGCCCCCGCTGAATAAATTGACTGTTCTTTTTTCAAATGGCCAGATGAGCATCAGAAATGCAGCAGGTGATGCACTTACTTACCATTCATTGGGTAATAAAAGTCACAGAGCACATCTCTGTAATAATACTTGATTTAGGTATCTTTTTCAAAGTGGAGCTAAAATGCTGCTCTGCCATAAATTTGTATGATAGCGTAGTGGGCCTGTGCTTTTTTTTTTATTTGTTTCAACCCTCCAAGTCATGACAGCCTCTATGGGTGAGTCCTCAGAGTAAACTGGAGAGTTGCCTGATTTAATGAGGAAGACTGCCGCAGAGGCCTGTCTTCATGCTACAAATATGACTCCAGGGGTGCTTCTGTTGAGGGATGTGCTAGGACTCTGGGACCTCTGGCTCACTAGAAGTCAGGCCTAGAGGAATTCAGAAGTTCAGCTTGAGTTCAGGCTCAGTTCTGGGGTTTGACCTCACTGAGCAGTTCTGCAAACAAATATTTGGATTCTTTGTGTAGTAGTTCTTTATTAAAGGAACTTGAGCATGTTTATTGGCAGAATGGTTACGTCTGTTTCCTTTCTGTGTTTGATTATTTTCTGTCAGTTATTTAATTAAATAATCCACTAATCCTTTCTGCTTGCATAAATTACCTCTAGCTAGACTTACCAGGAAGATTTATTAGTGTTTAGACACTTCAGTAGCATGGTTAAGATTAGTGTATCTCTTCCCATGATATTAAGGTTTCTAATAATCAGAATACGGGCCGATAGTGGATATTTCTTAACAATTACTTGCAGGGAATTATGCCAAAGACGTTTTTCTTTTCCCCAATGCATGACGTGTTAACCGCATTAATTGTGAGGTCTTTAGATATATGAATTGTTATGGAGTTGGTTATCTCCATCCACCGCTTGCTTTTTCTCTCGTACAGCGAACTTTTAGCAAACGCTTCAAGTGACGTCTGACTCGCCTGTCCTACCGCCCAGCACTACCAAAGATTATCAGAATATTCACGGACATTGTATTCAGCATTATATTGGTAAAATGGCAGTTAAAGAGGATCTTCTTACTCACTTTTTCCACTGTTTTGTTTAATAGCTTTCAGATCATCCTCTACCTCTTCTGTGATAAAAACACAAAGTGTTTTCACATGTGATGGTGCTGCATACCTGTGTCCTGTTAGAGTGCAAACAACAACAAAGCAACAACAACAACAACAGCAGCTGCAGAGTGGGCCGAGGCCTGAGGGTAGAAGGAAGGGGTGTGTGTGTGTGTGTGTGTGTGTGTGTGTGTGTGTGTGTGTGTGTGTGTGTGTGTGTGTGTGTGTGTGTGTGTTGTTGTGACTGAACGCGAGTGAGGGGAAATGCCACGCATGCCTGAACACACAGACCAGCACATAGTTGTGTGAAAAACACATTGCTGGTCTTTAGTGGGCACGGGAGTGGAAGAGACCCAGAAACACTGGGACGGGGAGGAATGGGCTCACACACACCTTTGTGCGCAGGACTGAAGAGAGATTTAGCCAAGCTCTCCTGAGCCAGCTGTCTGTATGAGGAAAATCACATCATGACGCTGTGCAGTGTTCCCCCTCTAAAAAAAACCCCCCAAAACCCTCTGATCAGCAGAATGGTCGATCTTGCCGAACACACACACAGAAAACACAGCCAGACGCACTGTCTGAAAAGGTGGAAAACACCACTTTAGATTAGATCAGTCCATCCTGGCACTTGAGACTCTATCGCTGTAGCTGTAAGACAGCACTGGAATCTCTGATGCGGTTTGCCTTTGGCTGTGAGTGGAGGAAGCATCCTCTCTCTGGCCGTCTGGGCTGATGTGGTTTAAACAAGTGTCTGGAGTGATCCACTGGGGGCTCCCAGGGTGGATCGGGTTGCAGGATGAGGATGTGGCCTGATGGAGCTCAGGGAGCTGGGCGGGTGAGGGGATCGGCCTGCTATCCAGGCTGCAGCAGCCCATGATAGGCCTGCCGTCTCCTACTGTACTCCTGCTCAGCTACCTTACTGTCTGCTACTGCTCTCAGCTCCCGTAACCTGAGCTGACCGGCTCTGACTCCGCACGGAGTTGGAGGCATTGCATCCCCACAGTGCAGTGGATTACTGTAGTGCGCAGCAGAGTGAATACTTTGGTAAATGGAGGTGATGTAGAGATAAATGTAATCATTTCCTAATGGAGCTATGGCCCCTGTTTATATTGTGGATCAAAGACAGGCGGGTAATGTGCAGCTACTACAATGAACTCCTTCAAAATCATGCAGTCACCACAAAGTACGTGGTGGTTATGTTCTTATTTTCCTGTGCAAAATTTAAAAATGCCCTAATTTACATTACTATATTTATACTCTTGCATTTAAGTAAATGAGCTTTAAAATCTCAGCCAGCTGAAATGCATTACTTCCTGCAGAATACCTTGATTTGAAATCCATCCCAGCTCCCGTATAACCCGTCATGTTTTGTTATTTAGCTGATGTTCCAGTTGGGGGGTGGAGTGGGGGGTCAGCGGTGTTTACAGGAATAATGTTACTAAGGCTTGTTGTTGAGTAAGCTATGTCTGTTCAGGTTTTTCCTTAACTTATGGTTTCTCCGAATCTGTGGAAAAGCCATGCTTAATCACTATGGTTACAACTCCCCCCTCCCAGCGCCTGCTCAAGAGAGGACTTGTTTACCATCTCTGCTCCAGACTCAATAACATGTCAGTCATCAGAATTAGAACCTCCCCTGCCCGCCTGCTATTGGCCCAGAAGATAGCTCCCAGTTTAACCCCCACCCTCCTCTTCCCTGACACCCTCCTCCCCGCCGTCCCTCCCCCCTGAGCCCCACTGTGAATAATGAATGATTTCCCAACTGTCTGTCACGCTTCTTGCCTGTCTTCAATGACACAGGGGAAACATACTGTGTTTGATATGTTATGAAGAATGAAATGTTTCGTCTCTCATAGGATCATTTTTATGTTTCACTACGGCTGACAACTATGATTGCTTTGGGAAAATCGTATCCGTTTGATGCATGTTTTATATTTTCACTCCATACTTCGCCTTCAGAGGTGGCAGTGGCCTGCTGGCAGTAAACGTGTCACCAGTCTCCCAATGTAAACAGTGTAGTAGTCGACTTACACAGCGTGCTCTCCAGCAGTCGGGACATGACTCGCATTCAGATGAGAAGCAGTGCTGCGTTGCAGTCCTCTTCCTCTCAAGCACCTGCATTTTTATTCAATAAAGTAATTAATTTGTTTGAGGACCCAAAGGGTGAGAACCCACCACGCACACACTCGCACAACCACACACACACACACACAGACATACACACCGTTCTCCAAGTAGACATTGTTGAAATAACATCATAACATTTTTTTTCTGAAACTGGTAAAAATAACATCCTTGCATATTATCATTCAGCTATATGTTCCTCTTGTCTCATCTCACATACTCCTCCATGATCACGTTTGCCGTCTCCCTCTCAGGTTTCCTTAGCAATTTCTGAAGTTGTTATTGTGTTGTTGCAGCGGAACAAGGGATTAACATTCTCCCCCTTGAATCCTCTGTGGCCTGGAACATTCTGCAGATTCTTGACATAGTCCAGTGACTGGACGATACCTTTAGAACAAAAAACAAACAGTGCACAGCACTTGTCTGTCTCTTAGCCTAGTGCCTGGCCTTAGTGATGCCTCCTCCTCCCCCAGCTGTATTTAATGGCAGTGGTAGGGATGCACCAGCTGCTCAGAAGGAGACTCCTCAGTGCTGACTGTTGTCTCGTTTACTATTGATGAAATGGACCCGGCCGCTTCTCGTGTCGCAGTGCTCCGGTGAACAGCAGGGCCAGGCTGGTGGTTGGCTACGATGTCTGACCTGTTTGTGTATGCTCAGGGAAAGAGCAGGGAGGGAGTGGGGTTGTGTAACTACTGTATGAGAGGAACAAGACCATAAACCTCCCTACCCCCACTCCTTGCAGTTTGACTTATTTGACTCTGCAGAGTCTGATTATTGGCAAAGTTTTTGTTTCCCCAGTTTGTTTGTCCCTTGCAATTTAGTCCCTCAGTAATTGCTTAATGTGATACAGTATGTACTTAAATGCGGTCAAATACTAACCTTCTGACGCTTCTAATGTATTCCTGCTCATATCAAATACCCACTCAGGGGACTACAAGGATGATGACGACTTATCTTAAGAGGAGCCCCTTGTTAGGTAGTCCCTTTCCTTTGAAGTAGTGGAAACCCACAATGCCCTGCATAGCTATCTGTAGAGAGCAGCAGCGTTGAAATAGGGCTGCATTAGGAGCATCTATAAATAGGGGATTGTATCTTTGATACCACGGGTTGTTTGGTCACACTGTGAAACCGGGTCGACTTATATGGATTTAAGGCACCAACTCCCCCTCCTTCCTCTTTCTTCTGGCGGAAGGTATGCATGTTTGGAATTTCTCTTCATTGAGGAATCTGTTAAAATGATGCAGAAGGAAGGGACCTCCTCCAATAAGTCTCATTAGAGTTTGCCTTGGCTGCCCCCTTTTGGTAGAATTCCAAGAAAATGGAACCTGGCTGATGTCTCTCTCTCTCTCTCTCTCTCGCTCTCTCTCTCTCTTTTTTTTTTCTTCCTGTGCAACACTGATCTGCCTGCTTTAAACACGCTAATGTCAGCATCATATTTCCAATCAAATCACAGCTGTTATGTGAGAACCTGTGTGTTGGCATTTGATGCTGTAGTTTTAAAAAAGATCTTTGCCATTTGTTTTGGACCAGATCCAGAGTAGTTAGATACAGTATTTGTGAAGTAGAGCCGGTCATGTCCTGGTGTGGCAGAACATATACCTAGTGTGAAGCTATACATAGTACAGGAAAGGCCATATAGCTAAATATCCTACTTACTTGTACTGTCATGACAATACTCTTACCCACAGTAACTGCAGTGTGACTTCAAGGTCTGTTTTATCAGGAGACAAGTATCGGAAATTCCTGAGGTACTGCAGTGTATCGACCAAAAAAATATTGTATGAATTTTTTCTTTTTTAGTCTGAGATGTTTTGTTTTTTTCTTCTTGTCATAGAGTCCTGAAGGAATTTCCCAAACAGACCATTTCACCTCTTCTGCACTGTTGGATTTGACTGAATGTGAGAAAGAATGACAAGTATTTGAGAAACTTTCAGGAGTGAGAATGATCATTCCCCTTCCCTTGTGAAGCGAAACTGGAGTTGACACTGTGTGAGTGTGTGTTTGCTCTGCAGCATTTCTGTAGTGCACCGTCACGTTCTTAACCTACACAGATGTTTTGTAAAGCAACATGAAATATTCAAGAGATTAGCTCAGCAGCCGGCTTCATTTTCTTGACTGATTCACAAAGCAAACCACCGATGTGCCGACACCCGTGTTTAATTTAAAAGCAAATAAACAAGCAGAGCTCCTTTTCCTCTTTCTCTCTGGCACGCACAAATATTCACATACCAGCATGCATGTGCACACGTCATGTGCACACATACACACTCATTCTTCATCATGTGTACTCTTGTCTCTCTCTGTGTGTGTGAGATGAAGATGGCTAAAATGAAATGTCACTGATGACAAGGAAGTAATATGTGTATGTGTGCTGTCAAAGGCAAATTATAATAACACACATGGAAGTGGTGCAATGTGTCTTTCAGCGTACTTTTGTCTGGGTTTGTATGATTCTGTGTGTGTGTGTGCACATTTCCTTCCAGCTCTGGCATTGCACCAGGAGGCGGTTGCTAAGGAACCAGGAGTGCTGTGCCTCTTATTTCAGCTCAGTTCAGCTTTATTGCCCCTGTGGGGAAATTTGTCTTGCAGCAATAACAAAGAGCATAACAATAAATAGTAAACACTTAAGGCCCCAATATACAAAAACACAAGGGTGTGGGATGGGGCAGAGCTTTGTTTCATGCATGGTTTCTAATATGCAAAAAAGAGATTTGAAAAATAAAATAAAATAAAGACAGATTTATTATGTTGCGCATTTCCCCCAAAGAAACGTGAACTCTTGACTCTTGAGTCTTTCCCAGAGCAGCTCTTTATCTAGACAGGGACTCCACAAACAGGGAACAATCGCAGAAAACAGCTTGTTACGAGGCCTCTTGCAATCATTCGCACAGGTCCACGCACACTCCAGGTGCTTTTTCTATGGAGTGGACTCATCTGAAACTAGGACACCTCTGCCTGCAGTGTCTCAAGATTAGTTAGCAGTGGGAATCATTTGCTTTCTTCCTTTTGCATCTGCTTTTCCTGAAGTGCTTCGCTATAAATAGGCTACAGTAAAAATGCTTTTGGTCACTGAAAACAGATGCCTCCCCATTTGCCATGTACATCTGTGTCACTGTTAATTTAAGTGGAAGGAGTTGGTAAAACCATAAGTGAGCACTGATCTGATTTTCATGTGTCATACTACCTGAATGAGTAATTCCTGGTAACTCCTTGTCTTTTCTGTGTCAGAGTTTGACTTTGGAAAGACATAATTGTCTAGAGATAAAGCCTGATACAGTAATGGATATTTTGCAATATGTGTAAGAAAAATCTGACAAACTGTCAGGATGCGCAATTTGTCAAATGTCTGTCTGTCCCAAGCGATGAGAAAATGCTGTGTGTTATTGATAACATATTGTTTTGGGTTTTGGTTTCTCAGTGATGCTCAATAAAGAATGAGGAGCTTCTATTATTCATGTTGCTCAAGCTTAATTTGAAACACCCCACACAATAATTTTTCTGTCGATTCTCTTCTCACAGCCTGGAAGGATGTACAGTCGTTCTTTCTTAGAAGCTGTACTGATAGAGGCAGAGTTTTGTTTGTTGTTTTTTATTAATAAAATAAGAGAATATAGTGTTGTTTTTTTCTGAAACAATTAACTGGTAACATTTGATTGCAAAGATGTTTGTAGTTATTTTTTTTTAGTTGCTCCTTGATTGCAGATTTGGTTTAAAATCAAGAAATAATCATAAAGGGGAATCTTAATTGAGGCCAGCTCTGGGTTTTCTAAGACAACGTGCACAGATTCTGAAGCTATTCAACGTTTATACAGACATTTACAGCATAATCTGTGCTATGTCTGCTTTAGTGCTGTATCGTTTTGACCTTTATCATCCTTGATTTTGTTGTAATAGTGTCCCGCAGTGCAGACTGTTTACCCCCACGCAAAACTGACCTCTTCCCCATCTTTCTCTGTCTCCTCCAGTATGCCCACAACACTGCAAGCTTGCCTGTACAGACAAGGGGGAGTGTTGCCACAGCCAGTGCCTGGGCAGCTGTACCGAACCCAACAACGACATGGCCTGCTCCGCCTGCCTCCACTATTTCCATGAGGACCGCTGTGTGCCAGACTGTCCCTCGGGCACTTACAAGTTTGAGGGCTGGCGCTGCATCACCATGGACCTGTGCTCTCAAGTGCACCTGCCCGGTGACACTCACTTTGTCATCCACGGGGGAGAATGTATGCCCGACTGCCCCTCTGGCTTCACACGCAATGAGACTAATCGGTAAAGACGTACCCTTCACTTCTAGTTTAGGTCTGATTTCGAAATGCCACGCAGGGTGACACACTGAATGTACAAAATATTAGAAAGAAAATATTGAAATTAATCATTTAACTTGATGTCTATAAGATTTCTAAAGGCTTAAATATTCTTTAATGCTCTGTATTTTGATTTGTAAGGGATCATAGCCTGATCTTTTTCACAGAGAGCAAGAGGTGTTAGTATTATTTATTTCCTGGCTAATTTCTCTGCAAATAGATGTGTGGTTTCTCTTCAGTATTCACAGACACTTAAGCAGCTTGTGTTCACTGTGTACTTGTGCATAATGAATTAATTTGCATAAAGTATCCTTGAGCTGAACTTCACCTGCCCCGGCCCTTCACAGGTTCCTTTCTTAAAGTAGATCTTAAAGCTGGAAGTACTACAGGTTAAGAGCATGTTGGACAGTAAACGATTCAAGTTTAGACTTCCCAAATAGTTTAAAACGATTGAACCAGTAAATTTTACATATTACCACTCAAGGGCTTAAAGAGGAGACTCAGCCGAAGCGTCTTAACCGTCAGCACATCTACACTTGACATTTCCTTTGTTTGACATTAACCCAGAATGAGAAAACGTCTTTGTACACAGCTTTCCTCCCTGTTTTGTCTCGTCAAATCCCAAACTTTCCACGCTGGCTCTCTGCCGCTGTATATTTCTTGGCCATACGGCTGCTGTTTTGTCTCTGAGGTCAATACAGTGAATCACTCTCTCATGAAACAAGAGTTCAGATGAGGGCCCATAAAAGATTATACTCTCCGTGTGAGAGGTGACCTTGTATCACGCAGTGAATTTATTTGCCTGAATCCTTTGGAATGCTTGGGAGCTAGGGGAGTGGACAAATGATTTCAGGGTGAGGTAGAAAAGTTCGCATAAGATTTTACTCATTCTTTGACAGTTACTTACTTTATTCCATGTCTCTCTCTCTCTCTCTTTTTACTATCTCCTTCCCTCTGCTTCTGCTGTATACAGTCTGCTCTGCAGTGCCTGCAATGGCCTGTGTGATAAGGTCTGCACATCCCCTGTCATCGACTCTGTGGATGCTGCTCAGTCCCTGAAGGACTGCACTGTCATCGAGGGCAATCTGGACATCAACATTCGCCGTGGAAGTGAGTGAATCTGTGCAGAGGCACAGTGCTTTTAAGCCCACATGAACCAAATATGTTGCAGCGTAAATGAACTTAGTAGACCATACCGTACTACTTAACACTCTAAGAAATTTTAGCTGACTAAACTACATCAGCCAAAACTAAGCAGATTAGACACGCTAGTGGTTCTCTGCTTTGAAACCAGTGAACACTAGGCAACAGAATATTGAATTCAGCTACAATCTACCATACAGGACGCTAATAATTCTTTACTGACTACAGTAGAGTAACTTTACTACACTGTGTTGCATTCACCTGCTCTGCAGTTATTATGATAACTGAGGTAGCACAAGAGCCTGGTGGTCTAAGCTGCAGGGATTCACAGGAGGGCCACAAAATCAACATTACATCTGCTTCCTGCTCCCTAAACCAATTATCACATTATACTATAATGCTGTTCATTTGCTCAGTTGACAGGGTGGCTAATCTCTACATATGATAAAGCTTATACAATTTTTGTGCTCATTGGGAGCTAGTCCAGGTGTTATAGTAGCAGCAGAGGTCCCTGTGGATTTAAAAAAAAAAATGTGGCTTTCATGTGCTATTTGTGTGTGTGTGTGTGTGTGTGTGTGTGTGTGTGCATGCGTGCATGTGTGTTTATCTCCTGTCCCCAGATAACATAGCGTCTGAGCTGGAGAGCTTCATGGGATTGATCCAGACAGTAACGGGCTATGTGAAGATTCGACACTCCCACGCACTTGGCTCGCTGTCCTTCCTCAAGAGCCTGCGTTACATCAATGGGCAGGAACTCATCGAAAAGTATGGCTTGTCTGCGCCGTTTGTCTGCAACTTTTTGCCTGTGAATGTGTGCGGCGACTGAGTGAATTAGAGGACATGAGCAAACCTCAGCCTAGCAGGGAGGCTGCCACCAACATATCATTGAAGCTACATAAATGTCAGTGACTTCTTCGTGATTGTCTGTCTGTTCTTGATGGTGGATGTGCACATTAACATAAATAGTTAAATCTAAATATAATCAGTCTTTAGTGTGATATCAGCAGCAGCCGTAGATATGAGGGAAAGTTTTTTTGGTAATGGCCATAGGGGTCATGGGAAAGCCTGTTGCCCTTTTTGTTGTCGTTTCTCTCAGGGTAAAGTTTCACTCAGAGGAATGCTGTTGAGGATGGCAGACATTCCCTTCGTTCTGGAGGTGTTCTGCTGGATCGCGAGAGCTCAGACTGTTGGCACGACACTGTTTCTGTTTCATGTCCTCCTCTGTACAAACACAGGCTCATTGCCTGACAAAAGCACAAACCTGAGCTCATTGATGTCCACCTCTGTTAATTCTTGACGCCGCCACCACCAGATGGCAAAAAAATCTTTTAACCGCATCTATGACAAATTCATCTTCTATGAAACATGTTTACGTAACAAAAAAAAATTGTTGATCTGTATGAGATGGTTGTAACCTACTACTTCCTGTCTCCCTCCATTATCAGCATGTATTCATTCTCCGCCATCAACAACCAGCGCTTGCAGTACCTGTGGGACTGGAGTCAGCACAACCTAACAATTCGGGCTGGACGTCTCTTCTTCCGTCTCAACCCCAAACTCTGCATGTCAGAGATCCACACGATGTGGCAAAAGACAGGAATAACTGTGAAGCCAGAGGAGGGTGATTTCCGTAACAACGGTGAAAGAACCAGCTGTGAGTATATTTACGTGAGCGTTGACAGGTTGACTGAAATTTTTTACTGAAAATTCATCAGAAAAGAAGCGTCCTGTTTTTCCTCAGTCATTGACTGGGCTAGGTCCTTAAAAGAGCCATGAAATGTATATACTGTATTTGTCATTGAGGGTTCCCTGCTCTGTCACAACAGGTGAAAGCCATACCTTGATGTTCAAGTCTAACATCACGACAAGCCATACAATCAGGCTGGCATGGGAGCGGTACCAGCCGCCAGACCACAGCAACCTGATCAGCTTCATAGTGTACTACAAGGAGTCGTGAGTACTCAGAAGACAAACTCAGTATCCTCTGTAACACTCCATCAAATTATAAAATGAACTTTATACTGAGACAGAGTGGATATGGATAAAGAGTTTTTTCCATACAAAAACCTGTTCTCAAATGCAAAACAACCAATTCTCTGTTTATTGTTTGAGATCAGATATTCTTATTGACATTTATGCCTTGAAAGTGGGTAATCAATCAAATACTGCGTGGTATGCTTTGGAAAATGCTCAGCAGTAATGTAAATTACACAACATTTGTAACTGACAGGCTTAAAAGATGCAAAAACTTTCATATCAACAATCAGTTTTGATATGTGTAAATGTGTTATAGCTATAGTTTTTTAAATGTTTTTTTCTTGTAAACAGTGCACATGCCATTTTTAAGTCGAATCCTTTTTGTCAATGTGCAGCCATGTTTTGTCTCTTTTCCAGCCCTTTTCAGAACATCACAGAGTTTGACGGTCAGGATGGCTGTGGCTCAAACAGCTGGCACATGGTGGATGTGGATCTTCCTCAGGATAAAAACACTGACCCAAAAGTCAGTCTTCAACACCTCAAGCCCTGGACCCAGTATGCTATATTTGTAAAGGCCATTACCCTGCAGGAGGAGAACAAACACGTTACTGGGGCAAAGAGTGATATAATCTACATTCGCACACGCCCCTCGCGTAAGTCTGTTGACACCATAGCGATCTTTTTAAATAATTTTTATAATTACTGTATGAACCAGGTGTATGCTTTCAAAACATTTTAATCTAACATACCATGACTCTGGCCCTATTGCAGTACCGTCGGTGCCTAAAGACGCCCGTGCGTATGCAAACTCCTCGACTAAGCTGGTGGTGAAGTGGTCACCTCCAGTCTTTCCCAACGGTAATCTGACCTACTACCTGGTCCGCTGGCAGCAGCAGCCTGAGGACAGGGAGCTCTACCAACATAACTACTGCTCCAAAGGTCTGCATTTCTCATTCTACAAAACAATAAGCCTCTCTTCTTTTTTTGTTGTCTGAGCTTTGTCATTTAAAAGAATAGTTCAGTATTTTGGGAAATATGCTTATGTGCTTTCGTGATGAGAGTCAGTTGAGAAGATTAATGCTGCTCTCATATGTGTATATAAAAATATGAAGCTATTGTTTTTATTGTTTCTATTGTTTTTACTCTTAGATTTTTGTATGGATGAAACAGCCAAGATATAACATGTTAATTAGTCAGCATTATAGTTGCTGGTAGGCAGATTTTTGGTTAGCTTTTTCCACCTTTTTCTGGTGCTAACCCAAGCTATTGGCTGTAGCTTCACATTTACATACAGACACGAGAGTGGAATCAATCTTAATCCGGTAAAGAAAGCAAATTAATGTGTTTCACAAAAAGTTAAACTATTCTTTTAATATTGAAATATAATTCTGTGCAGATATTGCAGGCTCTGATAATGCAAAATGCTGCCCATCACTAAACGGTTTTGGTTTTGGTTTCCCTTAAAACAGAGCTGAAAATCCCAATCCGGATCCCAGCCACAGGGCTCACAGACATGGAAGAGAACACCAAGCCTACCAAGTCTGACCTGGCAGGGGCAGAGAAGGGCCCATGCTGTGCTTGTCAGAAGACACCTGAGGAGAAGGACCGAGAGAAGGATGATCGTGTCTTTCTTAAAGTTTTCGAGAACTTCCTTCACAATGCCATCTTTCTGCCGAGGTATAGTAAGCCACAGATGTAATATCAGCCTCACAGTGATCTCCTTGAACTTTTTACAGCTCCTGCTCTGTGCCTTCTTTTATTCTGTGGAAATGGGCATCAAAGAGCTGAACTTGTTTGCCTTGATGGGTCAAAATGAGGAATGAGGTGGCGGCCCGGGTTTAATGGCTCCTCTGTGAAGCTGACAGGATCCGAGCGTGGGGGTGTTGATGGACCGGACGGGGGCTGAGCCGGCCCGCTGGGCTCGGCCCTTTTGTCGGGCGGTGCAGATGAGGAGACATGCTGAGTAGGATCCAAAGCCTTCTTAGCGCTCTTGTGGCTTTCTGTTGCCATGGCAACGGTGGCACGGGGGATATTAGGACCTAGCAGGCAGCAATTTAGGCAACACAAACAAACCCAGGAGAGAGATGTGATTAAGGAGTCTGAAGGGCCTAGTTTGGCTGCACACTCGTAGCTGCTTAGGCTTTTGTTCCCCACAATAGGGACTGACATTTGTGTTGTGTTATCATTTAACTTGCTCGTGGCTATGGATGTTTAACTGTTTCAAAGACTCCAGCTCCTTTCTTCTCCCACACTCCAATGTGCTCATACAGACACAATCACACACGATTTTTGCATTTGTGATCTGGTGCCACAACACATCACCGTGAAACACAGAGACCTTTGATATACTTCTCACTAAAAACACTTAGCTTCTATCTTATAAATCCATGTCTTTAAATGATGCTGCTGAGCCTCCAAAGTTCATTCATTCATTCATTCATTCAAACAAGTTTTCTTTCGCAAGGCTCTTGTGGATTTGGATCGATGTGTCTTTGGAGGAAGAATAATAAAACATAGCTTTCTATTGTAATTGAACTCATATCTGCCCGTCTCCTCCTCCTCCTCTCCCTCTCTCTGTGGCTGTGTTGATTTGTTATAGTATAGCTGTCTAGGAAACAGGCGGGTGGCAGGTCCCAGGCCTGCAGCAATCGGCTCAGCCTGTGTATGCACAGACCCTCAACTGTAACAGAGCCAGCTTTATTATAAACCACTCCAGGGAAAGGCCTCGAAAATCGGGGAGGTTTTTTCAAAAGTTCAGGGTTTAGACCAGGGGTGAGGGGAAAGAGAGCGGGTGAAAACAGAAACAGAAAGAAGAGGAAATGTTTTCCATTCTGTCCCTCTCCACTTGGCCCTCCACTCTCCTCCTCCCCTTGCACGCTCTCTTTGTCCGAGACTCGTTTTCTTTTCTTTCTTTCTTTCTTTCTTTTTTTCTGGAATGAGACAGCTGCCAGGAAATGTACAGTGAATCCATCTGGAATTTAAATGAATGAGGGAAGAACCCCATCAGCGCTAGAATACAAACAGAAAGTAAGGAAGGCAGACTGATTTACTTGAGGAGGGGAGCTGCCAGTGTCTGTTTAGGAGAACATGTGGTACAATCCAAAACCTGTTATCAGCTGATTGGTTAATTTATTTACTGTAATCCCCTGCTGTTGAAAGTCATGATGGATACATACAGTTACCTCTTCTTCTGTTAGATCCAGGGATCTTTCAGTCTTTTTATTTGTAAGCCTGCTATGTGTTACTGCAGTTAAGGCTAGGCACTAATAACGTGCCCTACTAGCCACAGACTCAATGTGTAGTCACAGCTTTCCTCTCTGGGGTCCATTGCGTAAAGGTAGATCTTTTTTTAGCAGGGGAGGTCAGGACACTATAACTCTACTAACTCACTGGTTATAAGGTCATGCTTCAGTCAGCTGAGGAACCTTCTCACGGTGTTAGGACAACCCTGCTTAACCCAGCGCTCTTACGGCACGTACAGAAATTTGATCCTCAAGTTTTCTTTCATCTGGTCTCTCACTGTGGTATATCCATGTCTCTGCCTCTTGTTCCGTGGCTTTAACACAAGATTGCTCAAGGTTTGCTCGTCAGTGTGAATCAAACTCATGCATCTGTGTCTTCACTTACCTGTCGCTTTTCATATATTTTTGATGTATTGTCAGTTGTAACTGATAGTTTTTGAGTGCTGGACTTTGGATTGTATTGCACCAGTTATGGCTGTCAGAGAGGAATGTTAGCATGTCGGTGCGACTGGTCTTTCCCACGGATCTGTCTGTGTCTGAACACTCGTCCTTGTAGGTGTATGTCTGCTCAGACACAAAAGCTTGACTTTGGCTTTGCTCAGTAAGCTCTCGGAAATTAACATTTTATTACTCCTGGTAGTGCTGAAAGGATTAGTTCGTTGACAGAAACGTAATTAACATCTGTTTTGATAATAGATTAATTGTTAAAGACTGTTGGTTAGGCTAAACAAGCAATTTTTAGGTGTAAGTTTGGGTTTTTAGAAAAGTGTGATGGCCGTTATGCACTATTTTCTGAAATTGAATAGACCATACAATTAATCAGGTAATGGAGAACTAAACTGTTTTTTTGTTTCTTCTCTAATTTCTAGTATATAATTTGAATCATTTGCTTTATTTGTTTTTGACTGAGCTGAGCTGTGGATGCTGTAATAAAAAAAAGATGTCCACCTGTCCATGCTGTCCTCATACTGTTCCAAACAATTCCTAAAGATTTATCACAGTTGAAAGAGCTCTGTAAGGGCTCCACATACTTCACGTCACCTGTTGTCACCTGCTGTCAGTACAGCTTTCATTTTCCAACCCAGTCAGCACCAGGGCTCCTTTCTTTGTCCGTCTGTTTCGACTGACTACCTACAGGTTTTGCAGGTAACTGTTAAAGGTGCGTGTAGGCAAGATGCCCTGTTCCTCTGCTGCTGCTACAGTCACTGGCTGCTTGCCCTCAGTAATGACGATGTCCAGATCCAGGCGGCTCCACAGCTTATCATCCACACTATGAGACCACGTGTCCATTCGCCACAATCCCGTCCATTTGGCTGCCGAAAAGTGGTCATTATGATTGAACATGTTGGTTCAGAAAGTCGGGGACACGAAAATATAGGCCATATTTTCCCTCTCTCTCTCTCTGTCCATATTTCAGCTTTTTATACTCCTTTTATTGTTGATTGGGATAAGCTGGACAGCAGCATGGGTTCAGGCTGTTTTCTTGCAGTGGAAAAATCTCCCTCTGTCAGACGTTTTTTTTTCTTTCTCTGTCTGTCCACCTCGCTATGATCTGTCTGACCTCATCCTTCTACACAGCTCCACAGGGAGCAGTATGCAGCATCTGGACACATGGTGCACATACACACACACACACACACTCTCTCTCTCTCTCTCACGCCACTCGGTCCAGCAAGACGCTTAAACTTTGTGTAAAATGCTTATGAGAGTTATAAACCTACAATTATTTGTTACAATACGATTTCCAGTGTACCTTATTGTCTTTTATTGTTCTAATAGTACTCGCTGTGCTTAAATCAACTTTCCTTCTGTATTTCAGACCTCCAGACCGTCGACGCAGAGATGTTTTCGGTGTGGCTAACAACACACTGTTTCATGAGGGTGTTGGCAGGGGGAATACCACCCTTGGCCCCGGGGATAACAGTACAGATGTTCCTCCTATCAGAGAGTACCCCTTCTCAGAAGACAAGAGCACAGCAGAATATTTAGAGATCCCCAGTCTGCGGCCCTTCACAGTCTACCGCATTGACATCCATGCCTGCAATGAGGAGGTGGGGCGCTGCAGTGCCGGAGCATTTGTCTTCTCCAGGACCAAACCTGCAGGTAAGAAACTGACTGATGTTCAACACCTGTAACACCTTTTTGTGAAAATGTAGACACATTCTTGGTAAAATATTGTGCGTGTGTTTGTTTGTTTTCCAGTCAAAGCAGATGACATCCCTGGAAAGGTGATCTACGAGAGGAGTGACAAGGTCGAGGGTTGTGTGGTGCTGCACTGGCCGGAGCCTGTCATGCCCAACGGACTCATCCTGATGTATGAGATCAAGTTCCGTCTGGGGACTGAGGTGAGCCAGGCTGAGGATACTTAAAGAAATAAAAAAAAAGAAAAAAGTTCAGCCTCTTCACCCATATTGAAAAATGAAAAGGTCATTCTCTGTGCATGTTCACTGGAGGATTCAAATTTCCCACACATGTAAGATGCATATTGGATCACGATTGGCTCCAAACTGGTTGTGATGTCATTAAATCCTATTCATATGAACGTGTCTTAAAAGATTTAAGGTGAGTGCAGAGAAACCTTTCACCTTCAGGAGAGGAATGTAAACACAGTCTTGTAGTGTCGAACTCTACACATACATCATGCTGCACTGTGAAGGTCAAACATCCAAGTGAAGAAACACTAAGCAAAACACATTTTAAAGTGGAGGGAGGACTTTCCATCCATTCATTAGCTATATCTCTTACCCTGTGGAGGGTCGTGGAGAGGGCAACTGGAGCAAGTAGTCCCAGCTGACATTGAGGGAGAGGCAGGGTATGCCCTGGACAGGTCACATGTCACAAGTGGACAGTAACTTCCACATACTGGTGTAAACTTTTTTTTTAAGCTTAGCTTTACATCCCTTACCTGACCTTGACCCTTTGCCATCCTTCAAACGGTAACCACAAGGTGTATGTTTTCTTTTAGCCCGAGAAACATGAGTGTGTGTCGCGCCAGCATTACCGCGAGCACAGAGGAGCTCGGCTGACCAACCTGGGTTCAGGAAACTACTCTGCCCGTGTGCGCGCGACTTCCCTAGCAGGGAACGGCTCCTGGACGGAGAGTGTGTCCTTCTACGTGCCTCCGCCCAAACGTAATGCCTCATTTCTCACACGTTACATACTGTGCATTGACATTTTTTCTTGACTAATATAAATTATAATTTTTCTGTTCTAACTTACAGGAGACGATGGGTTTGCGTTCTATTTGGTCATCATAATTCCCATCATAGTGACACTTTTCATTGCCAGCCTCACCACGATTCTGTTCTTTGTGAACAAAAAGAGGCAAGTATCTTCATGAAAATGCCTTCCTCAGGGCATTCGTGATGTAGTACATGTCCTTTCCACAATCAGAGCTGCCTGCCGACTAACTGAGCTGTGTTCGTGTTAACAGGAATAGCGACAGATTGGGAAATGGGGTCCTTTATGCATCTGTCAACCCAGAGTACTTCAGTGCTGCTGAGAGTAAGAATATCGGATATCTTTGCAATTTTTCAATGCCAAAAGTTTAGCATGTGGATGTGGGGTTGACCTGCTGTCTATCCGTTGTTTCATGCCAGTGTACGTCCCAGATGAGTGGGAGGTGGCTAGAGAGAAGATAACTATGCACAGGGAGTTGGGCCAGGGCTCCTTCGGCATGGTGTACGAAGGCATTGCCAAGGGGGTGGTCAAGGACGAACCTGAGACACGAGTGGCTATCAAGACGGTCAATGAGTCAGCCAGCATGAGGGAGCGCATTGAGTTTTTGAACGAGGCTTCTGTCATGAAGGAGTTCAACTGTCACCATGTGGTAAGAGAGACACATCCTAAAATGGTCATCGTCAGGCACTTGAGTGAGAAAAGCCTGAAATAAATGCAGATAAAGCATCACAATATGGCTAAAAATAAACCATCACATGGTTATATTGAACCCAGTTGCAAGGCAGTGCTTTTGATTATCATTATTTCCTAATTAGTCCATGTGGAAGTAGTGGGAAAGAGGTCAGCGGGTCATGAACGCTGAGCCTGAGGCATTGGTCAGCCTCCTGGAGATTGTGTACATTCTCTCATCAGCATGATCACAGCCTCATTAACTACGTTAAACGGATGTGTCCCTTTGGAAAGCTGCTGTTACAACCTTTTTATCAAGTCTGGCTGCTAAAAAGCCAAACACTCAATTATTAAATTCAATTTGAATAATTTAAAGGAAATAGTTGTTTTTTTTTTTTTTTTAAATAATCTTCAAAGTAAGCTAAACGGAAACCCTGTTTTTCTAATAGAGATCTGAGATGTAAAATATAAACATTCGAACAGTTTTTGCTTCACTAGCTACTCATTTTATACACTATATAGTTTATATACCAATCTAACCTGTTGTAGTTTTACACTAACAGGAAACCTTGTCTCAAAAGCTGCCTTGAATTAGGCTGTAGTTTGGATTTGGGATGCAACTTTTGACACATCGCACCTGACCTGTGCTGTATTGTGATTGGTGCAGGTGCGGCTGCTGGGTGTGGTCTCGCAGGGACAGCCAACCTTGGTGATTATGGAGCTGATGACCCGCGGGGATCTCAAGAGCCACCTGCGCTCTCTGCGCAAAGAAGTAAGCAGCTTTGCCTCAAACACACACACACACACACTCTTCAGCTGTATATTAGATACAGTCTCTTACATAAATAGGTGATGGTCTGAATTGCCTGCCCCCTCTTTTTTCTGTCTTTCTTCCACACACATCATCCATGGCTCACTGTGTAGTGTTGAACTAAGGAAAGCAGAGAAACCTGACATGAAGTCAGACTGAACAGTGTTTTATTGTGCTCTTTACCTTCTCACCTCACCTCCTCTTGCTCTGCCGCAGAATGCCACCAGCCAGGTCCTACCCCCGCTCAAGAAGATGATCCAGATGGCAGGGGAAATCGCTGACGGCATGGCGTACCTAAATGCCAACAAATTTGTCCACAGAGATCTGGCTGCCAGGAACTGCATGGTAGCAGAGGACTTCACTGTGAAGATTGGAGGTAAGTCAAGTTAATACGATGCCTTCAGCCTCCCTTTGGTTGCTCAATACTGAACCCACTCTGCTGGCCTCGAAAGTAAGTGTTTGGATTTCAGTGAGTGCTTGAGGCAGTGGAGTCTTAATGTAGATGGACAGAAGGAGGGAGGAGGTGAGGGGAATGGATGAGCTCTCAGGAGCTTCCTCTCCCACACAGAATGAGTGATATCCAGTGGTTTCCCCAACCCTTGTTTTCATTTTTTTTTTCCTCAGATTTTGGCATGACCAGAGATATTTATGAGACGGATTACTACCGAAAAGGAGGGAAGGGCTTGCTGCCTGTCCGCTGGATGTCTCCAGAGTCACTGAAAGATGGCGTGTTCACTACAATGTCTGATGTTTGGTATGAGAACACATCACTCTCTTACACACACACAAGCCTGCATTATACGTGTATAAACCAGCCCTAATCCAGGGGGCTTGTAAAGTATTCCAGAAATGTCTGCATATTGTTTGTGTTTGAGCGTGTGGATATGCTAAAACAGTTAATGCTGTGGAGTCAAAACTGTAAAAGCATACAGATCATTTCATGGCCATTTTTTTTTTTTTTTACTGAACAGCTTGAACATGCATTTCCTGTCATGACGGGTAGTACTTCCAAAACCATCAAAATCCTTTGGCTTCCAGCTGGTTCTCTGGAAATTCCTCTTTCCGTGACAAAAAAGTATAGAACAAGATAATCCTTTTTTTAATTCCAGCACTTGGTGAAAACTTAGCTCATTGTTCTGCCGCATTTTTCTATCAGGAACTATATTGTTCTAGAGAAATACAAATGTTTACTAGCTCCCTTGCAAGTTTTTTGTTTCCCAATTCAAAGTGTCCCACGGGCCAGTCCCTAAGAGTGGGCTTAAACTGCTCCAGATGTTCTCAAATGAGAGGTTTGCAGTGCCAGCACAAACCCACCTCCACATTCGCATACTATATCTTTCTCTTTGATGCTGTACAGTTGAAGTTTAGTGTAAGATGAACCCATTCCAGGCTCCCAAGGAATCCATGAGTAGGTGACTTTTATTTTGTTGATCAAGACAAGCTGTCTGAATGTGGCTTTGTCTGTCAGCAAGACTGTTTCGGGCAGTTATATGCAGTGTTGTAATAAGGCTGTTTTAAAGAGTGAGCTCTCAGAACTCGTGCCAGTGGTGAAAATATGACTAGCAGGAGTGAACAAATATTGTGGTCTTTGTTAGTCAAGTTAAGAATTTTCTTCATGAATAGTTTCATAGTTATCTCAGCGCAAGGTAGCTTGAGGTCAAACTGAAATGACGTTTACTGTAAATACTTTATACTCAGGCTTGTTCTGCATTAATGGAATCCCTGTGATCCTCTGACTGGTACACTGATACCCAGCTTACATTTTTCTTAATCATTAAATTTTAATTCAACACAAGTTTAAAGCTGCACTGACAGATTTTTAGGCCATTCAGTATTGACATAATATTACCTCATGTAGACCTGTAAGTGAAGAGTCAGTCAGGTGACAGTTCTCTCAGGGCTTCATCTCTCACAATACACAAAGTAATTTCACTCAATGTTGATATAAATATATTGACTAGAGTAGCTTTAAAGGGCCATACTGGTATTTTTTTTTTTTTTTTGCTTGCTCCATCTAATATAATCTGCTTACTTATTTGCTCTTTCTTTGCTCACAAACTGCAAGTCAGGTATAGACTATAAATACAGTTTGCATTTAAAGATATATTATCACACAACTATAAAGTAGAATTTACAACAGTAAAAGAAAGGTAATGGAAGGTATTCTGTCAATGATGATAAGAAGGAAAATGAAATGAGTCAGTCACTTAATTAATATTTTTGTCCTCAAACCTTCATCAAGTAAAATTTATTGAGTTAATTAACAGAATTTTATCTGAAGATCTGAGGACCAAGATGTCAAAAACCAAATAAACCAAAAACAATAATAAATAGTTTGTTCTTTTTAAAATACATTTTTTTAATATAGAATAAAAAAACAAAAAACAAACAAAAAAAAAACATTGGCAATTTTTACCCACAGCAGCTTTTAGAAAAAAATCTTTTCTGATGTTGCACTCAGTTTAAGCAGCACTGAAATAGCATCAGATAAGAGACGAAAACTGTAAATACATTATATAAAACTGTCATGTCATCTCTTTTCACAGGTCATTTGGTGTCGTGCTGTGGGAGATCGCCACCTTAGCAGAACAGCCTTACCAGGGCATGTCCAATGAACAAGTGCTGCGCTTTGTCATGGAAGGAGGACTCTTGGACAAACCTGACAACTGCCCAGACATGCTGTGAGTGCCTTTGTACATGTGACCAATAACTGATCTGCCCATTTTAGCCCATTTTAGGCCCATTTTTACCCCTGAAGGATTTTTTGTTTTACCCTCTACTGCCACCACCTTCGCACGTCTTCGGTCCCATTAATATTTTGCCCAGTATCTATTTTAGGTTGTGGTTCTAAGTGTGTAGGATATCACGTGGTGTGTGTGCAAAGGTAAAGCCAAGATGAGGCCTGACATTAACGTCACAGGTTAAATGCGGTCCGGTGACAACATGGCTTCAGTGGTCAGCTGGCGGTGAGAAGCCTCCTCACCCGTCGGCATCGGCCCATAGAAGGGATGCCATGACCCGTGTGTGAAAGATGCCCCTCATTCCTGCTGCCGGGAACAGGCCTGGGTAGGGAGATGGTGTCTGTCCGTTATGGGAGGGAGTGAGAGCAACAGAAAGAATTCATTAATGTATTTATAATTCATTAATGAATCACCCTGGCTGTTAGTGAAGAGGAAGCACAGCACAGCCAGCTTGTCAGCATGCAGCGCTGCATATATGCATTTCTCCTCTCCTTCCCTGACCTCAATAAGAAGGCATTCTGCTCCCTCCCCTCCCACTCTCCATGGCTGACCTCACCTTAGAAAGAGAGTGCAAGTAGAAAAAAAAAAGAGGGGCTGAGTGTTGTGCAGACACAAACCTCTGGTTTCTATGGCAGCCTGACTGTTTTGTCCTGATTACAGGAGTATGTGGATTGTGTTACAGAGGTGGTGGGGTAGCCTCCTGGTCTCTGAGCTTACACACAGGGAAGTCAGGCTGCTGATGCCGGTCGTCTATGCTTTAGTGACTTCATGGAGATTTCCAGAAGATTGCTGAACTGTAGTGAAGCCAGAAGTCCATACAAAGACTGAATAGAAAGATACAAGAAGAGGAAGTGGGCAGAATAATAGACAGAGGAATGACTCACATTTGGAGAGCTTTGAATGTCTCCTCCTTAGTAGTGTGTTTCCCATGGTCAGGTAGCTGTGGGTCACTGATTAGATTTCCCATCATTCTGTCTACAGTTTCCCTTTGACAAAAGTGCATTCACTCTCGCAGGGCTGGGCGAAAATGAAACACAGGCTCCGCGATCGTATTAAACATTGTGATTTATTGAGGAATGTTCAGTATCACTTACAGTGCTATTATACATAAATGTTTCACCACACTGGGGACTTTGCACGTGTGAAGTTTTGCTTAGTTCTATTTCAAGAGATTCCTGTTTAGGCTTATTAACATCCACCATGGATGGTTGGAGACCGCTCTGAACTCACACTTGGCCTTAAAGTGTGTCTGTTTCTGATTTTGTGTTTCAAGGACTTTTTGTCCATCTCTTTGGCTGTGTGTGTGTATGTGCAAATTTTTTGTAAAGGCCTGACCGCCTCCAAATCTCATCTTAAAAGCACCATTTTAACACAGTCACCATTAGATATTCACTTGTAACACTCAGCAGTTATTGATATGACGGGAAACTATGTAGACACATAAAATGGATCTAACTCCAATTCATATTAGTTCTCACTGTACAGACAGTGCAGCAGGACAAATTTACAGCAGGGTACAGGTACAGACATACAGGTTAACAAAGACATAAAGCTAAACAAACAAAAACAGAAAAAGCATTAGGGACTGAAGAATTAAGGCAGCCATCTACAAAAAGTAGCTTAGAACTTACAGCTCAACCAGTGAAGCTTTATGTATACAGACCGTTTGGTACATTAAAGCAGAATTTAATATACCAAATGTTCCAAAGGTGTAGCAGAGGTTGGGCTTTGACCTTGAAGAGCCATCCTTACACCATCTAAAGCTCATGGCGACTTATATAGTACGTACAGTATATACGTATACATCTCATGTACCACTTTGAGCTGTCACATGTTGCCAATGTCACGGATGACAGGTCAAATATAAGTCAATTTGGTTTAATGGCAATGGCATGTGTCTGTGTGTGCCATGATTGGCAGGATGCTGACAACAAGTCAGGATTTACTGCAGTGTTTGTTTTCTAAATTTGCATCAACAAGCCGAGCACACAGAAACAGATGGCGGGGGAAGAGTTTTCAGCAGACAGGTTACTCTGGAGCATCGGCCCGGCTCCAATCATTACACGTCTTTTCACGGGAGGTCTTTGCCGCCTGGGTTTGGACATCTGAACGTCAGATTTAAGACACTTGCTGCGCTGCTGAAAAACAAGTCAGGGCCACCCCCCCTGCCGCTTCGGAGTAGGACGCGAGGCGCGTGCTCAAGAAAGCTCTACCCATAATTCCTCTGTGCGGAGTGGAGCTGGCACCCAGCTGCAGAGGCTGTTGTAGACTGCAAAGAGACCACTGGGAGAGAGGGAGAGAAAGAAAACAAGAGAGAGGGAACAGCAAAAGTGGAGGAGAGATGACCGAGGTGTTTATGTCAGCGGGCCTTAGAGAGTATTCTTAGCTTGTTTGTGTATAATTGAAGTTGCGGTGTGTGGTGTAGCACCACACAAAACTGTAATAATTCTCCCTTTTATGATGTTGTTTTGACATTCCCAAAGCTCGGCTGCTGGCCTGGCACAGTAACCTTATGTATGATTTAGTGTGCTGCTGAGTACATGCTACATTACTGATCTTACTGTATGTGTAGTCATGTAGCAATAAATAAATCATATCCACATTTCAGATGTCTCAATTGAACTCCTGTTTAAAAAAAAAAAAAGAAAAAAAAAAGGTTTGGCATTTACTTGAGATATGTATGAAACTGAAAGTATTGTTGCTGGCAGTAAGTGTAGAATACATCTGTATGTATTTACACTTTGTCCACTATTTTAGGGAACTGGGCAGTTTTAAGTGAGATAGTTAACAATTTCACAAAGAAAACCTGGCAAAAACAACATTGCATGAAATGAATCACTAACACAGGAATATTAAACAAGATGGGAATGTTTGAGCCTGTTTATCTGGTCCAGTTTAAAGTTTAAAAGCACAGAATGAATTTCCAAAAAAAAAGACAATTGGGAAACGAATCAAAGGATTTGTTTTAAAAAAAAGAAAATCTACTGTAGCTAAGAGTCATAATCTAATGAGTTGTAGAATATTAGGCTGTTTCTGTGGGCTACATTAGTTTACTGTCTACATAGTTTTTTCTTTAAAGATCAATATAGTAAACTTGAGTTTTAGTGTTGCTGAGTACTGACATGGGGTTAAGCTTCAGTGTCTTCTGCCACCTGCTGGTAAGAAACAGGAAGTCTTCCCACTCCACATTCCCAAACGTACACTGGTTGCTGTCAACACTCCTTTCACAATTACACTGTAAGAGAAGGAAGACAAAATCCACAGTTCTCATTATGTTCAGCTAAAGGTAAAATGAGGCTTATAGTATGAAATATATGTGAGTATTATATTAGACTTTAAAACTATACTTTAATGACAAAATCCCCAAAATGAACACTCAACTGTACATTACTAACCCTTTTTATCTTTTGTATGTCACTTGTAGGTTTGAGCTGATGAGGATGTGCTGGCAGTATAACCCCAAGATGCGTCCGTCCTTCCTGGAGATCATCAGCAGCATCAAAGATGAACTGGATCCTCCCTTCAGGGAAATGAGCTTCTTCTACAGTGAGGAGAACAAGCCGCCGGACACCGAGGAGTTGGACATGGAGGTAGAAAACATGGAGAACATTCCACTGGACCCTGCATCCACCAGGCAGCCCTCAGCTACCGCCGCCCCCTCGCCGGGGTGTACAGGAGGCACGCCGCCTCCTTCTACGCAGCAGTTATCCCCCATGCAAGGCCCAAGTACTCCATTACTGGGCCCTGTGTCTCCTTCCTCCCCGGGCCCCGTTGCCTCAGCCTTGGCGTCTCCAGGCCAAGCCTTGGACAAGCACTCAGGACATGTTTCGGCTAACGGGCCTGTGGTGGTGCTGCGGCCCAACTTTGATGAGATGCAACCCTATGCACACATGAATGGGGGCAGAAAGAACGAACGGGCGTTACCACTGCCCCAGTCGTCGGCCTGCTGATATCAGACCAGCCCCTCCTCCTCCTCCTCTTACACAGGGTAACACAAACCTTACCTCCATCTCTTAAGGAGGGATGGATGAGGTAAGAAATGACTTTTTTTCTACTGTGTGCCAGTAGATGGTCTCTCCACTCCTTTAAGGTCAAACATAAACTCTAAAAACTGAAAAATAACACAGAAACCTGCTAAAGCATTCGGAGTTTGGTGGCTCAGACTCGACACTGGGGAACTCCTTCCTTTGCAGCCTGTATCTGTTGTTGTTACATAATTCCTTCAAGAAGGAAAACAATACAAGTGTGTATCCTGACTTTCAGATTTAGACATGAACATAAAGAAAATCTTTTTTTTTTTTTTTAGCATATCTGCCAGCAAATCCAACAGAAAAGCACTTTTTTCCCCTGATGATTTCAGAGAGGATGTTGTGGATATCTGAGTGTGTATTTATACAAACACATGATTCTCTCTATGATATGGTATAACTCCATTTCTTAAATGACTTTCCATCAAAATGACTTTGTTTCCATGAGCAGACTGGCTCATGTCATGTGAGGATGCCTCAATTAGAAAGTTTGGACTAAGATAATTGTTTCATTTTCCTGTTGATATTTCTGTGGGTGTAGATCCTGTCAGGAGTGGGTCAAAATGGAAGAGGAGGGCCTATTGTGTATCTGCCAAACTGTTGCCAAATCAAGCTTTTTTCTTTTTTTTCCCCCTCCAATTTTATACAGGTCTCCCTTCTTGTTTAAGGCTGTGAATCAGAGTTGAGATAACTCCGTCTGGGAAATAATACCAAAATTGTCTGGTGGTGTACAGGCTTCATGCTTATCTTTGGCACCAACCGCTCCAGGAGCAGCTGTGAGTGTGTGAGTGTGCATACGTGTGTGCAGAGTATGGGGGTTATAACAGGACAGAATACAGTTACTGTTGAGATGTGCTGCGCTCACACCTGCAGTCAAAGTTTTCTCAGAATGTGCAGCGTCTGCACCGGGGGCGGAATAAATCTAGCAAGGCTTGTGAAGAGAACACAACACTTTAATCACATTTTAGGTTGATGTTTATTCAGTTAATTGGCACAATATCGGTATGAATTCTTAAATAATTGATAATAACCGATATTTAGTAGTTAAGTAACCACTAGCATTACTATACAATTAAATGATAGCAACAAAGTTCTTAGATATACAAATCTACAAAGAGATAAGTTACTTTTTGAAACAAAATGCCCAAATTTCATTGGTTGAAGCTCCTCAGATATGAGAATTTGCTGCTTTTTTTTGTCCTGTGTGATAGTAACCCGGTCAGTCAGACAAAACAAGCGATTTGAAAAAAAAATCTTTACTTTAATCCAAAATAATTGGTAGATTAATTGATAGTGAAAATAGTCGCTCTTTGTGGCCCCACATTTTCATATAATTACATTTGAAAAGTCTGCATGCTGCTGCTCGTGATGGGCTTACCAAAATTTTCTGTTGCACCACCCAAATCCATTCAGATCTAAGAATAACTTTATCCCTTCATCGCTTCGCTTTCATCTTTCGAACATCTGAGGGAAGTACACATGTGACTTGAGTCAGCCAACTCTGAATCACAGCCTCCGTCTGTCTTTGTTTTAATATAAAAAAAAAGAAGAAGGAAAAAAGAAAAAGAAATCGAAACAAAACATCAAAGCATCAGAAGTCCCACACTGCAAAACACTGAACTTCACAATCAAGGGAAACGACTCTGCCTCCACATTTCACTTATTCAAACCTTATCCGACATTTTTAAGTGTGCATTTCATGTGGGAAGTGATACTGCTATTCAAATTAAATGGCACCAAATACACCACAACAAACAAACTGACTCTAAGACCTGAGATGGAAAAGAAGAAGGTGTAAAGATTTTAGTAGCCTAGAGACAACTTTTACGTCACAGCAGGTCTCTTTTAGAGTAGTCATTAGTTTCTCTACATTTCAAACACATATAAAGGTCTTACAGTTGTATTTTAGACTGCAGGGCTGTTTTTATACACATCATTGGTTTTGTCACTTTTTTAAACCTTTTTACGGTTCAAAATGTTTGCCTCTATGTCTGTACAGAACAAAGCTGCTATTTTATTCTTTTTCTCTTTTGGATGTTATATATAAAGGAATCCTTCAGGTTTGGTATTTTATGGTCTCCACTACAGTCCATTTCTTGTCTCTTCAAACTCTGTTTAAAAAAGAAAAAATAAATAAAAATAAAAACAAAACTACAAAAAAAAAACAAACAAACAGGATGATTTAGATATAAAAACTTTTTTTTTCTGTTACCCCAAAAGGTTTTTCTGTAACACTACATTTTGTTCATTGCCTTTTATTTTTATGAAATGTTTCTTCTGTATTTGTTTTGTGGATGTCTATATTGTTATTATTATTAATTATTACTATTAATATTATTATTATTATTTGGAATGGACACCTTAGCTCGATGTGTGAGCGTGTACTTTCGGCACCCTTTTTGTACTTGTTGTCTAGCACTGCGCCTAGCATTGCCCTCTAGGTGCGACTCAATCTCAGGTCAAAGTAAAGGCTTTGCTTTCTCCACACATTCTCATGATCGTCCTCTACTTGTCTCACCTTGTAACACCCCTACCCCCCTCACCCTCTCTACACTCCATCATCATCATTATCATCATCCCCATCAACATCATCATCATCATCATTATCATCATGTTTTGTTGAGTCCAGTAGTGCCCTCTCTCCTTCCCTCTGGCCCCTCACTGACCTCTGCAACAAACTACCCGTTTCCCCCCTGGTGCCTCCTTTTGAAGTCAGGATTAGTTCCAGTATACAAGATATTTACTTTATACTAGATCTGGTATTTTAACCCATCCATTTCCTGCCTCTTCTGAAAAAAAAAAAAAAAAAATCAATAGGGCTAATTGGGTTGTCTCGTTTGCCTTAAGTATGCCAATCATCGTTCAACTATTTGAAATCTGTTTTTTTTTTCTTCCCCCTCCTCCCTTTTCTAAAAAAAAAAAAAAAAAAAAAAAAAATTCCACTTCTGTTACTGTTACTTCTTTAAAGTGAGAACAGGTCTGGTTGTCTGTCTTCATAATCACTGCTTCTGAAAACCAAATAAAGGATGGGTTAAATTCCAGGGAAGGGAACACATTTTAATGTCATGAATGGAGAAGGTCTTAAAATGGAGGCTGAAAAGTGAAAGTGTTTTGAAGGATTTCTTCTCATCTTTCGGGAATGTTGCCTGGTGATTTTTTTTTTTCCCCTTTGTTTTTCCTGTAGGAGTGTTATTTATTTATTTTTTTTTTAATTTTCCTTTTTGTGATATCAGTTTAAATCACTGTATAAATACCCCGTGATTCAGTATAAAGTTTTTTTTGTTTGTATTTTCTTTGGTGTCATGACTGGGGGACTTAAAAAAAAAACAAAACAAAAAAAAAACCTACTTTTTTTTTCTCCTTCAAGTATATATCTACCTCACTCTTTTTAAATATATGTATGTGTACGGAAAACAAGTACATCTCACTCTTTCTCATCAGTCTATATAGAAACCTCATCACCTGGATAAAACCCACAGGGATCTAGATAAACCTCACAAAGCGGACTAGGACAGGAGATGGAATATTAATGCTGTAATTTCAGCCCACCAATTTCTGGCCCAGTGGTTTACTTAGAGTACATTTATACCTCTGAGCATACAAAGGAAAGGACTGTGTGCTGCTGCCTTCAATAAATTAAATTGTTGTTGGGTATTTATTAAAATATTTAACAATTATGTCAACCCACACTCTAATTTGCCTGCATAGCTGACAGTGTTATAAGGCTTAGAGCAGGTACAGTACAGTGTACGATAAAGAGAAGAGGCCGGGGCACAGCATCAACATCAGACATTCCATCTCCACTGACTCCAAACATATTGTCACAACCTTAAATCCTCAAAAGACAGAAACCTTCATTTTCTCATCTAAAATGCATTTATACAGACGTCTAAACAGTTATCACGAGGACTATTTTTTAAAAAAGGGAAATGTTTTATTGGCCTCTGAGAAAAAAAACAAAACAAAAGAAATGTATGTGCTGTTCACCTGCAGCCTGTAATGCTGCAAGGTTTACAGCACATCTCCAAATTTCATCTACTTTAGTTTATGCCAAACATCCAGATCACACAATCAAAAAAAAAAAGAAATTCAGTTATGTATATGGATCTGTACTGTGAATGTAACAAAGATATTTCTCTGCTTTCTACACAAAAACAAAAACCTTTATAGCAGCAATTCCACTTCCTACATGTTTCTACCTTCAGTCCTAAATGAACAACTTCACCAGTTTGTCAGTCGGTGTTGGAATCAAAGCAGCAGAAGAAACTATGTTCTTGTCACTAAGATTATTAGATTTCATTGTTATTATTATTATTTTTCTAACTCATGTTTATGGCCATGTGAACGCCATTATTTCCCCTGTCCAAGTCTACCTGCTGAATGCCATGACACTCTAGCTCTAGCGCTCCTTTCCACTATCATCAGGGTGAATCTCTTAGAGAGCATTTTCAGGCTTTTTGATCAGTTGGAAGTAAACTCTACTACACATCTTTCCTGGCCTGTTGTACTGCTACTTACAGTTATGCTGCTGGTTCGAACGGTCACCTCAGTGGATCGTATACTGTCATCACAAACGTTGAGTGCAAAGGTGGTAACGGAGCTTTTACATCTCAAAGCTTCATTTAAAAAAAAACAAAACTCAGTTCTACTTCTTTACTCACAGTGGCAACATGTCGAACGCTGTTTCAGTACAAGGGCTTCAGAGCTGGAGGCACAAAATAATTTGAAAATCTGTGGTGTAATTAATACCCAAAAGCAATAATTAAAAAAAAAATGCTAATATGAATAGGCCACTGGGTAACTAATAATGTGAAATTTGGGTGCTCAATCTAGGGTCTTCTCAAGCATTTTATCTGTACATGATATATGAGAATAACAATCAAGGAGTGAACAATCTTTTGGTTGAAAAACAGTCCGACTGCTGCTGAATATTACATCGGTACAGAAATTACCACTGACAAGCAAACAGCTTGTGTAGTTACTTAACATATCTGTGCATTTATGTTTGTTTGTTTTGTTCCAGTTTGGATGTATGTAATGGTAAAATACAAATATTTCTTATATATTTCCGCTTTTTAATTCTGGGAGTAGACACTTACATTGACCTGTTGTGAGGTGAATTACTGTTGAATTACTGGTTAGATCACAAACCTGTCACAAACTACAGCATTTAAATAAACACATGGACATATATACATAGGACAGGGATGTTGCATAGATTACGGGTAGCCATGGTAAAGAGTAAACAACATGATTAGAAAAAAAAATGATAGGCCTAAGTTTACAGCTTCACACTAGTTGCCCTTTTTTTTCTTGCATTATCAGATTTCCAACATAAATATACAGTCACTAACTAGAAAACATTCAGCGTAGTCATTTACCATTTTAATTCTTCAGAATGTTCTTCATGCAAACCTCAGGTTTATGGAGGATGCGTCGGTGCATTCAAACTGCAATAATAAGTTTGAGGTTTATCATTATCATGCCTCTGTTTTTATGATTTGCATTCCTATACCTTCTGAGGGGGCCTTGGTCTACTACTATTATTTTATTATAATACTTTCACAAAATATGTGTTCATTACCTGATTGGGGAAAGGAATAATAAGAAACCTTCAATAGACTCTGTCTTCTTTCAGACTGTATCTGAGGCCTCAAAGTTTTTTCACACCCATAGCTAAGATGGTGTATTTTTTGACATGCCATCTCCAAATGTGTATCTAAGAATTTCTTGTATTTTCTTTTTTTTTCTGAAATTTTGAATAAATAAATGAATGAGAACTATGGCGGCTTGTTCTGCTTAATTCCCCCTGAAGCTGCGGTTTCTTTGTGCACATCATTCAGTGATGTGGTGCTAGATCTACCTCAGTGTGACCGCCGGCTTGAGGAGTCCGCCGTCGTCTTCTCGTCGTGCTGTTTCTGAAGGGTGGTCCAGCTGGTCGAGCATGGTCTGAATGAGGGTCTGCAGCAGAGGTACCAGTCTGTCAGCTGAGGCCAGGCTGCCAGATGTGGGTAAGTGGATGAGAGCTGCGCTCCCCTGCCCGTGATACAGTGAGCAGTAATACGCAAAATCACACAGGTACCTGAGAAGAAGACAGAAAACATGATCTCGTAGTTTTTAGCATCTGTCAACACACTGCAGAAACAGCTGCCTACCTGCCAGCGTCTCTTGAATAAATGACATCCATCCCTGCTTCTTTGAACTGTTTGGAAACAGCCCTCATGTTAATGACTGAGCAGAGCTTCTCCGGCCCTCCTTCCACACAGCAGTGACTTTCGGGACAGAAGCCACACACATCTGTGTCTCTGTATCCACTGTTCTTGCCCGTTTGCTCCAAAATGATGACGCTGGAACCTCTGGCTACGCCCAGATGTACTGCAAACTGGGAGACACACACACACAAAGGGTAAAGTTAGATATTCATTACCATAACCAGGGTGTGTTTATGGGCTTCAACACTTACAGTGTACTTAGGTAACGTCTTCTGTAGTTTTCCTAGCAAATTTTTTTTTTGTGTGTGTGTGTTAGACTCTAGAAATTCAAAATTAACAGGTTGTGTTTTTTGCACAAAATACATTTAAAACTGGTTATTAATTAAATTAATGAATAGAAGATTAGTTATTTTATTCCCATAAATTAGTCTCTGAAACAGCAATTGTACCTATATTTTGGGAAATTAAAGAAAAAACTACAATTAAACGGTTAAACAAAATAATAAAAACACTCTAAAACACCAAAATGATGATCAGTTTGACATTTTATTCTTGGTATCTGGTCAAAATCCCCTGGGTAGAAGGGGCTTCTTACCACAGTTTATTCAAAATAAAGAAGAATAAAGAAAAATAAAGAAATCCAGTGACTACAGCCCTGATCTTTGCTTGAGAACTTGATTTTTTTTTTACCTTTGGGTTCAGAGTTTGCCAAATCTCAGCAATGATGTCCTGAGTCTTGACATAACTCACTGGCACCTCTTTGATGTAAACATGAATCCGCTCCCCGAGTCCGACCAACTTCAATCCCTGCAATAATTGAAACATTAAAACATTCGGAGTCGATTGCAATGAACCAGAGGTGTCCAGACTGTCCAACAAAGGGCCGAGTGGCTGCAGGTTTTTGTTCCAACCAATCAAGAGCTCACAGTTTGACAAATCAGCTGTCTGAAGACTGAGATCAGTTGATTAAATGAGTCAAGTCTGGTGTGCTGCTGTTTGGTTGGAACAAACAAAAACCTGCAGCCACACGGCCCTTTGAGGAACAGTCTGGATACCTCTGCAGTAGACTTGTAGCACTGGTCGGTATATTTTATTTTCTCCAACATAAACATTACCTGGGCTGCTTTCCAGCTCGGATTCACCAAGAACTGTCTGAAAGGTCCAAACCCTTGAAGGCAGATATAAAGAATCGCACTTCGACCCGACGGTTGGTTTGAAATGTTCGTATATTCATGAGCAAACACTTCCTACTTTACCTATAACGACCACGGTTTCTCTTCCATTCATAACGCAGTCTGGTTTAACCCTGTCACTAAGGACTGACAGCTATCTCATGTCAGGACACTGAAAAACAAGAAACCTTTTTTTAGGCCTCTGTAACTCACTCGTCGTGTCCGCTTGGGGGAGTTCTCCCCCGACAAATCAATGTGTGGCGGTGATGCATTCACGGGCCTTCGTTAAATTCGGACATCTAGTTCATCACAGTTTCGCTAGCTTGATGAGAAGACAGAACCGTTGTTGCGTTTTCACGGAATTTTAACTATTTACACTTATATTAAGTAGATACTTTTTAGACTTCAGGATTAATATCACATATTGTGAAGAAACACTGGCTACAGGCTACATTGTTTTTTGTTGTCTTTACAGGAATTAATAAATTACAATGTAACAAAGGGCACTTTTCAACAGGAGTGTTTGATCTATAGCAGAGAAAGAAATAGCCTGTTCGCATCCTTTAAATAAGTAAGAGTAGCAATGTTACAATTTTAAACATAGTTCCTGCAGCCAACGTTATTTAAATAGGAATAGGTATTACCAGAAAAATGTCCTCGAGGTGTAAAAAGTATTAGCAATAGCAACTGCACAGGACAGTCAGTCAGATCCATCATTTTATTTTATAATTTAATAAGATTATACTAGATTGAGCAGTTAGTTCATTGCAGGACATAGTTTCAGCTCCTAGGTTCAATTTTTATTTCACAGTCTCAAACTAATGATTTAGTCATTCAGATCTCACGATATTAATATTTCAGACAGCCCTTAAAATGCAGCATAACATCTGCCAGTGACACGGACGCGCTGGGACGATCCTGTGAGGCAGGACCCGCCCTCCTCCTCCTCCTCCTCTTCCTCCTGCACTTGTCAAAGGGCACTGATCGCAAATGACATCACAGTTTTGCCCACAGACGCACACGCGTATGACACCGAGGTAACCCGTCTCTTAAATTAATACTCAGACTGGACAGTTTTTAAACTTTTTTTTTTTTTTTTTTTTTGATTAGTATATGCCACAATGCTGCCTTTCAAGAGAACTTTTGAGGGCGAAAAACAGCAGCTGCAGGAGCTCAACAGCAGACTTGCCCAGTATCTCTCCAGAACGAAGCAGCTGGAGCAGGAAAACGTGCATCTGATTACTGAGATAAATAAACTCAGGCAAGCGAAGACGGCGCAGTGGGAGCCGACGTACAAGGCTGAGATGCGGGATCTGAGGAGAATGGTGGAGCAGCTGTCGTTGGAGAAGTCCCAGGCCGAGATGGAGAGGGAGAAGCTATGGCGGGAGTTGCAGATGGTTCAGTCTCTGTGCAGCGAGCAGACCGAGGTGTGCAGGGACATCAGTGGCGAGCTGAAAGGCTGCGAGAAGGAGCTCCACCACGCTCACAAGACCAACAGTGAACTCCAGCAGCGTCTGTTTCAGCTGGAGAACGAGTATAAGTGCGTAGAGGATGCGCACAGGCAAGAAATGGAACATCTCCGGCGTCAGGTGGAGTCCCGGGTGGTACCCATCATCACGCAAACTTATCGCGGGCCTCCTGTGGCCTCCATGGAAGAGGTGCAAGAGTACGCCCGAGGTCTGTCCGAGGGATGGATTGAGACCTTTGAAATGTACCAGCACAAGGTGGAAGAGATGGAGCAGTCGATTAAAGCGGACCAGGCGAGGCTGAGTGATCTGCAGAGGGAAAAGATGGTGTACGTCTCAGAGCTGGACAAATTACGCGCAGAGGCGGAAAAACAGGGTCAAGTTCAACTACACCTTGAAGAACAACTGATGCAGATGCAGGAGAAATTTCGCGTGGACTTCAGTGAATATCAGGTGAGAAGAGGCTCGTTATGAGAGAGTATAGGACACAGAAAGGCCATATTAATATTTAAAAAGAGACTCGGCTATCAGATGTGTGTTGCTATTTTATAAAGCCTCTAAATACCAAATTCAGACAGAATAAATGTCCTGTTTGTCCCACTGGGCCATGGGAGCGGCTACTCCCTCCTGTCTGTGCCACACCCACTGCCCTTAAAGGCACTGCTGCAGCTGTCAGTGGCTTTTACAGATGGTTTTCTGTGGATCAGTCTGATTCTTAAACTAAATAATTGTTATATCATCACAAATCTGGGCTGGAATTTGTAACAAGGATAGCTATGATGTGTAAGGAACCTCACTCTGTCCTGAAAACACAGATATGTGCAGTGGATGCTGGCTGCAACATTAATGTAAGGCTCCCTAGCTCAATACATAAGTTTGTGTTCTCATATCTGTTGAAAGCATGGATCTTGCGTGCAACATTTGACCTCAGGGTAAAAGGATTGAATAGCTTGAGTAGCTAAACGACACACACTACCTCCCCCATACTTTATAGCTGCTGGATTGCACCAGCCACTTAAACCAATTAGCTGTCAGACTGACAAATCCTTATTAGCCTACCTAAAGATGGAGCCCCAAGCAGGTCAGCCAGTTACAAATGGCCACACCGGCTGTAGACTGTAGTGCTGTCTTCAGGACTGTCACAAAGACACATTTCTCACAGTTCAAGCACAGGTTAAAATTTAGAAGAGAAACATGACATTTGTTGGGGGATGTAAATGCAAAAAAATGACCGCAGCAGTCAAAAATTAGTAGATGGGACTCAAACACGGATAAAACTGATTTACCTAGTTAACAACACTGCAGGCTGCTGTAAAATAAAATGCGGTTGCACATTCTCTATGGTTTACAAGGGAGCTGAGTGATTACAGTATTTTCAGTTAGACTGCCAGGATAAACAAAGAAATTATTATACCCCAATGGACAGACCACAGACTTGTAAAATTAAACCGTGCAAAGTGGAAAAAATCTTGTTTTGTGTTTTGTTTTTTTTTAAATCTGTTCTTTTTTAAAAAAAAAAAATCCTTCAGATGATTATTGAGCAGCTGGAGCACGAGAGGAACATGATGGCTGACACCATAGCAGAAAAGATGCGAGAACATCAGCACCTTCTCCAGGTTAAGATGGATCTGGGCATGGAGGTAGCTGCCTACAGGTGATGAGCTGATTCATTTTGTCAGTTGTCCAGTCAAAAAAGACTTAAATAAATAATCACTTCGGGTAGAATGCTTCCCTTTCACAGTAGACATTTTGACTTGTCTTAGTAGGAAGAGCACAGGCATTAGGGATGAGTTTTGAAAAGTAAAGTTCATCCTTTTTGTACAGTGACATTTGCATGTTTTCATTGTCCAGGCCAGCCACCCCTCCCCCTACTGTCTCAAGTAGCTTAATTAGTGATTTCAGACGCATTAGAACAAATCAGCTGCTTCCTTCCTGTTAGTCTTGGCACTAAGTTCTCTGATCAGAACACTTTTCCTTCAGTTAGATAAACTGTAAAGTAGGAGCTCACATTCACTGTCTTACGACTACTACACTTGTTGCATTTTTAACAACATTTTGAACTTTCTCTGTGGTTTAAGTATCTACGGAGTAAGGAAATGCCAGTTATATCTGGCATTTCACATCCTGTAATAGCACGGCATGTCTGGTCTCATGCTTCTAACACAACCAGATCACACGTGGTCAAATAATAACAGACTATTTTTACTGAAAGGCAGAGTTATTTATAAATCAGTTAATAAAAATACTGTATTTTTATGTTTGAAGGTTATATCTTGTTGTTTTTCAGTTATTCTTTGGAACATCGTAACAACATAAACTCTTATCTCATGTGCTAGGACATCTAAACAGTCTTCAACAGTTGTTGAACATTTTATTAGTATCAAGCCAATTCCAAGGAAGTTCTTAAGAGGACTATCAACTCCAGTGTGTCTCTATATGGCAGATTGTCCTCTGGCACATCAGGTTTGTTTTGAATTTTTGGAATAGGCAGAATGCTTGCTCAGAGACGTGGCAGTGGCATGTGTTTCTGTATGTGTCACGAGTCAGATTTTGCTTTGGGATTCACTGGGAAGCATGAACAACCCCACATTGTGGCTGTTATTTTTAGGTCAGTCTTTCAGAAGGCAGTCTCGGGAGAAGTTGTTTTATTTTTGATGGACTTTACTCTTGTATGTTTGTTGAAGCGTGGCCAAGGAAAGGTGAGATGGTTAAGTAAATTACTACAAGGTCTTTGTTACATGACAGTGGCTGGTTAAGTTTTTGGTGATTACTACCCTATATGGCCAGATCCTGGGTTCATACCGTCTTGTAAGCCTGTTGTGTTTAGTTTGAGGGAGTTGAGATGGCAGACCTGAATGATGTTCACCGTCTTGTGAGGTATTTCTCTTTGATTTTTTTCTTTTTTATATTTTTTGGCATATATGTGAAAATTCTTTTTAATAAAATAGGATAAGCACTGATTTATGACCTATTTGCCTTTATGTAAGTATTTTGTCTTGTTTCTTGTTTGTTCAGGGCTCTCTTGGAGGGTGAGAGAGTGGGTCTGCAAGATGCTCATGGGAGGGTGAATCAACATCAAAGAGAAAGAATAATAGGTACTGTACTGAACTGTATCAACTTAATTATTAACGATTGTTGATCGTTAGAGAAACTAGTATCTACCTGAATAAATGAAATATGAATGAAATATGCTCAGATATTAGCTACATAGTCAATTTCAGTCAGTGTCAAGAGATCTGTCTAAATAGAAAATGTCAGCGAATCAATTATTTATGATAATTACTCCTCTATCTCAGATATCAGGAGGGTTGCCCAACCCTACACACAAAGAGCTTCCAGCTTAACCACCAGACAGCATATGGATGTCAGGTACTCGCAGCAGACATCAAGCCTGAGAAGATCCCCTGTTCCTCCTTCTGGGTCCATAAGTCCCTCTAGGGTCATTCCTATTTCAGTTGCGGACAGAGCTCGTCATCAGAGTCCTGCATCCAGAAGGGACATGATCTCATTCACCAAAGCTCGGGCTGCCGCTTCTGCCCCTGCTACCATCACCACCACCACTACTGCTGCTGCCAAAGATAAACAAACAGGCCTGAGTGAAACCCTCACGAGTCAAGGTGTGCAGAAAACAGCAGAGGAGAAAACAGTGAAAATCAAACAGGTCTCTCAGGTGGAGAGCCAAATCAGTCCCATCAAGTCCTCCACTGCCGAGACCAAATCAGTGAGAGTGGTTTCACCGCCAATGATGAGCCTGAGCATGAAAACTGAGACGGAAAGCAAAAAGCAAGTGTCAGATGAAATAGAGATAGATAATGTTTATGACAGCGAGTTCAAAGAGGGAGGGAGAACAGAGTCTACAATAAAGCCAAGTGAGAAGAGGATATTAGACTCTGTGTCTGTAGAGGAGATCATTGAGAAAGTTATAAAACCAGCTGGTTTGGAGGCACAGGTTTGCTCTTCGGGAGAATCCAAGGTCCGATATCACGTGGAGAAAACGGAGCAGGAGGATGGCACAACTAAAACACAGATTGTGCTGGAGTCCAAAGTGGAGGAAGAGGTGGATGTTTTTGAGGACTCTGCCCTGAATGAACTTCTGACCCAAGGTGTGAAGAAGGTGTCATTGGAGGACATCAAAGACACAGCAACAGGAAGCATGATCACGAGCCTACTAAGTGACCTGCAGGGGGCAGGGGACCTGCAAAATAAGTCTGTCAACGTGGAAATCATTGAGGAACCGGTGGACTCTCACAGTGATGAGGAGATTGAGGTTGAACAAAAGTCCAGATCTACATTTTACGAGCCCTCCTCAACATATTTCCAAATTGAGGAGCTAGAAAATGTTCATGACATTCACATTCAGAGGAGTGATGATGATGCCATGAAATCCTCCGTGACAGACGCAGATCATTCCAAGGGTGGATCTGTTCATGTTGAAGAGATCTCTAGACGGAGTGGATCTTCATATTTCTTCCATGACCAAGAGCCTCATGAGTATTTTGTCTCCACACCAGATGATAATCTTTCTGAACCCGAGGAGGTTGGGGGTATCACCTCCTACGGCCATTATGGCATCGTAGATGACCTGTCAGATGAGAGGTATTATCAAGATGAAAGTCTTCCACCCAAAAGAGTGATTGTAGAGGAAAGCGACGAATACAAGTTCTCTTCAGGCGATTGCCCGTTTGCCAAAGAAAGTTTCCCAGAGTGCATCATTGAAGAAGAGGTTCGTGTCTCCCCTGTAGTGCAGGAGTCGGTGCTTGAGTTCCTTAGGGAGGACTCTTTGGAGCCCAAAGAGCAGCTGAAGGGAGCTCTAGAGAAGCTACAAAGCTCAGTTTCAGGTCCTCTGAGGGAGGAGTTGGCTTTCCTCACAAAAATGAGCAGCGAAAGTCCACAGAATGTGGCTGTCGATGTCAAGCAGTCAAGTGACAATGGAACCATGACTATAGTTGCTGAGCTAAATGTCTCTCAAACTCTGGAAGACTCTGGGCTGCTGGAGGCAGGGGATGATCTCTCTGACGAGCGGATCATGGCAGCTCTCAGATCTTCTAACCTAGGACTTGAGAAAACCTTCCAGGGTGGGGCAGGAGGAGGCTACAGCTTTAGAGTCACCAAAGAAGAGGATTTTGCTCATGGTGAAGAGTCTGAAGGCTTCACAACCCTTAAAGAATCTGTGTCTGAAATCACTGAGAAACATATCAAAGTGGGGCCATCAGAGGAGTCCTTCACCTTCCAGATGGATGTACAGGGCAGCCATTCTGAGCCATCCTCAGAACGAGAGCTGCAATCTCAAATCTCCCCAGTGCAGATTTCTCAAGAGAAAAAAGTTGCAAGAATTTACCTTGAAAGCCCTAAAGATGACTAAGAAGGAATTCAGTCAGAAATATTTTAAAACTCAGTAGCCTACTTGGCAGTGTATTGCTTGTTGAAGTGCACATACAGATGTTATGATGCAGCAGTACATCATATATGGCATTAATGCCGATTGCAGACGATGTAATTGTGTCTGCACCCCACGATTGAAGCAAAATTCTGTTAGTTATAATGACCAAATTAATACATATTTTTATGGTATTCAATGCGGCAATACTACTATTAAAAATACTCATTGCCAACTAATACGAGCTAGCTTAAGTTTTTCATAGCTTGCAGTTTATCTCCAAGCGGTTTTGTTTACTCTCTCTAAATTTCTCTGTTTTTGTACTAACATGCGCTGTACAGCTTAAACAGCCTGTTCTGCAGTGGCTGTGTGTTTCCTTGGTCAACATTTAATGCAGACCAACGTAGGACAGTTGGAGTTATGAGGTGCTGTGCACCATTTGCAGACTAGGCCTTTAATTTTTCTTTTTCCTTGGGCACTGCTACCAAATGGAATGACGTTGGTATATACTGCATGCTGGAGTACAATGGTTTTATTTTTAGGAATAGTCACTAGTGTGTACAGAATAGAGTTGAGCTTGTAGCTCACAGTATATTGGGAGTGAAGAAAAAGATTGTAATTTCTCTCATGAAATTTTGCAAGTTTTGAATGCTGAAGTTTAGGTGTAGTGCAAGTATGTGTGGCACTTAGAAGTGGTTGTGAAGTAAATCACAGTTGGGTATCGTCAGAACTAATGGCACACTGATTTTCAATAATAAAGAAGTGCTCATTACTGCATCATAATGCTGGTGAAATGCTCAATGTAATCGGTGTGAAAAACGTTTACGAAAAGTTAATCTTTACATGTTATGTGTCACCGTCTTTGATTTTTTTCAACAGTAAACATTTTGCTCTGAGCAAGTGCTTAGTGAGTTGGGAATTCAAAATGGTGGATTATACCAGTTAGAACTCCAAAAGAGGTTTGTCACTCTGAAGCAAATCGGAAGATGAAAGAATGAAAAGCATAACCTAAACGAATTAAGGATTCAGTGACAGTATTGCTGAAGAAAATATAATCATGTCTGGTTTTGACGTATGTTGCGTCTGAATGCCTTTAGCTCGTCCACATTTGTTGGTTATCACAGTGTTGGCTTGAGGGATTCACCTTTACTCTGACATAAGAGTGTGTTCATGGCCGTGACTATTTTTGGATGATCAGCTTAGTGGCATTGAGTGTTCACTAGGGTCTGTTGTGTTGTGTAGTAGTTGCAGAGGCATAAACGGTCCACTATGATTGTAGCCTGGTTACATGTTTTACACATTTTGTCTTAGTGGTTGTACTAACAGACACTTAGCATTGGGTTCACAAATTGGCTTTTTGGCTCTATCGTGTTAAAACAATGCACAGAAATACAGCGTGTAGCGTGAATGCCATGCTTTTATAAAGATATTCTTTGTTAGAAATCTCCAAAATTAAAACTTCATCTAAAAAGATTTGTTGCATTCAAGTGCCCAGATACAGCAGGTTTCCATACATTTTCTGATCTTCGAACTGCAGTAATTAAAACTGTAAAAACTCTATTACATTGGTGCACATAAATTATGGCTTAATAAGATTTGTTAGGTTACTGTATGTGTGTGTGTACACAGCGTAGTCTGGATACCATGTGCCATTTCATAGCATAAACAAATTGTGTGCATTAGCTTACAGAAAATCTATTGATGTATAAAGAATGTTTAATGAGTTAGTACTGAATAAGTGTCACCATGGATAGCCGAACATCATTGCTTTTATTGACATAATGATTTCTACTGAACAAATGACATTACTGCTGTGGTTGAAATTGGTTCCAGCCCTTATTTGGAAATTGATTCATATCTTAACACAATTAAAACCTATTATGAGTATGTTTTCAGAGTGTGTTTTTCTTCAAAGCTAACTTATTGCGCGAGTGACACAAAGTCATCATGACTAGATCAATTAGAAGATAACCTTCAGCAGTGTTGCCTGTATAATCATACAGACCAAAAGAAAAAACAATGTCAGTAGTTCTTGGCCCCAAACCCTCAGTTTCAAGAGTCAGACATGGAGGTTCCATCGTTGCCACTTGATGGTACAACTGAAAATGCATCAAGTTTTGTTTTTCTTCTGCCTTGTCTCTGTAGTCTCTCAGCCACCACTGGTGCCCTGTGAAACATATAGTACTTGGTTACACAAACGAAACATGGACTGTTTTCCCACATATGTTTTTTTTTTCCACCAATCAACTTTTTGCCAGCTTCATGACACCAACTTAATAAAACCAGTCACTTGGCAATTATCTTATTATAAGATACAGTTGAATTATTGGCAAATATATGTCAAAGTTCTGAGGATTTACCGGGCCAGCATGTCCACAGCTTTTTGTGTAGCCTTTGTCTTCTTGTGCTGAGTACCACAGATCCAACTCTGGATCTCAAGGCACTAGAGAAATAAAAAAAAAAAAAAAAAAAAAAAAAATTACATTAATGACAGTAGAATGAGTTGCCAAGTGGAAGATAAGGGGTCCAACTCATACTTAAGAGGGGGATAAACACTTCCTAGCAACATGTGAATGCACTAAACATCCTAAAATAACCACTGTGCTGGTCCAAGGTTTAGATAACACCTGTGCTGACCACTCGGAGTGACAGGTCAACAAGGGGGATCTGCTAGATTTATTACAAGTGACTCTAAACCAGAGTCTGGGGTAGTTAACGCAACGAATTTAAGACGCAGCCTGAGTCATTTTCCACTCTACATTTAGCTTGGTCCAATCAAATCATGGAGGAATGAGCAATCACTGCTTAGCTCTATGACAGAAAATATTGCATAATTTAACAAAATCCAGATAAAGTAATAGAAAAAAAAGAAAGTCAAAATGTTTAAGGAAAAACACGTGTATATGATTACACAGTTCACTTAGTGACACAACAGACATGATAAAAGCCTGCCTGCTATTTCAGCAATAATCATAAATAAAAAAGATGTAACGAGAACTTAGGGAAATTAGGGAAAGAGGGAGTGAAAAGCTTCCCTCTTCACCAGGGAAAGCAAAACACTCCGTAATCTGGAACAGATCCATCTGGTCTCATGGATGTTTTCACTGTTGCTAAGGTTGATGTAATGGAAGGCCCTTTTTTTTCCAGCAGCACTACAGAGGAGGGGGGAAATGTGAAGAGTATGTCTATGTGTGTGGACCATTGTTCTCTTTGTTTGTTTTGAAGGTTAGTTGCATGTATCTACTGTATGAGCCAGCTTTCCTTTGGAAAAACAAAAGTTACTCAATCAGTGCGGAGTGCAGATGGTGTCATGATGACAGGGAAATAAAATGTCCTGACATATCTGCTCTGTGTCAGGGTACTTCAGAAAGGTTACTAGTTGGACGTGGTGTAGAGAGAGTGAGCCCTGATGTATCCTGTCATTCTTGGACCCCTCTGCACTTAGATGCCATAACAAAGCAACATAGCAACCAGCCTCCTTTACTTACAGGCATGTCATTACTAGTATGAAGAAATCCCCCTTTACTGGTGTATTTTAGTATGTTTGATGGGTGGCAGAAGTGAGCTCATAAGGCAAACCTGCAGTCATACTGTATGTGAAAAACAAAAACACGCTTTGCCCAAGAAATCAAAAAGAACAGTACCATCTATAGAGGAGGAACACCATTTAATCAGCTAAAAGGCAGCTGTTTATTCAATGAATGTGTGCTGAAAGACATTAGAATGTCACTTTTGTTTCAGAGGACATAATGGCATGCCACACTAATTGGGGTCAGTGTCCTTTTAATTGACAGCACTTAGCAAACTGCCATTCTTTTTCCAGAGATTGTGCCGCCCATCTGTCAGGGTCCGTCCAGGCTGAGGAAACACAAAGTCATTCTGTGTGATATTTTACACCAGGGAGGGTGGCTCTGCGAACTGAACCCTTCCCAGATTAGCATGCAATTCTGATAGCACTGAGCTTTAGAGACATGGCAGAAATAGCTCCATCTCAGTATGATAGGGACTCTGTGTGTGTATTTTGAACAAGCCTCCCACTGGTGTAGGTGGCCACACTGGCTGACTCCTGGCCTTTTATTAAACCCTCACGAATAGTTTGGCAGAGACAGTGTCATTCACTACTGACTCTGTCCATAATTTCTAATATCCATTTACAGGTGATAACCTAGACATTACTTATGATAGAAGGTGTGACTACCTTTGTCATGGTCCTGTGGGCCTGTATCATCTTGCCCTCAGTCATCTCCACACTTCCTATCAGCTGAAGGGTGTCTGCTACCTCAGCACTCAGGTCACCAAATGTAGATCTCTTCAAAGGGAGAGAGCCTCTCTGGATCTCCACACATCTCTGCAATTGTACATTAAAAATAGGTAAGTCATCTCTTGCCATCACTAGAAAGAACCACATCCCACTGAACAGGTGGAATCAACCCCTGACAACTGCAAACTCTGAGGCCATGGTGTTTCTCTCTGAACAAAAAAAAAAAGTGTAGATAATAAAAATCTGCTGTGGACAAAAATACAAGATGTGCCTGAGGGAAATCTTAGTGGTGGCACTGTCTGACTGATCCTACAGCTGTGCATTTGCAAGTGTGTGTGTGTGTGTGTGTGTGTGTGTGTGTGTTTGTAACCTCTTGCTGGCCATTGAGGAGGAGGAAACGACAGAAATCATCCTGGGCAGCCAGAAAAGCTGGATCCTCAGGACCTACAGAGTTCTTGTATGCAGTTAGACTCTGCTCAAAGTAGGTACCTGCAGATTCTACACAGACATGAGAAAAAAAAAGAAATACACACTGATGAATGTTGACTTCTTAAATTATGGGAATAATTGACAGCTGATTCTGAAAGCACACACTGCTACAGAATCACTATAATATGAGCTAATCTATGGTATTTTCATTTTTCTAAACAAATTCTTCCAGTTTTCTTAGTTTTCTGATGTTATGCTTTACATAGATACCATGGAGCATAAGGACATTTGCACTGAATATGTTGACATGCGCGAATCATACGGACATGGCTGAACTTGGACATGTCTTCAATAAGGCTATTATAAGTCTGGTTTCCATTACACCATCTTAAAGAATTTGACATATAGGAAAACAACGGGAGATTGAAGTCCTAATTAACCCCTTATGCCTGTTGCTCAGGCCTGCGTTTGTGAATAGACTCACCATTGTGATGGGGCTCTGCTGAGGCAGAAAGGATGAGGGCCAGGCTGTGGGAGATCCGAGCCCCCTCTAGCTCCTCTGGGCTGTGGCTCATAGCAATGGCATGAGCCTAAGAGAAACACCCATGTGAAATAAGACAGATCACATATCAGCAAGTAAGAGGTGTGGGAACATTACCTAACAACTGAACTTGGCACCATCTCAAGAAGCCCTCATGTGTTTATATATGTTGTGCTTAAGAGTTGTGTATGACATGTAAGTGATATGCCGCTTGCCTTGGAGAGATGCTCTATGGCTCGGTCCAAATGACCCCCGTCCTGTTCAATGGCGGCCATGTCCCTATAGACAGAGCAGGTCTTCTCAGGCTTATCACAGTCCTTCAGCAGCTGCAGAGACCTCTCACACTGGCCTAAGGCCTCCTCTGGCCTGTCCTGTCTTTTATAGACCCTATAGAGCAGAAAGGACACACAAATAGGCAGATTGTCAGAGACAGAGAGACAAACGTAAAGACGGTGACCAGTGACCAGCAGATTACATCTGCAGTGAATGTTTGGCAGCAGACTCTTTGATTATCTCCCTGGGGATCAATCAACAAAGTATATGATTACTCAAAAATCACAAAATTACATTATTATTTGAATAAATTCTGTTTAAAAACATGCTTTATTCGATGTATTGTTAGTGCACAGTATATACCCATAAGCCTGTTACTTTATTACTATGATCTTGTTTCACATTACTGAAGTAACTCCTTGGTCTCTAGCCAAACCAAGGTCCTGCAGAAGGGTGAAAGCATTTGGCTGATGGCTGCAGCTGAAGCTCAGTGCAGTGCAGACTATAATAGGGAAAGCTTACACATTGCCCTTTTAACTGTTTTTGTTGACTCCTTTCACAAGTCTATAACTGTCTCCTCTGGAGGTTACACTGCTCCTAACCTCCTCACTTAAGCTACTGCACCTCAGTCAAATATCTCCTGCAGTGTGTTCAAACGATCATCGCAGGGTGTCTAAACTAGAGGATGTCCTTACAGTCTCACCACAAATGCCAAGCTGAAGATCTAAGCACGGCCCTTGATGACAAATTTTCTATAACAAATTTGTCACCCATCTGTATATGTACTGCTGCTACCAAGATTTAAAGCTTTGCATGTTTTGCTCATGCATACAACAGAGCCTTTGCTGGTTTAAAAGACAGTCGCCTCCTGTAATACTGGTTGAGAGAGCTTGGGCGAGTAGAGAGAGAGAGAGAGAGAGGATGGGACGATAGATGCATTAACCACTGCAAGGACACTGGATGGGGGGTGGGGGGGGCTTTCTCAGACAGCATACAAAAGACTACCATACAATCTCTAGTTACAGTGCTGTCACCTGGCAGTATAGGAAATCCCTTTTGACAAATCACTCTTCCCACATCCGCACTGTTCACTGTATAGTGGTTATCTGAATGACAATTCATTTACCTACAGAATGTACACCAAATTAATCTGTAGGAGCAAGGCATTTGATTTACGGTTTTATCCAAGATACCCTCCAGTATCATGAGCACCATATACGACCATATATGTCTAGCAACAAGCCTGAGCTTGACAGTGTTATGTCATGCTCACATTCATGGACAGCATGAATTTGGGTATTCTTGGCTCAGTGGTTAAATGTCAGCCGCACAGGTTACCCAAACACCATGAAGGCTCGGTTCTTTGAATTTTCCCATGAATCCAAGATTATCCTAATAGGTCATAATGGACAGCAGGAGTGCCACGCCCATAAGTACTCATGAGGCAGGCAGGTCCTTTTAGGGCAGCAGCTGTGGCTGAAGCAGAGCTACAGTACATTCCAGCATGGCTTGAGTCCTGCCATTCTGCCTGCACGGCCAGACAGAGACAATGCTCCTCTATCCTCTCTTTCACTCTGCATCCTTATGCACTTCCTGGCAGAACAGTAATATGCCACAACCCACTGAAATCTACCAAGAGTCCACAGGGCGGGGAATTAATATAATTAAGGATTTGTAGATGTGTTGCCAAGCAAGCCACACACAGCCCTCTTTTGTAAATGTTTCCAGAACATGGCTGACGTAAGTTTTCTCTGGGCTTTCACTTGGAAAATGATACAGAAAAAGGCCGACACAAAGTGAAAACAGAGGGACAAAAACACAACAGCTTGCTCCAGCAAATCTGTGCAGTGTTTTAAACTGGCATTCTGCCTGATGAGTCTTTTTATTGTGTGCCTCAGGCAGATTTGGGTAAAACTCTGTGTAGAAGAATCTTAAACCACCTGTGTTGTTGTGCGTAGTGACTCTCAATCATGGCCATGTACAACAAAGTCCCTGCTGGTTTTATTTCAGACACGTAATCAGAGACAATTTCACACCTCAAATAATACGTGATTGAAATTAACTGTCTCTTTTGGATGAAACCCAGCACACTGTTTATGGAAGCCCTGACAGGCAAGAGATTTTTTTTTATTATTTTTTGGTCAGGATTTGTTTGAAGTGTTTCTTTTTGTAATACTCATTTCCGCTACAAGAGGCATCCAGGGTGCACATGACAGTGTGCAGCTCCTGCACGTGGGAGAAGTTTGCTGTCGAGGCTTTCTGGCTGAAAAGTTAAAAATAATAATAAAGAAAAAAATTAAATTAATAATGTTAACTAAGTCAGTGAATAAAACAGAACTTGAACCCAGTCTCCGGGGTGAAAACCCTGAGTTTGACCCATTCATCCATGACAACTTGCTTTGTTCATAGACTAGCAGAGAGAAAGACATGACAGTAATGTTACCTAACTTGCTAACACACAATGCTTGTACCTTGTATATAGAATGAACTGAGAAATTAAAAATCACTTGGAAGAAAACAGGTATTCTTTTGGTCCCTTAGACTGAGGTAGTGGTGCACGCCAGCCTCTTGTGGCCAAAATGAGTATTACAAAAACAAAAGAAAACAAAAAATAAAATAAAAAAATTACTTGCCTCTCAGGGCATTTCACCTGTTTTCACGGATGAAAAAAAAGCAAACAAAGAAAAAAGTAACCCTGGCAAAATAAAAACTTTCCACTTGCCTTTCAGGGCTTCCACAGACTGTAGACCCTGAGCATGAGGAGTAATACTGGTATTATTCAACAGGTTGACTGATTACTGTAACAGCACAAATTCTGGAAACAATCTGCTCAAAGTTAACAGAGAGTGCATTTCAACTAAAATGATGTATAAACATGAAAATAAAGTTCAGGGAGTAGAAAATGTGGAAGAATTTATGCGAGTTTGTTCTTCAGCCAAAGAGAATTTCTGAAATACATCCTTAAAATGTTTAATTAATTAAAACTTCAACTAAAATGTAGATTTATGACAGCAGTCATAAAGACACAAAAACATAAGTCATTTTAGCAGCCATGTGCCAAGTTTGACAACACCAGCATATACAAATAATACATTTAAATCTGACAAATGTTGCTCCCTTAACAGCAATATGCAATCTGGCTGATCATATGTGCACACCTTGAGTGTGAATCTGAAACCAAGCAGAATATTTGGACCGGGATCTATAAGAGAGCTGAGCTTACTTTATTGTTCCAGGCTTTGGTGGGAACATTCCCCTCCATCACAACAGTGTTGACTGACAGAGCTTTAGAAGCATGCCAAATTCTTAGTCATCACCTAACAAAAGAGATTTAGCAAGCTTACACACCAGCCAGAGTCTGCACATTTTTTCAATTACACACATCATGTCAACAAACTCTGACTCTCTGAAATAGACCAAGATGGCATCATTTACAAATTCCTATCAGTGTAGCTCACCTCCGCTGCTGATAAGGTCTATTTACAGTAAATGTTGCAGGAGTTTTGCAAGTCTTTACTTCGCAACAGGATTTTTATAATGTCCTTTATAATTTCCTTCTTTTAAAGTCTGACATTTAATCAGTAAAAAAATGCATGTATGGTGGCAGCTCAGTTGAAACACTGTATACTGTAACACTTTGTGTATATATATA
>JBBMJY010000021.1:13418847-13460252 GCA_037833715.1 Toxotes lorentzi
ATATATACGTGTGTGTGTGTTATACAAACATTTTAGGTGACAGCATTAACTATTCAAGTGAGTCAAAACACATATGACCAACTAATCCTTTGTCATACAAGGATGGGTGGAAATAAACAAAGACATTAGTGGAGTGATCGTAACCCAGGTAAGACACTTTATTTTTACACTTTATTTCCTGGCTGTGCTTCTAATTTCACTAACAGTAATCTAAGCTATGAAAAGAGGCTGCTATTTTTATGTTACCAGGCCACGCGGTTTACAACAGAGGCCATCAGTCTCTGTTGCATTTTGATGTCCATGCTTGGTGCCTTCACTGTGATCCACTAATTCTTTAATCTTTCCCAAAGCATGTAGCACAACCCTTGGGACCTCTGATGTCAATACCAATATCAGTGAGAAACAAATGCATATTGTAAAATGGTAGAAACAAATCAATAATATGGAAATGCCATGCTGTGTGAAGTAAATATAGCAGTTGATTTTTAACAGATAAATAAAAGGCTTTACAAAATCTCAAGGAGTCAACCAGAATGTAAAGGCAATATCAACATATGACCTAAGCTGAGGGAGGTTAACAATTAAGGAGGGAGCCAAAGTTAAACAGAAAAAAGAAAACAAGAGCAGAGAGCTTATGGAGAAAAGTATGAAAAACAAAGAGCAGAAATGTTTCCCTCCCATCTGTGCCCCTGCTTGAGCAGTGACCGTATGAGAGGACAAGCAGAAACCCAACCCAGCAGGTCTGTAAGCATCATTACAAAACACCCACGCAGACTGCTGAGTGGACTGGACAATGACAGGGGAAAATCCTGATTTGTTAAGTTGCCGTTTCCAAGACGACATGAAATAATGGTGTTTTTACTAGCATTACAAGGTCAGCAAAAACCTCCCTACACTCCGAAAACAATGTGAAACTTTGATTTAATGCAAATTTACAGGAATATATCGCCATCTTGTGGCCAAACGTAAATATAATCTCACGGGGACTGTATTTGACATTGGGAAAGTTTGAGAAAAATAAATATTGCTTATTTTTAATAATAACTGCTGAAAATGTAAAATGCTCCAGGCTATACTCTGAATACCTACTGGAAAGAGCTGCCCTGTTACCTTTTAACCGGTAATGGTGGCAAGTCATTCGGCTCATGTTGAACATGACACTGTACGAGTCACAGGAAATAAATAGAGCAAATCACCTGATTACCAGACAGCGCTGCACCAAGCTGAGTGGCAGCTGCTATCCCATATTACTGGCTGGAAATGTGGCATTACAGCCTCTAATCTGCTGTATATTTACCACTTCATGAATTTTCTATTTTAACTACATGTATTACACTACTGTTTTCAATACTGAACCTGCATAGGTTAGTGGAGATTTCCAGCCCAGTCTTTATCATCTCTTCCTGGTCGATGGCACTGTGTTGATGAAGCTCCTTAAGAACTTGCTCTGCCTCCAGAAATGAGGATTCTGCCTCCTCAAGCGTGACAAGGAGTCAAGGACATTTTCAGGGCTTGTTGTTTTGATTTCATTTTTCTGTTAAATCCCATACATTACTGTCAAACATATCACAGCAAGGATATTTGGCTGTAAGCAGTGCGGCACCTCCCTGCGTGAGGTGTACGCTCAGGAGACATGCAAGAACCTCATGCTTTGCAGGAGCTCTGCAGAAAGAGATGGACGAGCAGACAGGCAGCAGCTCTCTGGCCTGGGCTGAGTGCTCCTGGGCCTGCAGTCCCCAGCCTGAGGGAACAAAATAATCATCACTGAGTGTAAACTACATGAGAAAAGACTAATGACATGCTGGATCATCGTTACAACATATGTCAGTTTAGAAAAACTTAATCTTACAATTTTATCTTTTAGTTTTTTTTTTGTTCTTTTAAATAAGATGAGGCATCAGAAACAGAGGTAGCATAGTAGGTGTGTGAAATGTGGGTGGATCCCTCACAGACTTTCACATGGTTTGTTTATCCGCCTTAAGGGGTCATTTCTGAAAAACAATTATATAATCTATAATTATGATTTACTACACAGTATTACCTTTGAACACTAAATATGCTTTAGCCAGTCTCGCATGGGCCTGGGCTAGTTTCAGAGGTTGCTCCCCATACACCAGCCTGGTCAGAGCCAAACAACGCACCAGGTCCTGGATGCAAGCATCAAACTGAGCAGATACAGTACATGACAGTCAGTATCACATCTCTTGATAGCCCACTATACCATGCATCAGAAGTCATACCAGTAGTACGGAATTTAATTTCAATAAGTCATGAGAAAGCAGTTGAAATGAACTACAGAATATGATTTCAGCTTCTTGGATTTGAGGTTTTACTGCATTGTAAACTTATCATATTTGAATTTTTGGTCACTGGGCATTTCAGTTGGTGAAGAAATAACTGGCTGAGATGTTGTGGAATTGAGACACACCTGCACACAGATGATCAAACATCCTAACAGTGCTATGATCATGAGCACAAGGAAAACAACTATCAGGTCTCTTGCATTCCTTGTAAATGTCATCATGAGTGCAATCACAACCAGAGTAAGACTCAAAAACAGGATACTAATGTGCATGTAAACAGTGAAAATTATTAGTTGCACCCTTAGGTGTGTGCATATGATTCATGCGCACTGTATGTAAACAAGACCCGTGTCTGCAGGACATGTTGTGAATGCAGGTCTACTGCTCAGAACTAACTGCAAAATAAAATCAAAGAATTGCCATTTTAATTTGTCATACTGAACCCACCTCTTGGTTGTCTTCATAGGCCTGGGCTTGGCTGTCAAAGTGTTTGAGCTTTTCCTCTGGAGGCATCATCATAAAATCATTCTTGGTATATCCTGTTTTTGAGGGACTCAACACATTTGATGGAGGAGATGCATCCACGACCCTGTTGGTGCTTCCCATGCTTTCAAAACACAGTTAATACAGAAATGAAGTCTTAAGGGATATTTTGTCTCTGTTATTTTGCCTTTTTATTACCCTGATTGGAGTGGAAATCCGGCGGTTAAACAAACATGACAGGAAGAAGATAAGTGACTTACTCAGCCGGAGACTCGGAGGAACCGGGTCGTGTTTTTGCCATTGTGTGACCATCATCAAACAGTCAGTGTCAGAGGTTTATAATTTCACCAAACCGCTTCTGAATGTATCCGAGCCATCAGTGGTGGTCTGTGCATTCAACGCTGCGCTTGTGTTTCCGTGGTTACACTGCGCGTATCCCTGAACTGCTGCTCCCATCTGAACAATGGGCCTAAAATGACCGAACCTCTACCTTACGCGATACGCTATGATGTTGTGATTAAAAATTCACATCTGCAGACATGTCACATACAGGAGCTTCCCGCCTAAAGCCGGACTCCGCTGCGGGCTGACGCTTACGGACCGACATGGAGTCTCCAACCCTGGGAAAACGTTCTCCGAAGCACAGGCACATACTATAAAGGAAGTGGGATGCATTCAAGAACCACGCTGTCTTTGAGGAACACACCGTCCATCGCCAGTCTTACAAGTGAAAAAATGAAAAAAATTCACCAGACGTACCGGTAAGACCGAGAAATTCAGAGCACAAAAGTTGAAAATGTGCCTCAGGTTTTTATGTTGGTATCTAACAGGCTATAACATTTAACGTTCAAAATGTAGAGCAATTTTATGTCCCAACCAATTATTAATGAGTTTAGGTTCAGGTTACCGTGTGAGCAACTCGTTTCTGCTACTTTGAAGCTCTTATGCCACCTACACGTTATTTTTTATTTATTTATATTTTTGTATATATATTTTTAAACCTGTGTTGCATGATTATCTTCCCTAGCCGGCGTGTGGCTTGTTGACAGCTCTGTATCTCTGTTAGCTTTGTCCACCTGTAAGGGTGGGACCCTTATCATTCCTTGAACACCGGTTAGACCTGTTGTTATTTCACTATTTAAAAACCATTATCATGGTTTAAAAACAGTTATCACTGCTATTACTTCACAGGGTTTGGTGACATCCAGTTATTCCCAGCATCCAACTTCAGCTTTACCAGAAGTCCGGTCACGGAGAGAACTGAAAACAGCTTTGCAGGTGAGCAGGACCTTTCATTGAAAATATGAGGAAAGATGCAGAAATGTTTAGGCCTTGTCTTGAAGACGGCCCCTGCGTCAATATCCAGATTGAATACAGTATTATTATTATCGTTATTGCTGTTGTTGTTGTTCTGGTAGTGGTAGAAACTGTTGCTGTCAGTTTTGATCCAGCGAACATGGAGAAAAGTTTGTGTTTGGTATCTTAATTGGAGGTGTCTTAAAGTTGTGGGGTTAAATGTGGCTTCCGGTTGCAGCAAATGTCTTTTTCCAAACTATTTTTCAATATAGTTGGGAGCAAACTATTTTTCTTTTCTGATTATTATTTGTTATCTCGAGGCACAACTCTCTGAAATGCCACTCCATCTTAAGTGCCATCAGCAGGAGAGACGTATCATTTAAGCTGGTTTTACTCATGTCACTAAGAGTATTGTACTAATCGTGAGTTGTTGAATGTGTTCTGAAAACATGAATTGTAGTATTCCACTTTCTCCACAAGATGTCAATATAGCAACACAAGAGTAATGGTCCCAGATGTACTGTAGATTTTCCACTTGTGCTCAAGGGAGTATTCTAATGCCTATTGTTGTGCTCTTTTATGAAGTGATGGCTGGGGTTTGGGCCTCTCCTAAGGGTATTCACACTTCAGAATGTTAAACTAACAATACATAGACCTCAGAGGCCTCCTTTCTTTTTCAGTATAATCCAAAGTACATCCTCAGCATTTCTTAGACCATTTATTTCATGTTTTCTCAGACCTCTTATGATGTTATTTCTAATTTGTATACTATTATTTGGTCACCTACACATGCTAACAGTCTGACAAATGGTCCCTATGCCATCAAAGTGTTTTATGATGACAGTGACTGGCATGGGGCATGTGATCCTATATAGAAAGTAGGGACATCCATTCTCTGTATCCTTATTGGTGAAGATACTGTATGGGAGTGGCAACATTGACCTTAAAGTTGTTCAAAGTCAGCTGCTAATAGCTCATTAGTTTTAATGGGAGGATGTTAAATGGACTGAAGTCACTGTTGTGCACAGGTTGAGAGGTGCCACTCAGACGAGACAGTAAACAATGAACCTGAAAGACACTCCTCTATGGTTTGTCACCCCTCGATTTTCCTACAGTGTTTTTTAATTAATAAACAATACAATAATGATAGTGTTCTGAGACCACAATTTTTATTTGCTTGCAGACTCTGTCTGCTGTCCAAATCACCCGTAAATAAAACATTAAATCTTCCACTTTGCAACATGCTATACCCCCATCTTGTTTTTTTAATTATTATATAACAAGGAGTTTACAGTCTAATTCAGCTCTGTACAATGTTCATCCATTTTTTATGCTTATATAATTTTGCCGTCATATAGATCTGAATTGTGAGTGTAGATGGAAATGAAAAACATCAAGGCTTTTCAGAATTAAAATAAATACAGATAAGGAATACCTGTGTTCCTCATCATTCTGCGCCTTCATAGACATAAACACTATATGCCAATAGTGAGAAGAGGAAATGTACATTTCCTTGTAGAAATATCCTTTCTTACATCAGTGCCCAAAATCCATGCCAAATAAACAAGAAGTAACGTCTCTGTGGCTGCTTTGAGAAATTGGTCTCTGGAGACAGCTTTCTAGGTTAATTTATTCTGTGTCGGGCTGGCAGTACGTGTACTGTCACTGCTTTTAAACTCGGGGCAGGGCACATTCTGTGTGCAATACTGCCTAAGATAACTTCTTATGGCTCCTTGGGATGGCTGCTGCCGGTTGATTCTGGCAGACCATGAGACAACCCATTTATTTGTTTGTTTGTCCCGTGAGTTTTTGGCTGGCCGTTCAGGGCTCTGTTTGGCCCTGGTCCCTGTTGGGCTTCTATTTCTGAAACCCAAGTGGCTCTTAATGAAGCTGGTAGGGTTGGCATGGGCCCTCAGCAAACCTAGGCTTGATCAGACCCTTCTTCTTCTGCCTTGGCAGCCACACTCGTTTTGCTCCCTCTGGCTTCCTAATTTAGTAACGGTGGGTAAAAATATGCGCTAACGAACAAGGTCTGGTATGTCAGGCTAGAGTCCAGAGAAGAGGGAGAGAGGGGAGGGGGTGAGGAGAGGAGGAGGGGTGGGTGCGGGCATGCTGTTTTCACAGCAGGCACCCAGTGACAGGGGTAAAGTCGCTCAGACGTCTCTGACATCTGTGTATATGTGTAGACATTCGGGGGAGTCTGTGGGGGTGGATGACGAGAGGTGGAGGGTGAGCACTTAAAATTTCTCACTCCTGCCAAACTCCATTCAAACACTTCTAATCTTTCCTCTGTTTCATTCCCATCACACTATGAGGCTGCTAAGACAACCGGTGGTATACAGTGCAAATGGAGAAATTACTGAAAGGGTTACGTTCTCATTTCAAGTTGCTATCTAATGGTGGGTTTTTTTTGTTTTTTTTTTTACACTGTAGCAGTATCAGTTTTCAAATATCCCCTCCTCCGACATGCAGTCTCATCCATAAATTTTGGTACAGTTTTCCAACAAGGCACACTTAATAAAAGGTTGATGAGTTAAGACTTTATAGATCTGTAATGTGTCAGTGGTTAGAGGAACCTTTGGGTTGCTGGGTTGTTACATCTTTGGATATTTTGACATTGTGTAGGATGAACATAAACTGAGTAATACTAACTGTCAAAACACAGGTCTTTGTTTTTAAAGTGATTTTCAAGTGGTCTATATCTTGCTCAGCATAACTTGTCTAGTGTTTTTTACGTAGTATGAGCATTCCATTCTTACTTTCTATGATTATAACACTTAAGTGGACAGTTTGGGTTTAATACATATGCTTTTGAGCTGATGTGTCTACGTCTGGAGTAAGCTTTTACATGTGAGATACAGAGCTCCCTGGTTCAACTATGCATACTGTAGGTTTAGTTACAGACCATGCAGGTAGAAAAAGACAAACATGTTATTTAATCTATGTTTACCCTATACACCTCAGACTTTCAAAGTTCTCCATTTTCCATGGACCCATTCCAACAAACATTAATGGTGAATAACTTTATTGAGGCCATTTCAGTGAAAGACACAGAAGAAGTGGTGCCAGTAAACTTTATTTTAATCATACAATTGCTCTAAATATTTGATTCTGAATGTTTTCTTAATAAAAATGACAAGCGTGCAATACAAAAGTGCTAGCCTTAAAAAAAACAAAAAAAAACATCAACACAATATGATGGTAAAAGGAGCTTTTAATACAAGCTTAGAATGTCCACGGCCTGAGCTGAGTCCTGTGCTTGCAATTACTCCATTTTCATCTGTCAAGACACTCAACCATAGAAATCTGGCCTCAAGCACTTTAGCACTTGGCCTTCCTGTTCACAGTTTAAGAGGCTCATGACAACCTTGTCAACTTCACTTTTAAACCCAAAGCTTTAGATGAAATCAGAAAACCTCGTTGTCTGTTGCAAGGTGGCAGCATCACTAACACATACCGGATAACAGCTGCTCGACGTACTGTTACAGTAGAGTTTCATCGATTAATTAAAAAAAAAAAAAAAGAAAAAGGAAAAAAAAGAAAGAGAAGCAGGGTTAGTCATGAAACCCATGTCTTGCATCTAGCTGCACAAAGAGATTGGGTGAAATACCTCAAGTTGAGAGCTGAACTTTTGCCACACAGCTGTGCGGTCACAGACAGGCAAGGTAACAAACCACACTGTCCCCAGCCTGTGCAGGAACAGTATCGTCGACTTGCTGCATGATTCATATGACTGGTGGCAAGATTGTTCCCACTGAGCTGAATCAGCCTGAAAAGAAATGCACAGCGCAGATAAATCCTTGGTCTAATTGTAATGCATAATTAGCTGTTTAAAGTCATATAATGTGCATTTCATATTGTTTTACTTTGATATGAGTGTTTTTGCTCAAAAACATAATAGAAAATATTATACATTTGCAAAATTACCTCTTTGGATCTATTATATTCACAAAGAGATAATTTGTTGTTTGATTGTTATATTTTGTAGTGGGCTAACAACCCAGCTTTAACTGTCAACACAGGAATGTGTGAACGGTCTTGCATAAAAATTACTGTAACAAATAATTTATGGATCTAATTCACACTCAGTTAAATGCCTCTTATTGCAGTCTGATTCGATCATTATTCACATCATGGTCATGCTTTTCAGAAATGTCACAGTTATTTGTTAAAACCACAAAGTAGCACCTAACTTTTATACAGCTGTCCCCACTTCCTGTGTTAGTTAACCCACCGATACCCACCCTTCAGCAATGAACATGAGCCCCTGTCATAACACTGTTTAAAGTAGAAACTACTACTACTAACTGATATTATTTTAGATTTTATTCAGGAAAAAAGTTTTTTAATAGTATTTTTACATAATTAAAAATAATGTAAATTTAAAAATACTTTTATGTCCCAGATATTGTAACAGTTCTGAAGTAAATAATAAAAATATAGCATTACCTGTATTAGACTCTTTATCTTATCTTTGTATAATTGTGCATTTATTTTGAACTGAAATTCCACATTTGGGGAAAATGGACATTATTCTGTTGCCGTTAAATTGCACGAGTGGTTTTACCACTTTAACAAAGGTATCCTATTCTGACTCACGGCAAATATGCTAATGCTTTCACAGCTGCTACACTTCAGATAAAGCATGTTATTCGCACATAGAATAAGATGTGTGTTTCAATACTGTAATCAAAGTATTTGTGCAAGTAATGCCGCCGTTAAGAGGTAGAAACAAAGCCAGACACTTAAGCCAGGCACCTCTTCCTTTGAACTGACTGAAGCTGTCCACAGCAAAGACATGATAGTTCCAGGGCGATAAGATAAGCTGTCTTTCCATCCAGCAGCGCCGCTCCATGCCAGTGCTTTGTTAAACAATAGTTTCGTATTTAAATGTGAATTGTTCCCTGCTATGGCAAAGACTTAGAATGGCTTAAACTTGTGTTTATCCTTACCCAAACCTTGGCCTAATTTGAAGCATATGCAGAAAACAAATCTACTATTGTTTCACCACTAAAGCTTCTTCTCTTCTCTCTATTCAATGTCAAAATCAAAGATTACGGAGAGCTTTGGAGGTGATATTGCCGTTGTCTGTTTAGACAATGGCGCACTAAACCAATAACTGTGTTTTGTGTGCTGACAGCGAGTACATTCCTTCATAATTGCAGTTTTAGCGGTATTGTGACAGGGAGATATGTGTATGGGGGAGTTTCATCTTCTTCCAATGGCCCTGCAATCAAGCTTTAGCTGCTAAAACACGGATCAGCAACTGTTCGCCAGACATTTCCAAAATGATGCAGAAGGGTTTGTCTGTATCCCTACACCCTCTAAATCCAAATGCTCACACACACAAAGACAGCACTGTCGAGGACATCCCTCCGACTGATGGGAGGATAGTGCTGCTCCTCCTCTTCGGTACACTGTGGTCCAGTTTTGCACCCCCGACACCTTGGCGTTAACCAGGGGAAGATCTGCAGGTTGCATATTTGCTCACTCAGAGTGTACAGTTCACAGTTAATTGTGCTTATGCTACAGAGGTATCCATCATAAACGCATTTCACTTGTTTCTCTAATTACATGTGGTAAAATGTGTGGCATCTGTCCAGGAAGTAGGCAGTTAGGTGATCATTCGATTTTACCATCTCAGTTTACCTAACATTCGATCTGTGATGCACTTTCAATGACCTAAAAGTCGGTCAGTGATGTTTCAGAGGACTTTTTCTGAAGTCATAGTGAGAAAACTTTGTGAATATGGCACTTTTGTACAGTCAGTGCACTTAGAGCAGTATGCTGAAATTGATCCCCTGTGCTTAAAGCTGAAATGAATCGCTTGTACTTAAGACTTGACCACACCATACTTACTTAACCACCACCTCGAAGAATATACTTCCAAAATGAATGGGTCGTACAACAGTAGTATCAAAATGCATTCACTTACCTTTGGCTGTGAATGTGAATGAGAGGCTAAATGTCTAAATGTGCCTGTGGTTCTCTGACCTTTGTGGCTCCGCTGCTGACTTGGTTCAGGTAAGTGCAGGTTGTGTGATGCAGTGGTATCAATAATGGAAGAAAGGCAACCCCCTCCCTCTGACTGCTATGTGGGTCAGAGGAGGCTCTCAGTGGATGGGAGAGATTGATGAAGAGTACCGGGGAGAGCGTCTGAGCACCTACCTCACAGCGGTGCAACCTAAGCTGCTCCCCCTGCACTTGTTCCGAGGCCCCCCTCCTGAGCTGCACTGCCTCGCGCTCTTTAAATGACCTTCAAATTAGCCTTATTTTTCAGGGCCCCAAACCCTTCAGGGTCCTTCCTGGAAGTATGGTGGGTCTTGTTCTCACTCTCTTTCTCTGCTTTTTCTTTTGTTATCCTCCTGTTGATCACAGATGGAGTAGAAAACAGCAAAGGAGGAGAGCTGGTGTAGCAAAGGTGACTGATTTTCACCCCTGTTGTGTCTCTGATGTAATCAGACAAGTGAGGTGTTATGTGTTCCTGATTATGCAATTACATGCGCACACATGCGCACACATGCACGCATGCGCACAGTCACACACAAATCTTTACCCTTTCATTACACCTACTCTCTCAAGCAAAAACACTTCCTTTGTCACATATCCTCACTTCAGCATCTGCAGACAATGATACATGTGCTGTTTTGAGAGGTTTGTGTTCACGATGGTGGATGGGAGTCGCAGTGGGATCTTTCTTTCTCTACATCACAAACCAACACTCTGTCAAGCCTGCCATCCATCACTACGGCTTTGGTTTGTGTACACGCAGCAGGTCATGCTGGTTCTCTGTCCAGACCTGATGCAGAGCTCTTGATTATCCATTTGCATTAGGAGAAACACCTCTTTCTAATGGAACTAAATGACTCAGATGGCTGCAATTTGTAAGGTTAGGCTTTGCTGCTGATGGAATGGTTGTCTGGAAGGCTTTGATTTATGAACTTTTTCAGCAATTTTCTGGATGATTTGCTCACAATTTAGGTTTATTATGGTAAGACAAATTCCCTAAACCCATCTCTCTACACCTGTGACAAATCTGGAGAGTGAAGAAGCTCCTTGAAAACTCACCCCACCAATCAACAACGATCTACAGCTGATGATAGAAACAAACACTTGTGTAATCACTCAAGCTGTGAAACTGTTAGTTGATGCTTAGCTGATGTTTTAAATGAACCTCTTGGCAGTGAGCAAAGTGCAGCAAAGCAGCCATATAAGTGACACTATATGGAACAGGCATATGTTGCATCCCTTTGGGAAAAGCTTTGACCTTTTTTTTCATTATTATTACACTGGGGTGAAGCCTTACCCCCAAGAAGACAAGAAGACAATACACCTCCACACTGTAGTGGCAATTTGTCATGGAAAGCTTTTTAACATCCTCGATTTTTTTATTGACCTTGCACAAAAGAGTGCATGGAAACTTTTCACTTGCCATGTTAGGTAAAGTTAGTAAAGTGACTGTAGAACAACTGTGCCATCTTCACAAACCTCTCTGAAAGTATTCAAACCGAACCTTTTCACAATAAACATTATTGACGAAGCTGAGTAACGATGAATAGCCAGAAAATTAAGATCAGAATTCAAAGCTGTCTCTTTTCTCTACAGGTTCCTCCTGCTTGCTTTTGACACTCTGCCAAACATTTGGAGCTAATTCTCCAGCTATCATGATGGAAAATCGGCAGAAGGGATTGTAACTCGCAAGAATGGAGAGAGTTAGAGAGCAAACATCAAGGGGAATCAAGTTGGAAAACATAATAAGTCATCGTGTTAGCAGTGGAGTGAAAGAGATGGTGTGAAAATAGGCAAGAGGACAACCAGAGGTGGGGCATGACTGATGGTTGGGTAGGACGGGGGCTTGTTGCTCCAGAAGGGCAAACCTGATTGATTGGCTAGTATTTCAGAGAGGCGCCCGTGCCCATTTGGTTGTGATGCTGGAATGCTTTGGTAGCATTTTGTGGAAGGAGTGAAGACAAAAAAGGCCAATGTAAGATGAAAGACCATTGAGGGTGAATTAGGAAAAAAAGAAAACCAGGTCATGGGAGGTTATCATAATGGTACTTTGTATTATTTAAGCTGAATTACTGCTGGCTAACTCTTGAATGCTGTTTTTCATTTCACAGGAAAGGGAGCAGATGTTTCATGAGTAAATTCAATCAGTTTTCTTTTTGGTAGTTGTGGTACTACTTTCAGGGCCGTAACTCACATATGATAAATTAATGATATTACAACAGAGGAGGCAGTAATAGCATTGAAAGTAACAAATCTGAGAGCATCTACATCAGGACCAGTTACAGCAACTTTACTTTACTAACACTGGGAAAAATCCTAATGGCCTGTGAGGCTGTAGTCAGGGACAGTGACATTTATATGGTAATGCTAGCACGCTAACGTGCACATTCAGAAAATTCAGATGTGTAATGTGTACCATATTCACCATCTTAGTTTTGCATGTTAGCAGGCTAACATTTGCCAGTTAGTGCTAAACATAAAGATGACTGTGTTGTCACTATATTCACCGACAAATTATGTTTCCTGGTGGTGCTGCTAGATGAAACATTAGGGGATCTGAGCTGCTGAGGTTCGTTCTGAGGGGGACATGAATGTCTGCACCACATTTTGTGGCTGTCCACCAAACAGCATTTCCAACATACATTTCAGTATGGACCTAAGCGCTGGACCAGCTAGCAAACAGACAAACAGATGATACCATGGTTTTGGTTATGGTTTACATGTCTCTTGCCTGCCTAATTTTCTCTAACAGAGCTCCTTCATTACAGTACTATAATGAGAGGCTCAATGTACTTCGAGGGTTTTGTTGCATTAAACTTCTTCCTATCTAATCTCCCCAGTCTCTCCTGACTAGTGTATGGCTCTGTTCCATGAACAGAGCCATACAACAGAAAGAAACACTTACTTTTGGAATGTGCTTCAGTGAAGAGCTTTTCTTCATCTGTATAGTTGGATTGCTGTTACCTGACAGTCTAATATCTATCCAGAGAGGTTATTACAACGAGAGGGATATCATGGTGCATTATCCACAGACATGGTACAAAAACAATCATGGAAATGTACTGAGCACTTTGTAAGAACATGACCAGCTGTTTTAGAGGAGGAAGGAGGATACATGCTGTGTCCACATTGCACTTTTCCTCTGCTTTTGCCTCTTTGAACCTACTTCAAACATTAGTCAGTGTGTGTTTAGTGTCATGCCAGCCATGTGGATGGCATATGCTAACATTGCACTTGGGCTGGCTTGTTATAGGTGTGTGTGGTGACCAGTAGCTCTTGGTTACATCCCTGAGCTGTAACTTTGATGTGAGGTGGTGGATGCCAGTGGTGGAAAGGTGATGACTGAGGTAAACGTGTGTATGGAAGCAATTCCGTCTCAGGCAGTGTACAACAGTAGCCACATGAAAGGCCCCTTTGTGGGGCTCTGCTACCTTACAGATGGTCGGCTTCCCTCATCCATTAAATAATAACAGTGCTCCGATCTCTCCCCGGGCCAGATGTGCTGAATCCTTATGATGCTAAGTGGAAACAAATCAGCCAGGCTTTACTCTTTAATTGAGCACTGGAGTGTTTATTTTCTTGAGACTGTCATAATAGACTCCAAAATTCCCATAAAAACTCAACTCTGAGGGCAGATTAGCCCATTTAACACCTCCAGACAGTATTTTTCACATGAGATAAGTCTTAAGTGCAGTTCTGCTGGTGGCGAGACTTCCACACGGGACTGGCCGCATCTTTAGTCACTCCTTATTTCTGCTCTGTGATCTTGCACTTAGAGGCACCCCTTGTAAAAGCAGCAGTCGCGGGGAGGTCGCCCTGACATCTTTATCATAATTGCCCTAAATACCCCCATTAGAGAAGCTAGCCAGTATCCTCAATAACACTAGTCATCCCTGGTAGCACTGGTGCATCTAATTGCCTGGGCCTTTTTTGAAAGATTGCCTGACATCAGCAGGGCTCCCTATGGGCTGGCCCTCTTCATTCTCTGCCCAGCAAAGCATATCGTTATCGCAGGCAGCAAAGAGACCCGGCCTCCCTGCTCCTGGATAATTAACCGTCTGGCTTAACTGCATAATGGAAAAAGGAACATTGGAGGTATGGTAGTTATTCAAGCAGGCCTTGGAGAGGAGAGGTATAAGACAATACCAGGGTCATTCATGCTCACCATTTTTCAGTGGGATGGGTGATAATGTAGAAGGATAGGAAGTCATATTGGAGGCAGAGGCTGGTTATGGAGGATTGGTTTCATATGATAATTAGGCCCATATGCTAATTGCTGAGGAAGCTTGATGAATTTCTCCAACCCAGCTCTCCACTCAGTACTGGCTCTCCTATCAGCTGTCCCCAATGTCCCCCACTTCAAAGGCCTGAACCATCTTCACATAACACAACATTCTCTCTGTCTCTTTCTGCTTCACATCAGTCCCTGTCAGTTTGTAACCCCCCTCCCCTCTCCAAAAAATAGAAAAAAAAGAGACAAGAACAGCAACAGCAGGATAGGGAAAGTAAAGGGGCGTCTGCTGTTGTTTGACATTTACAAGTCTCTTAGTGAAATGCATGATGCCCATCCTTGTGAGTGTGTGCGTGCAAGTGTAATTAGAACACGGCAGGCACGTGTTTGTCTTTGTGTTGTTGTATGGTGGAGGTATCAAGGACAAGTGCATTAATGAGCACCTGGAGAGGAACAGCTTGTTTCTCCTGGTTAGTGTGACCGCGAGCAGGGCGCAGACTCCTTCACTGACTCAGATGACGTGACTGATGGAGGGGGTGGTTTCTGTCAGATCTGGGGCACTCCCAGGAGCTGCAGTTTGTCTCAGCTGACAACAATGCTCACCAAAGGGGCCCCCATCCCACACAGCTGGAAAGGCGAGAGAGGATGTTGTCCTTCCCTCTGTACTTAGCATCATAGTGTTCCTCCTTCTCTAAATTCTTATATTTTCTCTTCAATGCACATCTTCTCTCAGTATCCTTTAATTCCTTGAAAGTATGACATGTACAAAGTAGCAGCTGCAAAATATTAAAACATAAATGCATTTAATCTGCTGTGTGACATAGATGTTTTTTACATAAATTATGTAAACTTTTAAATAGAGAATTTAATATTTAGAAAAACTAACAACATCTTGTCTCACATGATCTAATGTTGCATCTCAACAACAGATGCAACATTAGTATGATGTCTGAATACTGCTCTATTGATACACAAATAAATAGACTGATGTTTCAGTTTTTGTTGGTGCTCAGGATTCAAAATCAAACCATATCAGCACAAGGATTTTGGCCAAATATGTATAAAATAGAGCATCCACCAAATGTTATATTGGTATTTTGTGAATGGCAAAAGAACAAAGAGATAGAGTCATATCCTTAGTTACATATGGATTGAACAGGATGCATATGGAACCAGAGATATGAAAGAGCAGCTGGATTTTTAGTTTGGCACTGTTTGAAAGTGTGCTGAGATACTGAGTCCAGTCCATAATGGAAAAAAGACATTACAGAATCATCCATGCCACTTAACAAACACAACACTATGCTGTGACATTGATAATAACTGTCTGAAAATAACTGGTTGGTGCAATAAGATGAGATGAGAGTATGGGAACATCGCGAGATAACGGGTGAGATCCAACATGTCGGCATCCTGCTGCCAGACTAACCAAACAAACTACCAAGATTCATTAGACTACTTACCGAACTCTCGTGAAACAGCAGGCGTGAGAATGTGTTGGTGTGTGTGTGTATACATGTCTGTATGTATGTGTAAGATCACACATCAAACGTGTCCATCTGCGTGAGTGAGTGCATGTGTGTATGTAGGTATGACTTAGCTAGGTGTGTATATTTCGGCTTGTATGTTCATATTCGTTTCATCATTCACTTTATAAACTGATGGTTTTCTTTTTATTTTAAATCCCTCTAGTAGGTCATAAGATCACCAACAAGAAGGCATTGTAGGATTAAAATAGAATACCTAATTTACACCCACTTGTCCCCACAATAAGACATACTGTTCTCAGTGGTTTTGTTTTGTGCTCAATGTTCTCACATGGTTTTTAAGACCTTTGTTGTTGTTTTTCTTGTTGCTGTTTTTTTCTTTCCTTCCCCCCTCCACTTCACCTTCATGTCTTTCCTCTTTTGTTAGTTGAATGTGTGTGTTTTATGGACGTAGGTTTTAAATTCGTACGTAGTAGTTGCTTGCTGTTTGGTGCAATATCTTGGAATATAAGGAATCAGCTTTGGTAATAACAGGAGTGAGGAAAGCAATTATGTCCAATAACAAATCCCCAGGTTTTGAGGGACACCCAGTAATTTTATAAACATTTCTGGTCCCTTCTTTCATACTGATTTTTCGAAATGATCTCTCTCTCTCTAGTTTTAAAATCCCCCACCATGTGAATACTACCTTAATTACACTAATGCCCAAACCAAATAAAGACCCTACACACTGCTCCAACTACTGCCCTATTTTGTTAATAAACACCAGTGTTGGTATTATGAGCAAAGCTTTAGCATTAAGACTGGAATCTGTAATTTCATCACTTGTGCACCCGGATGAGACTGGTTTCATCAAAGGAAGACATACAAAAACTAAATGTCCTGCCCTCATTTTAACTCCAGAAAACACCTCCTCAGAACCCATAATCACCTATGGACAAATAGATCATGCAAACTAAACAGAGGTACTAGGCAACGATAGCTATTATCACCATTACGTCAGCCATTAGAGAGAATGACTGCGTTTCAGGCATTAAAACTCACACCATCATAAAATCAATCTATATGCTGATGACATCTTTTTATATGTAACCTCCCTTCCATCAGTCACAATCTAATAATAGCTTTGGCAAGGCATTTGGCTATGCCATCAACTGGTCTTACATTCTGCCTCCAAGCCATTTTGGGATGTTGAGGTTGTAGACCTAACCTATAACCACACAACTCAATCCATCAAATACCATGTTCAACAAACCCAAATGATATTTTCCAAATCAACTTTACCCCAGTACTACATAGTATTAAATAAGATTTGAATGGATGGAATAAAATCCCACTCTCTTTAACTGGCCACATTTTGACTTTCAAAATGAAAATTCCCCCAAAATTAAACCATTTGCCATGACCCTTGTCTGGCTCTCTTCCCTAAATTCAACTGTTATTACATTTTTAACCTACTCCACCACCATCACGACCAGTATGTACAGTTGAGAGCGACTATGAAAAAGAGAGCTGATATCCATGACTTCAACAACATGACCCCTCCCTTACTATTAAAAATATGTTCATTAGGACCCAAAAAGTTACAGTCACAGAATTATAAACTCTTCTGTCCATGGCAATACTGTTTCAAGACAAGACAAATGGACATCATGTTTGAATGCACATCAGTCTGACATCAATTGACCACCTATGTGAAACAATACTTTCTGCATGTCATACAACTCAAATTCAATACAAGGTCCTACACAGAGTACACATCACCACTCACAAAATGTACTATATGGGTTTCACGGACAGCAACACTTGCACACACTGCAATAGAAAACCACTTCCATGTGTTCTGGCTCAGCGCAGCAGGCTGTCTCGGTCGGAGGTCAGGGAAGCCTGACTCAACCTCAGCATCCCCTCACCGCTCCATCTCTCTTTTACCCAATCTCTCTTAATATCCAACAACATCTCTAAACTTTCATCTTAACAGCAGTAACTGTGGCCAAGAAAACTCAACTGGAAAGACAAAACAACACTGTCAAAAAAATAACCAGCTCAATCTGTTAACAGACCACACAAACCTAGAAAAGCTCACTTTAACCCTAAAGGATCTTTTGATCCCATTCCATAACACCTGGTCCCCTTTCCTGCAGTACATCCAGAGCTGATTCCTCTCTAACACTGACTCACTCACTCAGATCAGATCAGATGTGACAACTCTAAATAACAAAATAACCCACAATATGCTTGCTCAACACTGCCCATCATGACTGGTACCCCCACCCACGCACCCTTTCTTTTCTTAATATCTTTGTGGTTCTGTTGTTGTTTTGTTGATACTTTTCTTTTGTAAATAATACTATTATTGTTGTCCATCAGGTCCCGCCTCTGTTAAAGAATTAAAAAAAAAAAAAACATGGGAAAAAGATGGGAACTGCCTCATTAGATTTGCTCTGTGGTATTATATTTCACTACTAATAGAATTCCATATGCACTAATAGCATTACATTCACTTTCACATCATTGATGCACAATATACCAATAGCCTGTCTTGTTCCCTGTAACGAGTTTGACCAAACAAAATACAAAAATGTGTAAATTAGTAAAAGAACCCAGACCTGTGTGTTTTCTCTGAAATGCATCTTTAACCTGAATTTGCCACAGCGCATGTTGAAAATGAATTAACCTCCTATTTAGAGCCAACACTACAGCTACAACTGTCTCAAACAAAATATCGGATGCAGCGTAAAAATGCATTTCTGACCATGTAAGAAGCTGTTGACAAAATAGCTGTTCTGGAGCAACTAATCATATCACATGCTCTCCATCACTTTTTAACAGTTGTCTTAAGACATATAATGTCAGACACATGACAAAAAAGTTAAATAATGAACAGTTTCACACGTATTTTGTCAGTTCACCAAACTTTCCCATGCTCACATTGAAGTTTTATGAGCTTTAGTCAGTGATGGGTTTTCCAGGTTCCAGTCTGACAGAGCTGCTGGTTTTATAGGTACAATGGCCCTCTACTAGCGCTTTAAACACATGATACTCATTACAGTAGAGCATCTCTTCAACTGTTTGGGAAAAATGAAGCTTGGAAAATTGGAGCAGCATACGACATAGTCTTTTTCTCTTCTCCGTGACTTATTGCCTGCTTTTATTCAGCACACTTGGCTTTGGTGAGCTAAACACTGAAACAGGAAGAAAAGGCTCAAGGTGTTGAGCTTGTGCTCTGCCTTAACCTAAGATGGGCCTTTGAAGTCAGTTCTACATCCAGTCACTTATTTAGAGGTTTGATCTACTTTGAACATGTGAAGTTGGCAGTAGGGTGTTTGAGTTGTGCAATACTGAATCTGCAAGCAGTACTTTGAATGCTGAGAGTGTCCACAGACATGATAAGGTTATCGATACACTACTTTCTCCTTGCAGTTTCTCTATTGAAAATCCCCAGCCGAGCCCACGGGGACATTTGTGCTTGTGTTACAGCTGCCCATGTTTACCATCCTTCACCTCAGGCTCTTTCCACTGAGAGAAAGATACTGGCTAGGGTGCAACTCTGCAAATCCCACCTGGATGTGGCATTTGTAATAAACAACCTAGGGGCATGGCTGCCACCCTTTCTCTTTTAACTCCCAAGGCTCCTCCTCAAGCCCCTTCAACACTGTTCATAAGCTTCCCAAACAACCTCTAATTTGTGTCTTGATTAGTGCCATACAAACTGTGGTGTGTTGTTTCTTAGGTAACTCCATGGGTGATGTGTGACATGGCTGTTTCACTGCCTGCTCTCTTTTTCTCTCTCTTTCACACACACACACACATGCACACTCACTCTTCATCGCTGTGATAGCACATGAGGGGGAAGATATAGTTATTCAGGGAATTATCTGCCTCATTGGTGCCATATCTCATACCGTGCTTTTCTGCCAAATGGCTGTGTTTCCATGGAGCCTGCCTGTATTTACTGTGACGTGCCATGGCAGGGCCCTTTCTGGTACAGAGGGACTTAGCGCACAGCAGTGGAGGGTATTTCAGTCCCTGTCTGGAGTTTTGGGGCTTACTTCTCCAGCTCTCCCCTCTCCTCCCACCTGCTCTCCTTGCTGTTCCTTCATTGGGTGCCTGTGTGGCAGTGTGCTGGTGCTCCTGGCCCTGTTCTTAGACAGACAAGGCTAATTGAAAGGGAAGGCTGCTCTCTGCTGATCAGCTCTGACAGCAGTGTCTTGCCAGAGGTGGGTGTGCCACCCCATGCTGAGAGTTTTCACAGCAAAATAACAGTGCTGTCGTGAAAAACACAGACCGTGCCACAATTACCCGGGCAGCTTGCCAAAGGAGCCAGATGAATTTTGCGGACAGAAGAAAGAGGGGAAACCCACTTTGTCTGCTTTACGACTTTAGGGAGGAGAGCTGTGCCAGCATTTAGTGAATATCTAACAGACATTCTCCCATTTCATTCAGGGTTAGAATTAAATGAAACCACATCTTTTTTTTTTTTTTTAAGAGTGCAACAATTAATGATTGTGTTTGATCACAGATGTACAGTCTCTCATTTTGTGTTGCTTTCCAGTGTTACAAAATGAAAAAGGAATTGCTCACGCCATATTTAATATTCAGTGATTAACAACTCACTCCTTGTCATCAAAACTCCACTGAAGTATGGACAAAAAATAAACACAGGAGGTTTTATCTGAGCATTCTTCTAAACTACTGAGGATAGCAACGATAACAAAGAATTTTGCAATGGGGGAAAAAATTCAACACACACCATAATTTTATATACATATTTAATGACAAGGTGCATGATGCTTGGACATGTTTTATAGAACTGTAAAACGATGAAGAACGCAGAACTATTATTTAGGGTCAGTGATGCTGATAATCACAACTTCATTGCCATTTTTAGGTGAAATGTCTTTAAAGTAAGAGTTTCGCCTCATTCCAGCAGATCATTTTCATTTGCTTCAGGTACTCAGATAAACAGCACCTCCTCTAAACTTTTGCGTTGTGTCTTACCCTGCTTGCAGGCCCTTTCCACTGCCCATATCAGAGGTGCCACCATCCAGTGTGACTTGATGCACCAGGACAGGCTGGGACCCCTCAGCAGGCCCACAGTGGACAGCTGTGATTACTGCTGACAATAATTTATGGTCCCTTCTGATTGAAAACATGAGAGCTTGAGATAGAAGGGCTGGTGCGGAGTCAAGGCACCACCTTAAGATATAAAACTGAGGCCGCAGCTGCTGTCAGAAGCAGGACTCCTGCCAAGCTCTGCAGGCCTTCTGCCCATCCAGACACACACAAGCTCTCATTTTGCTTTCTTTTCCCTTCTTTTATATTTTCCTTCCTCCTTGTCTTTGCCTGGTTGTAGTCCTCCTCTATATTGTGTCTCTCATCAATTGTATTTGCCCATTTTACTCATACATTTTGCTCTCTAATTTTAACTTAATGCAACATAATACTGAATGTTCGTCTCAGAGAAATCAAATTAACTTAATCATGCAAAAGAGGTTGTTCATTTGGTTAGAACTGCAAAGAATACACAGAAGTGGTACCAAACTACATAAAGTAAAACCAAAAAGACACTCCATGAAAGGAACGACACAAAAATGTAGTCTTGAAGAATGCTTGGTTTGCAATAATTGCGCAAAATGAAAGCGGAAAAAATACTTATCCACCCTGTCTGATCAGGTGTCTCTACAGCAAGCTTTTCCAGCCCTGAGATTACCATGCTAATCCTAACAATAGCACTGTGCAGCTGGTTTGAACAACTATCTGCACCATTGTTTATGTTGTCATCCCTGCTGGATCGTACTCATTAGGAGTAACCATTTTAGTGGATTTGCATTTACTATTTCAATGCAACATCGAGGGATGAAGATCCCTTCCTCTGAAATGATGTATGTTCTGGGTATTATGTTCTATTTCTAAAAGAGACCTTGAACCAAAGAGAAGAGGCAGCGAAGCTCTTGAGCATATAAAAACTGAAATTAAACAATCCCTAGATTGAACTGAAAAAGACTTAAATGGAATCAGATGGAATGAAATTGCAAATACACTTGAGTAAAAAGATTTGCTTTTAAAACCGGTTATCTCAGATTCTCTCTCTGATTTCCTTTGTGGTTCTTGGTCATGCCAAATAGAAAACTGAATGTAAGTTTAATGCACATTCATGTGCTATAAATAGAATTAATGAAAGTTTATACTGTACTTATACAGTGTTTTTTCATTAGGTTTGAATTCTAGTCGTGTAATAATTGTTACAATATCAGATGTTTCTTCTATGAATTGCCAAAACAATACTGTAGATTTGCAACATCATGTAAATGGTACTATTTTTTTTTACACGTGTTCTAGTAAAGACTCATTCGACTAATCAAACTAACTCTCTTTACAAGTCTGTTAGCTACCTGTTAATGTAAAAATAGCAGCTCAAGCACAGAACAAGTTTCCTTTCAGAGCACAATGGTCTGCAACAGCCTCAGAGTTAGATCAACAAGAGTGGGAATGGAATCCCCCCAAAAGTCAATGAGCACTGCTTGATTGTTGTTCAGAAATAGAGTCTTTATTCATTCGGCTACATGACTAAAAACAAAAGACAAACACGTATCCAAAGACCATGAGAAATACAGCAATATTCTAATGGATACAACAAAGAAACAAATAAAAACGACAGACCAAGTAGGAGCCCTGTCATATTCAGGCAATCTGTCCAGTGAAACCTCAACTTTTCATCTAATGTGTTCTGGGATAAGCTTCAGCCTCAGCCCCCAAAGACCTTGAACATGATACGCAGATACTGGAAAGGAATGGGTGACTGAGAGAGACAGAGCCATCATGGTGCCATCAGTGAACCACAGAGCCCATGTTGTACCATTAAACACATTTTCATTTCACTTTAGATTCGGATGCTCAAATGAACACAGGAAGTCTAAACAGAAAGGACAGAGGTTAAAAATCAGTGCAAGAACCTTGTTGGTAGAGCCATTTTGTGCCCTCAGAAAAAAAAAAAGACATAATGAAGAATCATTAAAGATTAGAATTGATGATACACTTTCCACTGTGTCATTAACAACCCATATTCATATCAATTAAAAAAGTTTGTCATTTAGAAATACAAACTTTCAAATAACAAGACAATATTGGCTCAACTTTCCAAGTAGCACCAGCACTGGCTCGTGACTTTGTCTCTGACAGCAGCACCGAAAACTCAGGAGACTTCTGGTTAAGTCAGTAATGTACAGTGTAACAGTAAGCACCGTGCTTACCGTATATTTTTAATGCAATTAGTGTTTCTTGGCGTTGAAAAAGGCATATTAAATATATGCTATTTTCAGTGAGAACACTCAGTGAGACCAGTTTACACAATCTTTCCAAAATGAATATGCAGTGTTGTAAAAATGTACATGTACAGCTTTTTAGTGTTTGATTGAAGCATAAGTCCTACCAGGACGGCTGCTGATGTGCATGTTTCATCCTGGTACCTGATTATAGGGTCAAACTTTGCACCTTCCGTGTCTGAGAATTGCTTTTTTCTTAATCTCACATGATTACCCTTTGCCACATGGTTGCGGCCATTAATCCCTCCTCCTATGGTGACTGACAATAATTCCTGCACTTTGTCCTAGAGACACTGCAACCATTCATCACTCTGTCACCTTTCACAAGGGACTCACTGGTGTCCATTTATCCAAAGGAAAACGGTCTGACTCTGTACTGTACACACATCCTATAGCTTCCATGATTTTGTCTGCTAAACTGATTAGACAGCAAACAACACAAGACAACTCCACAGTGATAGAAACGTGTTAATTGAGATCTGTTAAATGGTGCAAGACAACATATTAATGGTATTTAAAATATCCATAATACTATTAGAGGAAAAAACAAGAAGAAAGTGAAGCTAACATTATGGCAGAGTTGTGGTGGTTGTTACCGGTTGCTTGATGTTTTTTAGCTCACAGGAGGCTGATACTATCAGGTAGCTGTGTCTTTTTCTCTCTCATCTCTCTCTCTCTCGCCCTCCGCCTTCCTCGCTCACATTCACTCTCTGCCACCTGCACACACTCCCCTACGCACACATCTATGACATAAAAAGACTGCTTTCTGATGAATAAATTTGTATATTTTAGAACCTATCCCCGTTTCAGCAAGTATTCTCCAGGGGCCCTGCCTTCTTCTCTCCTGAGTTCCCCTGCAACCCAGTGGAGTCATTAGTCTGCTTGCTGTGTTGAACTCTTTAATCATCTGTGTGTTACATAAAAAGAGGACTATTCCTCAGTGACATACAACGGCATGCTCAGCTTGGTTGGGGCTTGCTTTGATGTGTATAGGCTGTTGTGTTGTGTCTGCACTATAGGCGTCTTCAGGCTCAGTTTTTCCATTTCTCTGTGGAGGTGAGATAAGATGTCAGTCTTCCTCTTGTTGCAGTAAAGAAATGACTGCGAGTGTATAGTTTGCTACTAAATAGGAGCGTCAGGCCTTTGTAGATGTACATTCTACAATTGTGTAGCGTAGGGTTTGCTCCTGTGCCTATGGTGCCTGGATTATGTTCATTTTTCCTGTGTGATAGTGAACTACTTACATGGTTCGGATTTCCCAAAACCCCTCATTATTAATTCACATATTTACAACGGTTAATCTTACTTTTCTGAAAAACTACAAAAAAAAAAGTCATAACCACAAAATATCTACAATTCTTTGTGTAAATTTAGTGAAAACTGAATGTACACGCTCTCACACACCAATGTGTGCATATATGTACACTGCATCAGTGTTCCACAGGGACGGAGGCAGGCGCCTGCTGCCATGGTATCAGGTTGCAGGTCTGTCAGACACAATGGTGAGGAGTTGCCCCGCGGCTCGGCCTGAGAGGGCAGAACAATGGAGCTGCAGTGCAGGCGAAGCAGCAGAGGGCACGACGAGCCGATCTGTCAGCCTGGTATAGTTGCAGGGGCTACTCCGGCCCCCAGACCCTCTCCTCGCACATACAATGGAGGGTGGGAGGTCAAGAGCACGAGGAAATGGAGGGGAATTCCCAGCATGCTATAATAAAATGGAGTCCTCTATTTTGGTGACTGAAGGAGTAGGACACAGTCAGGCTACACCCAGAATACATCATAACTTTCAACGATTACAGTGAAGTCATTTCAGTGGGTCAGTGTGCAGCTGGAGATAATCAATTTATGGGTCAGTGGTTCACTCTCTTGGAGCACTGCTCATTACTTTTGCATAAAAGTAAATGTCTTGTCTGTCTGACAGCTGAACTTGTACCACGGGACCATTCCCATGCTCTCTTCATGGTTATCACAACTTGTTACTGTAAAATCTGGTTATAAATGAGAGGGAAAAAATGCTTTCAACATAAGTCACTTTCTGAATTTTATCACAGTAACGTGAAGGATTTTGTGGTGCGCATCTAAATGGGCAGTTCAGTATGTTGAAAAATAAAAATGAATCGCATCAACCCATGACATCCAATAAAGCTGAGTGTGTCTGATCTCTTACACCACTCATGGGAAGCATATCACTTTAGACCAATTCTTCATACAGTACAGCCATGATATCGCCATCCTTGCCTTTTATCTATCAAGCACATGTACACTGTCCCAATCTGTTTAGGGGGACTAGGCGTTTAGTCAGGGCTGTGTACAAACGGAGGTCCTGAAGACTGCTGCCCTCAGAGTGGTGACTAAGGGGGGCTAGTGAAAGCCAGATTTTGTTAAAGCTCTTAATAAGGCACAGTGTGATATATAAGCCCGCAGGCGGCAAAGCTCTGTGTGCAAACACTTCAACCACTCCTGTGATAGGGCAATCTGTGTATGGAACAGCGTATGGCCTAACAACTCTGTTATTTCACACGCGACCCTATTTGGCCTCTCTGATATCCTTAATTTGGTAGCTGAATTTGATATAGTGCTGCAAATATTTGCTTAGGCACACATTAACTCTGTTTGCCTGGTATGTTATGATAAACAAACCGCAATGGTGTACTGAATGTAATAAATGTTAAACAGTGCATGCAATTATATACTTCACATCTTTAGCCCTCCACACTGAAAGCACGCTTTGTGGACCTGAGCTCTATTTTGACAGGTCGTTATTCCCCTTCCTGGCTGCCTAGGGTTACATTCAGAAATGAACTGTTTATGAGATGCCTAGGGTAGATGGCAAATTTGAGCCCATTTTTCAGTGTGAAGAAAATATAGGTTTTGATGTGAACATTTCACAGTGTCAGGGAGCAGAGAATGCATTAAAATGCACAGAGAAAACAGGTACACGTTTAATGCAGATCTTTGATGCTTTAGATAGAGTATGTACCACATAGACTGCTTCATGCTTTGTCTGTTGTCCTCTTTTCTGAGTATTTGTTTTTTAGGACCCAAATTTTAAATCACAGCCTCACAAATGGACTCCACCTTTCCTTCTGGCTTTTGTGCCTTTACTATCATTTGTGCTCTTTCAATTTTTCCTCGCCTTTACTATACAAAGTGGGAAATGGCATTCAGGTTAAGGCCCATTTTCTATTATACATTCACGTTTTTTATCTTCTCTGTGTTGTGGATTTTTTTCACCTCTCTGGATTTTAGAAAAGCTCTTTTCTCCTCGCCACAGTCTTGCCTATTATTCCTATTATGTGAATGAAAACACTGCAATAACTTACATAAGGGAGTTTTTTTTGTGTCAAACAAGGGCTTGATAGACTTTTGCTAGAAGACATCAAACTGAAAGTGGGGAACATATCTTGCAGCATATTACATCTCACTTCCAACTACTCACACTTGCAGTTGTTTGTTCAGAGGGGATGTGCTCTCAACTTTTGATAACATCTAGCTCTTGTATGCAAAGTAATGTAATGTCAACAGTGTCTTTTCTTGAAGTTCAGCCAAACAGAAAATCAACTCATTACCCTTAGAGAAGATCCATAATTTAATACTACTCGCGCTGTGATTAATTACCTCAATTCAAGCTCAGAATGGAGGGAGAAAGTGTGTGAGATCAGAGGAAAAGTGGGGCATCAGCGGTCAGCTGTATTTGGATTATAAGTCAACATGCTTTTAGCTGCGCTGCCTGCTGAATCAGCTGTTTCCTCGTAGGGATAGTGAATTATCTTAATCCTGTATATCCAGGTAACCTTTTCTGAAGGAGGAAGAACACAAGAATAGTGCAGACATTCTGGTCTAGAGAAAGACCAGGACATAGGACTCATGTATGAACATACATGAGTTTAGGATGTTAGATTTAATATTTTTTTGAGAGATGAGGGCACTCAACAGCTCCCATAATGTGAGGAAAAACCAGTAAGGAGTCCTGTTTAAGTGTTGCAATTTTATATCTTTCTCTGTGAGAACACATATATACCCCACAGTTTCAGGAGGCATAGGCAGTTTCTCTTACTTCTTGATAGTTGTTCTGAAGTAAGCTTTTCTCAGTATGGTGACAGCTTGCAGCACTGGTGTGAGAGGAGGAGAAGACAAAGCACTCTGTACTCCGAGGCTGTGTGTGATTAATGACAGAGGTGTGTGTTGCAGTGGGCACCCTCGGAGCAGCTACAGATCAGTCTTCCTGTAAGACAAATCTGACACTCAACAACCCACCGCCCCACCTGCTACCCCCTCACCACCATCAAACCCTCAGCTCCTCACAGCCAAGTGCACCCAGCACGACATCGCACTCATAAATCATCCTAAACAAAGCATGTTTAATCTGTGACGCGCAGGCCTGACACGCAAATTTATTACCTGTTGTAGGAAAACTGCATGTGCCCCTCTGAGTCAAGCCTCTATTTACCTTGGAGAAACCAGTAAAACACTGGAAAGACAAAGTCTGCAACAAAGAAAGCTCATGATGGCAGTGTCTTTCAGGCTGAATTCAAGAGACAAAGCCTCGCTTTACTCAACCATTCCACTGCCTTTTCATGGCGGATGACATGCTTGCACGACTTTCTCGACTGCACTTGCCAAAAAGATTTAGGGATTTTTCTCAAGCACATTTGTAAAACATGAATACCAAATTATCTCTTGTGGATTAGAGTTGGATAGCTGCTCTACGCCTGGTATGAGTCATAATGCTTAGTGAGAACTGGGCACCTACTACCTACAATTGCGTGATAGGGTAGGTTTTTAGAAATCAACTGTGCAGCCATGGAACATTTTGGAGGAATGTGCATATAATATTGTTCTCAGGGCTGAAAGGCAGCAGTGCACATGCAATTCAGAAAATATGAGAGCAAAAACAAAAGTTAGTATGAGGGAGAATGTTCTAAAATGTGGACCCCTACTGTACGTTATATTTCAGGTCTTTTGTGTGCTGCCTATAAGTTAAAAAGGTCTAATGTAAAAAAAAAAAAAAAAAAAAAATTGGATTTGGATGCATTTGGAGCACAGTGGAGAACACTGTGTCTTCTCTAAATGCTGCCTACAGGTAAACAGTGACAGTAGATTCAGATATCTTTAGCTTTCTTGCTACACAGTCTGACAAACTGAATTACTGTGGCATTAGCGTGATGTGGAATTGCAGCTAAAATGCCAAGGAGAACTGGCTGAAAGGCAGAAATTAGAGTGGTCTCTCCCACACGTTCCCTTTGGCAGACTCTCTTGATCCTGCTCGTCCTCAACATGTCTTTACACTGTAAATGGTGGGAATGAGAAGTGATGGCACCTGCTGACTGGCTTTGGCAATGTCAGAAACTCACACGTACACACACAACAAGGTTTTTGCTTATGATGCAATCATCAAGTCAGAAAATCTGTGAAATTTGCCAACGCTGAAATGCCTAAGTACAAAATGATCGTTATGCCTCATAAAACATAAAAGTTTTATCCCCAAAAATACAGCACAGGCATTAAGGCATCATGACTGTTATTTATTTATTTTTTTTAAGAAATGCAACCACAGGAATTCACAGAGCTCTTATTTTGAAAAAAGGAAGAAATCAGAGAGTTTTTTGTTCCACTGATTCAATACAAATGTATGTGTGTAGGTATGAGAGTAGCTAATATCGGCAGGCAACTTATGACATTGTAAATTATTGGGGTCATTCCAGGTGATTAATTAAATAATACTTGAAATTAGGGACAAAATGAATAATGGTAAGAGCAGTTTCATTCCTGACCTTGTTCAATTTTTAATGAGCTCAGTACAATGGAGACTACATATTATAAATGGAGCTATACGCTCATGTGAATATTGGGGATAATTAAAGAGCTTGTGTTATTATCTGGATCTCTGTACATCTGCCCGAAATAAGGGGCCCATCAAGCAAACAAGACAGGATGGATGTTTGGGCTACTCCACCTTGCAGTTGATAAGCATTCAGCAGTGTGATAAACAGAGAAGAATACATTAAGAAACCCAAGAGATAGGTAATCTCCAGAGAGATCATCAGCTCATCATAGGGACCTTTGAATGCTGTCATTCTCTGCCTCAGGAAGAGCACAGACGTTCAACAAAACCTACTGCAGAGTGTCAAAGTTGTACAGAAGCAAGATAAAAAACAAGAGAAAAACATCACAGAACGCTTGAGAAGTCGTTCTTGTCATTAAACCTGTATAACAAATACACCGAAACTGTCTTGATTTGCAGATGAGCATTTGACAGCAGTTGACCATTACACCTAAATGGACACCTTTCTACTGACCCACAGTCGCTGGAGGTGTCACAGCCGTGTGTTGTGTGCTCCAATTTCCTCAGCGAACTGATATCATGAGGGTTTTCATTTCAAGTGTCATTCCTTCACATTAGCAGTTGTGTGCTATTCTATGCTATTTGGACCCGACAGGCCCTGGTTACTTTTAATTACAGTGGGTAATGAGAGAAGAGATCCAGACTGTGAGACATGGAGTATTTTTAGATCTTGATCTTGATTATCTAACACATCGCTGCGGTCTCCTCAGATACGACTTTGTTGGAAGACTTTTGCACCATCAATGTGATTAAAGTCACTGTAGATGGAGAGTTTTAGCACTTTGAAACCATCAATCAACACTTTTCTTAGTACTTTGCTGTAAAAAAAAAAAAAAACTTCCAGATCCGAATATTTTGTATTTTCAGCTTCAATAATTTTAACAATTACTTGCACCTTTGTTTCATAAAACCATTTGGTGCTTATGTAAGAGGCGCAAACTGCAGTGTCTGTAACAGGTAACTTTACATTTATATATTTATATTATCTCAAAAGTCACTAAAACTGCAGTACGACATTTGTTGTCAGGATTTGTCTCGTGACTGAATGTGTAGTGTGCAGCGAATAGAGGACCTCGGATTGGTGAGGGGTGTTGAGGGCTTTTCAGAAAGGCTGTTTTAATGAGCCTCAGATAATGAAATGTTATTTCAGAGCTTGGTGGTTAGATTGCCGTCTTAGAAAATTGTGTGACTCAGTGATCTGTTTGTGCTTTTCTCATTTACAAAATAAACATCTATTTCTTTCCTCGCTATCGTCCTGTAGATCAAACTTGACTTGTATAGCCTAATAAAGCTCACTGCATGAGACGTGTGTTTTAGGCCCCTTTTTTTTAATTGGAGAGAAAGAGTGTCTGGGTCTATTTGTGGTCTGGTGCAATGTTGGAAATGCCAGCTGTCGTGCATCAAAGCCCTGCTGGAACAAACCGTTATTTGGCATGTCCCTGCAACTTGTTGAAATACATCACTTACTTTGTCATACATAAAAAGTTTTCCCCCTTAATTTAAAAAAGGCAAAGTACTGCACATAGACATTTGATAAAGCTTAAAAAGATGTGTTTTTAATCTATATGAAAAAAATAATGTGCACTATAAAGACTTATTTCACTTTAAAACTACAGTGAAGAATAACACACATAATAAAACAAAGCAAACCATTCACCATGTTGTGGGAAATTATATTTTTGTTTTGCATTTTCGTACATTCTTTCAAGCCTTCTGAGAGAGGAACGGAAATTCTTCAACACCTACTGGAGTTATGACTGACAGCTGTGGCTGGTCCAGAGAGCCCTGAGCCAAGCCCCATCACATAACGCATGCCCGACATGTCTATGTCCATCTGGGGTCCTACCCTTCAAACCACTGCCCCCCTTGCTCTCTGCCGGCAGAGAGACCAAGGGACAAGAGGAGGAACAGGGTGTGAAGACGGGCCTCTTAGGGCTCGGAGGGAAGCATCCAAAGCCAGCTGGTCTGGCTTTGAGGTAAATTAATGGGCAGAGTCAAACAAAGGCAGCAGAAAGAAGAGGAAGAGTTGCAGACAGAACGAAAAAAAGGGATCAAGAAAGTCAATACGTGCAGGAGGAGAAGGCTGGAGCAGCAGGTTCTGTGAAGGTGTCTGTGCAACAACAACAAGCAGGTGAGACACAGGTGTCACAAAAGGCCTTGACTCCTTGCACATGATGGAAATGAGATGCCAATTAATTAATACCAGCGCTATGTCAAGATTGATTTGGTTTTTATTGTGAATCTAATGCAAGATTACATCTTTTGTCTGATTTAGTGGATTTGAAAAATGATCTTCCAAAACATACTGTATCATACCTTAGCCTACTGCATTATGTTCAGGGGAAATTTAATGAGCTGATGTAAGTGATGGTTGTGTTTTTGCTAGCATCACTGTTTATTGCTGGGAAGATGGGAGGCTTGTATGTCGACACCAAAGTGCTGCTAAAGGAGATGCTGGGAGCCGTTTAGATCCACACTGTTGTCAGGTGGCATCAGCATGAACTCAGAAAGAACCACTACACAGCAGAAACTTTACTGATTGAAAACACTCCAAGAAAACAGCTGGGGACGGTTTCTGTCTAATTGTTTTTTGTCACGACTATTGTTACACACATTCCAATGCACAGGAAAGAGCACTTAACATTAACACTCGTGCAAGAAGATAATGTTTTGTAAGTCATTGTTTTTATGCTATACCACTTTTAAATAATGAAAATGTTGCTAATATTGTTTCAATTGTGGATACTTTTTATTGACAGGAAACGTGAATGAGTTTTAGAAAGTCTGCTTTATCAATATTTAGATGAATGTAACTATGCATGTGGTGCTGGGGCTATGACATTAGTTCGAAGTGACCTTACCAGAGCTGGTGTCCAGTCCTGCATCTCTACCATAAAAGCATCTCCAGGTACCATGGAATACAATCTGAGAAACCCAATCAATTTGGCACAACAGTATGAGAACCATAAAAAATTACAGATATGATTGAAAATGTGCCTCTATGTGCCAAAACTCTCTTTTGGTACTCATGAATACATAATAAACTGGAAAAAGACAATAACAACAATTAACATTCAGAAGCTCACCAACAATCAAATAAAGGTAGTGCACTGCCCTGTGATGTATCACTCTTATAGTGCAATATAAATGGCTGGTTTGCGTGAGAAGGAGATGGGAGTGCTACAAATCAAGCATCACTGTGGCTACCATGAGAACAACAGTGCCCTTTTGGTGTAGTATTTAGTATGCAAGTTTTTTTTTCCTTTTACTTTGAATGTACATATTGCATACATTTTTTTTTCATATAATGTCTAGTTGGCTGCAAATGGTACTGATTATAATGGAGTTTTCACAGTAAAGCAAAAGTGGACCAAGGCTCAGCAAACTGCAGGAAGAGCCAACTCACATCGCCTCATGTGGCCATAAAGAATGGCCTCATTTAACCTGACCCAGTGCATGGCCAGGAGCCAAGAGCAGGATGATGCAAACAAGTCTAACTAAATTTAATAAACTATAAAAGCAATTGTCTTTTAAATCCCACCATTATTGCAGTTTGTTGTTATATATTATGGCATAAGAAGAATGTAGCTATTGTGACTTTAACTTATTAAAGTGTGGATTTCAATGCAGGAACTGTTTTGTATGGGAATTAAAAGTCATTAAGGACGGTTGTAACTTCTTGGCCTAGAGCCCTGAGCAATCAGGAGGGCTGAGGAAGACTAGACATGACCTTTTCCTCTGGGACTGGGACTAACTGGTAAAAAAGGTAGTGCAATACACTACGGACCAGACTGTACTAGACTAATACAAATGAGCTGCATACAGCAGCAGCCATACTTTGTGAAAGCCCTTCTCCTTCATTAGCAGGCATGCAGTGCAATCAAACAGGATGTCATTAGGAGAAGATGCCTAAATAATCACTCATTGTTTCACTGTTCAACCGGGGCAATGGTGCCACTGAATCACTGATTCTGTATGCAGAGATATCACATTGCTTCCATTTCTAAAACTCAGAAAAGAAACCTTGATATGGTCAAATTTCTGTAATGTGTCTATGAGGTCCTGTGACCTAAATGATGAAGTCATATGATACAGAAAGAGTCATTCAAAAGAAACATGACATGCCTTTGCTTTCAGATAATGAGTGGCCTAATGTGTGGAACTTTGTGCAACTCATACTGCAACTTTGAGCAACTGCTCTGGGTCCACTCTGTAATAAGTACTAGTGGATTCATATTCCTTAATTAAGTTTAAGTACCAATACCACAATGTGAAAAGATTTTATGTAAAAGTCCTGCAAGTATATTTTTTATGTATAAAAATTAATAGTATTCATTATGGTGACTAGACAGCCCCTGTCAGTGATACATTTTTATAATTTCATTACATAATTACATTAATAGTGATGCATCGACCTGTATGCAGAATTTTGATGTTGTAGCTGCTCAATGTAGAGCTTTTTTTTTTTTTGCTAAAATCCTAAACTGCAGTTACAACAGCTGTCAGATAACTGTAGTGGACTAAAATATTTCCTGTTGAAATATAAAGTATCAGATAATAAATAGATAAATACTCCACTAATCTATGTACTTTCCAACACTGCTTTCAAGCCCTATATGTGAAAACAGACATCCCTGTTAACTTGAGTTTAAACTGCTTAATGTCTTCATGCTGTTTCCATGTGCCTCTGTAGTTACTGTAGTACCCTGTCTAAACCTGGTCACACGCTCTTCCCATCCAAATTAAATACATAATTGCAGCGGTAAACGATCACCGTGCTCTATTTTCCTATCGCACCTGCCTCCAACATGCCAGTAAACACACAGTTCGGCGGGCCAGGCACCACACCTCCTCTGATCCTGCACATACACGTGACAAGCTCGTATGCGAGTCGGCCAGGTCCCGCCTTCCTCCTCTGATTGGCTGCTCAACAGACGCTGCACATTTTCATTGGCTGAGGGAGGTGTCCTTCAACCCGAATTCCATTGCTGTTGTCTTAGCGATATGACGTCAAATGCATCTAATGTGATGAGGCTGAGCCGAGCAATTTGAGAAAGTAGTTGTCCAAATCTAAAGTCAGTCTCGAAGAAACGGGCTATTCCAAAAATTATCACAGTCTCTGCTTTAGATAGTTGTGCGGCTTCGCTTTGCCTGTTAGTTCTGTCAAAGTTTCCATGAGTTTTGCTTCTTTTACAGTGTAACTGACTCTGGTTTGAGAGTTGTTATTACAATGAATATGACAGGAATTCATTAAAAAGCTATGTACACATATGTGACAGTAACAATCAACGACGAACATGTTGTCTGTTGTAGGAAACCCAACACATATCAGATTTTTTTTTTTTTACTTTTTTTGGGGGGGTGGCATTTAACTTTTGGGAGTAAACACAGACTTTTCCAACTTGTCCCAGTGTTTTGACTGTGTGTGTGTGTGTGTGTGTGTGTGTGAGAGAGAGAGAGAGGGGTGGGGGGTGGGGGGGGGGGGGAGTGAGTGAGAGAGAGAGAGAGAGAGGGAGTTCGTCAGATAAGGGGAGGAGTCTCTCACTGACAAGAGGAAGACTGGCTTTTCTGAGTTTGTCAGCTCCCCCTAAAATAGCAGTCAGCGTGTAAATGTGAACCGAAATTACGTTTATCCACTGGAGCCACCGATATAGAGTGTCTATATACAGCGACTGACTTGGGAGTAAAGGTGAGTAACGGAAATAGAAACAATGTTGCGTTGAGTGTGGCAGCGGTACTGGAGCTACAGTGAGTTAGAGTGGAAAAGCGCAAGAGGGAGATGTAGAGTGGATTTGGGAACCGGAGACATTAATCTATTTATCTGTCTTCTCCCGGGCTAAAACGCACAGTGCGAGATAGAGACCGTAAAAAGCCGCGTCGTGTCACTAATCACATTTGTCACGTTGAATTATCAGCCAGGTTTTCGTGCCGTGGAAACGTCCAGCTGTCTGTTTAAAGGGTGCAGTCAGGCGCGCGCGCTGTTGATATCAGTCAAACGCGAGAAACTTTTCCAGGATTCATCACCAACAGCGGGCTGATACGCCGGTAACACGCCTTACTGCTGCTCCCTCGAGATGTTCCACTCGTCGGTTGTGTCTCTTAAAAGTCCCTGGCGTCGAAGGTGTGAATTGTTGAACTGTACTTTGTAAAACAGGCGCATCGTTTGGACAAAATAGTAATCAGTGTGTATGTAATAACACAGTTTAGCCGTCACAACAACAGCAGGCTACAGTTCACACACACACACACACACACGCACGCACACACACTGACAATGTCGTTGCTATAGAAGTTGAGGTCGGATATTGGGTTTAACATCAAGTTGTGTGTTTGCACTCTAGGCCACTTCTCCAAAACGTGCCATAAGCCTCAACTTGTTTGAATTTAACATAAATAATAATTGGTATGTATATTTTGAGTTTTGAACAATAATCGCTAAAGGCAGTTGCCAGTTTTAATAACTGCTTCGCGTTTTCGGTGTTGAGATCTAGATGGTGCTGGTCAGCCCGCGTACTGTGGCATCATTACACTTGCTCTTAGCCATGCATGTTGTTACCACTGTTGTCTGTATATCTACAACTATCTCTAATCAGTTTAACAAGGGGAGACGCCAAACTTCAAACCTAAACCATGACAACATGTTACACAGGTGCATCTGATAGTGTGTTTCCTGAATACAAAGTAAACAACCAAGTCAATAACTTAGGAGAGATTAAGGGGGTTAATAGACTTCTCACTGTTTAAGAAAATCACCTTAAGATCCAGGTTCTTTTTTTATTATTTGAAGTCACAGGCAATGTGACAGTGCTCAGTGCATTTCAGATAAGTTACGTAGTCATTTTGGTTACTGAGCCCATGAGAGTGGATCGTTAGTGTGTGGTGGTTCTTTGAATCTCACTGTCTCTTGTGACCTTAACCCCTGGCCACAGTGAGCAATGGCCAACAGTAACCTGACCTTCTCAAATGTTTCTAGTGTATGCCTGCACCCTACATGTCTCATTTATATTGTGTAGAAGGAGTAGTTGTAAAAGAACATATCGCAGAGTAAATATTGGTATGAATTTAGTCTTTGGTTGAAAAATGTTTTGGTTGTCTGATGGCTTGCAACTTGTAAAGTGTTTTTTTTTGTGTTACTGTATGCATAAAATTAAGCAAATTTAAACTAGTATCAGCATCCTTGAAACCTGTGTGTTCTGTGGATTGTTTAGTTTTGTATATTTTAAAATGATCACTCTTTGCTTTAACCCCAGCAATAAATATTTTACTACTTTCCGTACATACCTCAGTTATCTGGTTGAACCAGTGACAAATTTTATGGTTAAAGTAATTCTTCAGGGACACGAGCTGTATCATAGCATACTTGTATTTTTCACTGTCCATTTTATATTACCGCTGTTCTGACGGCATGTACATTACCATGCCAGCTGGTTGCCAGTGATTTCTAAAGCAAAGCATAAAGCACCCTCCAATCTGCAGTCATTAGCTCCTGTGCTGCCCCAGTCCTCGTTGGTAATGGGCCTTGTTGCTCATGATCCATGTCACGTGAGCTCTTATGTCTAATATGTGGATGAGGGATTCTTTCAACGCTGCTGAAATGAATATCATTTTAACAATTTATGTTGTATATTAGTCAAAGGAATGAATATGATGACTGTGAAGGCACAGAGAGAACCTCAGAGAGCCCAAATGCTCAGCCTTTTCCATTACACAAATGCAAAGGGAGAGGTTTGATAATATGACTATTAGATTGTACCCTGTATCATTTAATCAAGGACAGGATGATGTAGTAATGCCAGATAGATGGATGATATTCCACGATGACTACCACTGTTTATTAAATGTTTTAGCCTTGTTGCATGTTATGTTTGTGTGCCCCTGCATGTCTCTGTAAATGTGGGTAAGTGCGTGTTAGCGTCTTAGCACAAGTTCTGAGTGGAAAGGCAGAAATGAGAGGTGGTGACGGTGTGAGGAGCGGGCAGCTGCAGCATCTTTTACTGCACTCCTCATCCCACTTCAATATCAGTGTCTCAGCTTCTCCTTCCAGGAGAAATGTGGAGTGTGTGGGCGAGTCGGATCTGCAATTAACGCTGGTTGTCAGAAAGAGAATGCTGGCGTTTACACGATGCCTCTGAATCACTGAGTTAAAGTCTTTCTCCTCCACTCTCCTCCTCCCAGGACATTTTTCCAAGGAGGACAAAACACCAGAAAGCTGAAAGCCAAGGATGTATTGAATGAAAAATAAGAGAGAAGCTGAACATTCTTGGTCCAATAAAGGGTATAGTGTTTCTTTGATTGTTTGGTAAGCTGAGATTTCATTTTTTTTTTTTTTTTAGGTTTGTTTTTATTATAGCCTGCTGAAAATGTAGCTTTTTAACAATTGGTTTATGTATTTTCTATTTTTGACATGATTGTAAAATTCTTTTTTAAAAGTGAAATTAGTCAAAAAACAAACAAACAAAAAAATCAAAACGTCGGTGGCATGATAATATTCAGTGTCACAGTGTGAGTATTCAGCTTTCTCTTTGACCAACAAAAGCATCTTAGTAACATGATTCATTGTTTATTGGAGCATCAATATGGAGATTCCAGCATTCTCCTGTGAGACCTGGAGGTTGGATGCAGAATCTTGAGCCTGGCAGATAATGTTTTAGACCACAGTTAACTGTAGACTGTCCCCTGTAAACTAAAGAGAAAAGTCTTGTTCAGTTTTTTTTTGGCAAACAAATATTCACATTAATGAGAATGTATTGTTAGATTTTTTTCTGTTGTTGTGCAGCAAGCCAGTAATCAGGCCTAAACTATAAAATAAAAGCAGAAACGATTAGTTCGATTTCAAGTTTGAGACGGTTTTTCATTTTTTTCTTCTGCATGTGGTGAGTGGTAAATAGGTCACTTGTACCTGCTAATATTCTTTGGTTAGCATTGGTACCTCACTGCAAGGAAATCCTTGGTTCAGACCCCCGCCCCCACTCTGTGTGGCATTTGCGCATGCTTCTCATATTAGACAGGATGTTCATTTGGTGTTATTGTGAGCCAGGGTGTTAGGCAACATTAACTTGCTAAATGCTACTTACTGTTTTACGTGGACTGGCTGTGTCATAGTTAAAGGAATTTTCTTTTAAACATTGCAACACAGTGAGGACATTGAAATTTAATTTTCACATCTCCCAAAGTAGCCGCCCGGTCAGCTCAGTTGGTAGAGCACGAGAGTCACTCTCTCGAGGTTGTGGGTTTTAGCCCAACTCCAGACGGAACTACCTTCCATGGGTTCACCACCTGTGGGAGGTGCTGTAGGACTTTGGTGCTTTGTGGACTGGGTGGGAGTCGCCCCTTGTGACCTGGGCCTGAACCCAGATAAGCAACAGCAGATGATGACATATCACAAAGTCAATTGATGGAGCTCATGCTAAGGGTAGCACTTGTCTTAAAAAGTGCTTTTAAAACTTTTCTAATACTTATAATTAATAAATACTATTAAAGCATATTGCTCCTTGATTGAATAACTACATTTCACTTGCAGTCAGCAACTCTGTTAAGAATCCCCAGTATTTTTTAGGCCCTCTAATTGCTTGCTGTAAGCTCAGAGGGTGAATGTACTACTCACTGAGGCACCGTTTGTATAGCAAGACAGCTAGCAGTGACCTTTCAACTGTCCTGCCCTTGACTGAGACCTATGGTGGTAAGCCACCCTGTTTGGCTCACTCAGCACATGTGCTGCTGAGCAGGACAGAGCAGCTTAAGGCCGCACCGTCTTTTCCTGTCTCCCCTGCTCTTCCAAACAAGGCCTGACTAGAGGTCTACTCACCTCTTCAACCTGGACCACACAGGAGAATCAGTAGGAAGATCCTCAAGCAAAGCCACACACTAAAACTGCTGTTAATCTTTTTTTCTGACACTATGATTCTGGTCTGTGTCTCTCTACACATACAGCTGGTCTCTGACTGTGACTCTGAACACAAACAAACAAATCCATGGTGTTATACAGCCACTGTCACCATATTCGTATCCTAAAATAGGGACTGTCCTCCTCTTAAAAACAACCCCATAGGTCTTCTTTGCAAGCAGCATATCAGGACCCATAGTTCTGTTTAATTGTTAGGTGACTCCTAAAGGTTGTAGAATGTACAGTTGCAAAGTCTGCGCTAGGAGGAGTTTGGTGTAGATAGATAGGTCGACAAGACACAGGACATCACTGCGTGACGATGAAGGTCCTCTAACCTTACATATTTTACCCAAACCACGACCTCACCCTGAACCTAACCAAGTCATTTTTTGAGCCTAAACATAACCACACCATCGCCGTCAATACACTTAACTGCAACGAAGGTCCAGTATGCCTGCTGTCCTATAGCAGATATAGCAGAATAATAGCACATGCATGTTGTATGGTTTGGGACGGTAGAGTGTGGACGCATGCGGTGGAGCAAAGGTGATAACTTTGAGAAGTCAAGTCATTTAGCACCTTTCTAAGAGGCCACCTCCACATTCTTTGGCTTTCTGAAGTGCATAAAAACCACAGAATCACACCGCGCATCATCTCAAAAGTGAGTAGGCCTTTAGAAGACGAATAACCCAAACATGCCTGTCCTGTGGTTTAGCTGGTCATTAGTTTTTAGCTTGTTTTCTTATTGTTGTTTACATAAAGCGGACATCAACAGCGAGTGACTATGCTGCTACACAATACTATGGCAATATTATTAAGATGAATGTGTAAAGCAAAACTGATAGTTGAAAAGGAAGTTAAGAAAGACATCTCTTTGCTGAGTTGCATTTTAACTGAATTTTAATGAGACATACATAAATCAAAGGAATATATTATAATCTAATTTACTAGATCAAAAGATCTCCCATGATTGCTAATATACCCCACTGTATTGAATTCATGATGCTGTACTGTAGATCGTTCTCTCTCACTGGAGATTTAACTTCTCCGGCTTTGTGTAGAGTTCATTAAGTAGAAGCATCACGGGCAGACAAACAATTGGATTGTGTGCAAAGTAAACTTTCTTCAAAGTCTGGTAAGCTCTGTGTGATGAGGCTGTTTACTATGTTGTTACCGAGTGCTAAATAAGCAATTTGAAACATCACTTACAACCTTTATCACCATTTAATCTAGGCTCCCATTATGTTACCCATGATAGTAAAAAGTAGAGTCATTGGGGAAATTGTTTGTCAATGGCTGGTGTAGTAAATATCTCTGTGAGACGTAGGTGTCACAGCTCCTACAGTGACCCCATTGACTAAAAGTCCAGTAGCTGCTGGAAGGAAGAGTTTGGATCTGCTGCAGCTGGGCAAGGCCTGTGGCCCCCTGAGCTGCAGGAAGGAGGCCTGGCTTGCGATATCCTTGTTTTTCTGTCTGTCTGAGAAGCCCTGTGAATCAGGACAGCTGGGGGAGGAGGGGGGGGCGTGATTCCTCCCATTATTCTGTAGCCCACATCAGCCATATGAACAGGGAAGGGAAGTGACCCAGCCCCCCCCTACTCTCTGGAAGCTGCTCCAGTCCACCGCAGGGCTCTGACTTGCAGTTCAAAGTTGTCTTCCTTTCTTCTGTTAGGTCTGTGCTCTAGCAGCATGAACACTGCAACGCAGTAAGCATGTTCTTTTTTTTCTAGAACATGAATTTCCATACTGTTGTACGTTAGACTGAGTTAAATTTGAGTTGTGTTTTATTTTGTGTGTGCAGATTCCGGACGATGAGAATGTCTTTCTTGACTTTGCCCACTTTAGGTTAAGTATAAGCCTAGTCAAGTATGATTTTTACAAGCCATAAGAGAGGGTAAACATTACTCATATATACTCCTTAAGTGGACACAATTTCAAAATCTCTGCACTCAGGCATATTTGTCAGTATTGCTTTTTTTTTTTAATTCAGTCAAAACTAGTCTTTTTGAATCAAGTCCATCCACAAACTATTGTCATTGCATCTCCAGTCCCTAGATCCCAGCTCTCTATGGTGTGACTTAGATTGAGAGTGAGGTGTTGAGTCTGCCCGCTGTTTGTGCGTCTGCCCGTCTGTCCTCTCCCCTTCTCCCAGTCCACTTTCCATCTGTGTGCTGTGGGCTGCAAATCTAGGTGAAAATGGTGTCGTTTTTTCTCCAGTGACTTGTTGCCAGCCTGTATTCATGTCAGACTGTGTTGTTCTTGATTTTGTTTCCCTCCTCTCCTCAACCTCTGTTTGCTGGTCCAACTGCCAGCGGTGTTCAGAAAGTATATGGGTTGGGGAGAGCAGGGGGGGTTGCATCCATCATCAGCCGTTGGCCCTGGGACTCAGGACCAGAGGCTATCAGCAAACAGTTTGACTGAAAAGATTCCTGGAGAGGTGAGCAGCAGCAGGGCCTGTGGGGGTCTGTCTCTCTTTCTTTCTTTCTTTCTTTCTTTCTTTCTTTCTTTCTTTCTTTCTTTCTTTCTTTCTTTCTTTCTTTCTTT
>JBBMJY010000021.1:13472849-13586945 GCA_037833715.1 Toxotes lorentzi
TATAGCAAAATAAAAAAAAAAAAATATATATATATATATATATATATATTTTTTTTTTTTAATTTTGCTTCAAGACATTTCCTACAGTATATTTATACTCTATATAATTTAGAGTTGTGAAGTCTATTGTCCAAAAATTACAAGTATGATAAGTTCATAAATATAAATAAAAAACAGTGTACTGTTGCATACATTATATTTAGGCAAGACCTTTGTGTTCAGCTTTATGTTCACACAAAAGTGGAGGAATGCAGCAGAGGTCCTGTCATGCATACTGTAGGTTGGTAAAGAGTGAGCCAAGGCCTGCATAAGTGATGGTTCTACACAGCAGCACATCAGTCAGACTGACATGCTGATTGCAAATGAATGCTGGGTAACAAGCAGTCAACAGCACCACCCTGCTTGATTCTTCTCATTTATAGTACTCACAGCAATTATTACCTTTTAAGACACAGTCAGATACACATACATCACACACAGACACACAAACACACAATTTTTCCATCATCTCTGTTTCTCAGTTTTAGTTTCTTTTCTTGCATATACTTTTTCTAACAGTGGACTCGAATGGACCAGTGAAATTTCAAAAAGAGCGGAGCATCTGTCGTATTTTGACCTGACAGGTTTGGAACTCGCGAACCGCAAAATATAGCAACGTCAGAGCCAGTGGCACTCAGTGAGCGTATGCGGGGTCTTCTACCTGCTTCTCAGAGCAGCTGTCATGGTATGCATGTGTGGATCTACAGGGGAATGATGGCGAAGAAGGGAGGGCACACATTAGTCATGTAAGTTAGTGTAGGGGAAATGCTGGTGTAGCCTAGTGAGCGGTGTCTAGTGACGTCCTCTGGATGCCATTAAGCAGGCTCACTGGGGGTAATTACCCAAGTCATTAAAAGTTTGATGATTTTGCTGCTGGGTGGAGGGTTGCCTGCCCTTGCTGTGGCTCATTTTGGATTTTGCTCTGGCACGTCAAATGCCCGTAGGCACAGAGCAGCTTTCTCTCGCTCACTTTCTCTCCAGGGAGCAACACAGCACATACCTCCCATTTTTTAGCCATCACCTTTTCCTGAAGTTCTGAGTGGTCATCATTATATTTTTGACAGGTAAAGAGCTGCTTGTTGATAGACAATGGAAAGAACAGAGGGAAGCTGTTAAATGTGACAGCCAGGGTATATATTATCATTGTTCAAGATGATATGTAGTTTCCATTAAACTTCGCTGAAGCAGCGAAATGTGAAGTCGGGTGATGGTGAGTGTGTTTTTGCTGTTGAGTGTTACACAGAGGTTGTACCTTGTAACGCATCACTAAAATGCTCACACGTTCAGATGATGCAAAATAATTTTTGTTTTTATAAACACTTGAACAAGCCAATTGTCCTTAAATTGGATCATTCTTGTTACTGATAAGAGAGATTTCTAGTAAACCTACTTATGTTTTGTTAACTAGCTTGTCATCCTCTCTAAACAGGATCAGTCATGGCTACTGTAGGTTTCAAGGTCAGTCCCACCCAGTGGACGAGGCCTTAGTGCCCTCAGTTGTCCACATGGGGATCCTGGGGCTGTGCTCTCTCCCAGCGAGAGATGATCCAGGCAGACAGTTGCGGTGGCCCTGGCCTGTCTCCCAGGCCCGCACACTCTGGCACTGCATAGCCAGGGCAGCAGCCACAGGGCCCAGGTCACTCTGCCAGCTGGTGCCAGACCTCTCTGTCTCTCAAGCTCGCTCTCATGTCTGCCATGGGGCCTGTCAGAGGTGGCATGAGGTTCTAATAAGGCCGCTAGCTCCTCACCCCTCTGAAGGTGTTAGTGACTCAGGCATCTCCTGCCATGCCCCAGTCACAGCTGCACTCTCAGTCCCAGATGTCTTGTTTGTCATCTTGGCACCTCTGCCTGAGGACAGACATTGATAGATCCTTTGATTGACACATCAACTCTAAGTGGATGTGTGTGTCAGGGTTTGCTGTAGCATATGTTATTATATTCTATACAGTTTTCTGTGGCAGAGTCTAACGGAGAAAGAAAATGATAAAATAAATATTGCATACGTAGCAGTAAAAGCATGGTTGATATAGAACTAACTATGCTATAGAATTAACATGCATTTTTCTCAGGACACAAGCAATAAACCTTGCATTGTATTTTACCAATGTTGCAGGTTTATAATTATTTTTATATCAATGAGATGATGATAGCCCAGTTTTTCCAGACGGAATGAATGTTTTCTCATTTCCACTTGATTTTCATTTTGCCAGTTACAGTGAAGAAAGATTCCCATCAGTGACCACTTTTATGTAGGCAAATAAGGTAAATCTATGCTGTTGCTTAGGGAAATGTAGCACTCCTGTTCTCTGTTGCAGCACCACTATGTGATTTGAGCTGATATGTTGGCCATATTTTTACAGAAATATCTTACACATTGTCATGTTGCTTAAAATGAATTTTTAGAGCTGTGTTAGCTTGCAAGCACACAAAATTCATATCTAAAGTGTAAAAAATATGCTCATAAGAACTGAATTACCAAGCACAATTGAAGCTCGGTAAAGACGTGTTAGGATAGTGGTGCACCTGGGAAGAAATCGGAAAAACAGAAAGAGTGAATTGAGAGCAGAATTACCACCTCATCTCAACACTGTGAGAGCGTCTAAAAGGTCAGAGTTTTCAGCTTGCCACAGTCTAAATGAAATGCTCATATAGTTACTGATCTGTGTGGTATTGTGTGAGCTGTTATAATGACCTTATCAAAGGCAGAGAAAGTTGGAATCCCTCCAGTTTAGTGGAAGTTTCAATGTGGCCTGCCTTCTCTTTTACCCTGACATTTGATGCTTCAGAACAGCTATGCATCGGTACAGTGTGTAGTACAACGCAGTTTTACAATACTGAGGCTTATCCTGTCATTGTGAATTACATGAATTAGTCAGGGAGCTTGATGACATATACCACATCTGACTATAAGAGCAAGTCAAATTTTTGAAACCACATCGAGTGTCTTTGTGGGTGTCTTTGACTTGGTGAACCATAGGACAGGTCTGCCAGCGAACCTCCCACTTGACCTCAAGGATGTCTGTGGCTTTCCACTGTCTCGCCAGACACCCCAGACAAGATGGGGGTGGATAGATGTTATATTAGTATATGTTGGCCTCCATACTCAGATCTGTTTTGTGCCATATGTAGACAAAATTGTCCAAAATAGCCTACTTCTTTCCCTATTAAAGGTAACCGTGAAAGTACAAAAGAGTAATGTGCTCATCACCTTTAATGGCATTGTGTGCAGCAGCTGGCTTTTGTAGAGGTACTGTGTCTGTGGCTGGGGCAAGGACCAAGTCTCAGTGCTGCTGCTGAGGTTGAAATTAAGCGGTGCCTGGGTCAGCAGCCCTGCACTCAGCACTCTGCCATGCATCCAGGTGGAACAAAGTCCTCGCTCAGCGTCTCATCCTGGGCTTCCTGCTGAAAGGTGACATCTCCATGGCTTAACAGCCACATTCATCTGCTAAAGAGCACACAATTTGTTAATCGTTTTCCCACATGACAGTCCCTGCTTTCCAGTTGGATAAGCAAACAAACAAATATGCAAGCAGGCGAATGGTCGAGCGGGCAGCCTTGGTGTTTTGTCAGAGGAGACTAGTATCAGCTGGTTAGAACAGCAGGTGCTCTAAATGGGTAGAAACATACCTGAGATTGGTCACATGCATTACGTAGCCTTTTCTGCCTCTGTTCAGCAACCCACCATGAGAAAATAATCAGAATGACATCAACAAAACCACACAATCCCTTTTCTGTTCAGCCACGTAAAGCCAAACTTAAAGGCTTTACGTGTCTACGATTTGCAAGGAAACATGTCACTTTATTCAGCTTCTCCTGGATTTAAACCTTGTCAGAAAAAAAAAAAAGATTTCATTTTAGAATTTATTTTGTAATATAAGCTTGACTAACATCAGAGTACTATGTAGAAAATGACATGAGGACAGGCTCCTCCGTGTCTAGAACGGGAATAATGGTCCTGTGTAATTACCTGTACTGAGGAAGATTTGAAATTCATTTATCACAGTTGGAGTGACCCCACCGCCTGAGCGGTTACATAGACTCCATGCAACACATAGGATTATACTGCATTATACCAGTTAAAATGAGGGTATAGCTGCAAGCTGTGACCAATTAAAGTTGAACAAAGCCAGCTCATCTGCTCAACTCCTCTCTTAGTAGGTCAGTGAAATTGATGGAGAATACAGACACATGCACTCCTCTGTGGCTCAAAGCACAGCTTATACCAGCACATTCACAATCCACATTGTATAATACACATTCGATAAGAAGCATGCAATAAAGAAAAACATAAATCTCAAGCCATGGTTTCAAATGTGCAAATTTAAAACTATTTTCTGCAAACAGCCGTTACAAAACCAAGGGAGAAAACAGATGCCTTTCTATCCTCCCTTCTTGTGAATAATGTTGTGTAAAAAATGAGTGTATCATACTGTAAAGAGGTGGTGTAACATAATGACATGTGTGTATGGGTCTTAGGAAACCACAGAGACAGAGCTGCAGAGACGCAGGACATAAAGTCACTTTGCAGAGAGGGTTTGCGTTACCACTGGAGTGATGTATGACCCGAAGTCCCATCTGAGGGCTCATGTTACAAGGCTTATGCTGCACTACAGAGATAGCTTTCCGTATATGGAGTCAGGGGCTACAGTAATGTATGGACCCCTGTTGTTGCCAAAGCTCTGACTCAGCTCGCTGACTTGTGCCTCTAACCCTGACCTCTGGCCTGATAACTAGACATTTCAGACATGCACTATGTTATTGCAATCATTCCTAAAGGAGGAAAGCTCTTGTTCTCTGTCACCTTGGTTACAGTAACATTGTTGTAATATAATGAGACTGTTATTACTGACTTAACCTAAGGTTGTAAACACCCTGATGAGTGTTTGTTTTTCTGTTTCAAAGCTTTTAAAACTTAAAAAAATCTTTAAAAAGAAAAAAAAAAGGTTTTGTGAATGAAGCAAGCAACTCTTGCAGTATCTTTTTTGTAGGGTGCTTTTTCAGACAGCCCTTGTTACAGACAATTTATGTACAAAACATATAACCACTTTACAAAATGTGATTCTTTGCTATAGCCGGCAGTATGTAACATTTAAAACTTGCTTACACATTAATGCAGCAGTAGAAACACAATCAAACGAAATGATAAATAATAACATGTCGCATAATGATTTTTTTTTCTTCTGATCCTTATATTTTTGGTTGACTTTTGTCTTTCATGTTAGTGAATTAAAATGCAGGACTTTTACTTGTAATGGAGTGTTTTTATATTGTGGTATTGCTCTTTTTACTTAACTAAAAGATGTGAATACTTCTTTCACCATTGACGATTACTCTATACAACAAACACGCAGCTGGAGAAGTAAACAATTGCTTACTTTTATAGTAAGAATGCCAAATTAACATTTACACTTGCACAAATTGTGAGCAGATGTACACGTTTTTACTTTCAATTTACTTTCATCTTCTTTTTAATTTAGAGAAACCGTTTTCCTCTGTAATGGGTGGTTTTGTTTTCTGTGTGTTCCTCAGGTTACCTTCACAAAGAGGAAGTTTGGCTTGATGAAAAAGGCCTATGAGCTGAGTGTACTATGTGACTGTGAGATAGCCCTCATCATTTTCAACAGCTCTAACAAACTGTTCCAGTACGCCAGCACAGACATGGACAAAGTGTTGCTGAAATACACAGAGTACAATGAGCCCCATGAGAGCAGAACCAACTCTGACATTGTGGAGGTGAGTGAGTGTTGCTTTCTTACTTTGTGATATAAAACTTCCATCACATCGTGCCTTTTTACCTCACTGTGATCAAGTATTTATTTTCTCTTATTAAAAAGCTTATATTCCAGTTTGGGTAAAATTAGTCAGGAAGACGTTTATGTTATTTTAGTACTAGAATTCGGACCATTAAATATATTTAGCCTTAAAAGCTTTGATAAATACTGTAACGGACAAGGGTTAGGAACAAGTAACAGTTTCCTTCTAGTCACCATTCAGATAGGGCACGGGAGGTCTGCACTCGCTGATAAGTTTAGCTTCTCTTGTGCCCATCAACTGACGTGGAGAACCTATCTCAGCACACGCATGCACACAGTAGCTGCTGACCACCATCGTGACCCTGTTTCCCATAGATACTGTACCTGTAGGGCTCATTTCTCTGCTTATTCCTCATTACAGACAATCACCCGGCTATTGCTGCAGTATTTTTCCGTGAAAATACAGTGTTTAGTACATTCAACGCTGCTCTATAAAGCTCAACAAGCACTTGGGTTTCCTGGCAGCTTCTGCATGCCCGGCGACTAGCGGAAGAGTAAGCCACTTGGTATGCCAGTGTAAAAGCCAAAGTAAATGAGAATGATTAGGGATACATCCTGTTCCAAACATCTTTCATTGGCACATGTGTGGTTTCTGAGCTCATTCTAAATCTCCTTTAAGAGGCAGGTATCTTCATTCTGACTGAATGAAAGCACATACAATGTATGTTAATGCCTATTGAAACAAGTATAACACAGCTAGTATAAAGTTGCCCATTCAGTTTTATAGCTGTTATGTAAAATGCACTTAGAAAAACAAGATGTTTTCATTAGACAAAGCAGACTGCATTGCAACACTCTTTGTTTTCTCTGCCACCTGTCCACTACATCATACAGCATTTTTATTACAGCTTCTCAATTAAGAGACGTTAAGGGTTTGACATGGGTGAGATTGAAAAATATCAAGAATCGTAGCTTTGGAAAAGACTTTCACTTGGAGGAATTAGTGAAATTACATGCAGCATAAAGGAGTCAGCTGTGGCCCATTATCTTTTATTCATGCTGCTGCTGCTTGTGAATTACCTGCTTGGCAGAGCTGCAGAAGAGTGCTTTGGCATCCAGTAGACTCATGCAGTCACTCCTCCATCAGGGGCCCTCAGAGCCGAGCAGGGGCTCACCTGCATAAAAAATACATGGATACATTCCCTACTTACGTAACAGTGACCACAAATTTGTTTTTGCTGTGACTCTGGAAGCTGTCTTATTTTAAACAAGACTTCGCTGCAAACACAACAACAACAACCCATACTCATCATTATGGGGTAGTTCACTGCCTATCAGTTGGGTCATTCCCCTCAGGCTGTTGCATCACATATATCTGTGGTCTACCAATGTATATTTATGTTGACATTGTGCATAATGTAGTCCCATGCTGATTTCCCTCTTAGCCCCTCTGGCTACTCTCAAGGAAGCTGCCCCGCTGCACAAAAGGCAAAACCAAGCCACTGTTGTCCCCGCTCACTCGGCCAGCATCTTTGTAGATATGCACAAATCCCCCTCTGCCTGCTGGCTATGTGGTCGAGGTTCAGAAGTGAAGAAGCAGAGCAGAAGTAACCAACCCGCATAACCCCACTATTTTAAAATATGGCCACAGAGCCGGTGTTGGTGGTGGTTGACAATCTGTGGGAACTACAATTAAATCATATTTTAAGAGAAATCCAAATCTCAATTATTTTTCTGACTGCTTTTATGGGTGAGCAGTTTTCCAGTCTTCACTTCTCTATGGCTGTACAGATCCTTGTACACTGCACGGAGGAACTGATGCATTTGTAATGATGGGAAGAATCTACCCCTCCCCCACCGATCTAGTGAAATGCGCCTCACATGAGGACACTTACACTGGACACTTATCTAAATTTTTAAATTGTGTTAAACCAATCTTTGCCATGCAAACAATCATGTGCTTATTTGTCCGGTTTGAGAGGCCAGAAAAACCCTCTCCCACTTTTCATGGGGGAAGCTTGTTCCGTGTGAGAAACTAAATCAAAGGTCACATTTCTGCTCAGTAGTACCATCTGTAGATAAAGGCTGAGATGTGCAGTGTGGGAGAACAGTCTCCATGTTTTCCACAGATGGAGGCATGCCTGGGCCACAGTTTGATAACCCAGTGGTGGGCTGTGGACCTTGTCTCAAACTTGGCTCGCAGTCCAAAGCAGAGCAGTAGGCTCAGATTTCTCTTCTACATGTGTGTTGGTGTGTGTCTTTGTGTGAGTCTGCGTGTGTTGATGGTCTTAACCTTACCTACACCCCAGGCGACAGGTGAACCGTTGTATGAAATCTCTCCTTTTATGCATTCACCTGTGTGTGTGTGTGTCACACAGACGTTTTTTTTTCTAAAGAATATTAAGGTGTATTTTGTCATTTAATTTTTAGATGTTCTCATTTACTTAGTAAAATGATAATATAATGTTTTCTCAAAATTATATTGTAAAGAATCAAACCAGCAACATCCGCAATTTCAACTGAAAGAAAATTCCCACTCAGAGTAAAAAAAAGTCTGTATGTGTGTCCTTTTGTGATTCAGAAGAATAACACAAACATTTTGGCTGATGCCTTCCTTATATAGTAATTTTTCCTTGGAAATAAATGTATTATATAGTATTATAGTATATTATTTAATAGTGTTGTGTTATTGTGAGTATTATGGCATTGCTTCGATTGTGCTTCCTATCGAATTCTGTTTATACCAGAAATGAAAATGCTGCTGTTAGTCATTAGATTAATCTAATAATATTTACTCTTCCTCCCCTCTCCGCTAGTGGAGCTAATGAGATTTTGCTTATGCTCCACTATAACCTCACGCCGTTCTCCTGCACACAGAAAGAGCCCTGTGTCTCCAAGAGAAACCTTGAAATCAGATGCTAACTTCACATGCATCATTTGGCATTTATGTGTCCTCTCTTTGAGCAATTCAATGCAATTAAGGTATATAATATAGATTAGGATTAATGGGGTTTGCAGGGACATGGAATCAACATTAAGCCAACACTTAACCGTAATCTTATAAAATCAGGGTTGTGAGTAGGCTTTAACCCAATTTGAGAATGCAATTTTCGTCAAATACCAATGCTTTGGAATTGTAAATAACTGGACTGCATCATATGCAAAGAATTGGCTTTTCACTGCTCTTTTTATGTCTTTTACCCTGATGATTTGTGAGAGTTAACAACTCAAGATCATTCATAGGGAAATTCTGCTTATCTTCCTCATAATAAAGAGGGGTGGCCATTGTTACAGTGACTTGGGGAAAGCAGACAATTCCTCGTCTATTCATGAAGGAACAGACCCCCTCTCACAAGACCACTACAGTAAGAGGAAATGAGCATAAAATTATCAGGTAATTTCAGTTAGGGTTTATTTCATGATCGCTATCAGCTTCAGTGATAAATGGAACTGTATTAATCATTCAATAAGATATGTAAATTTTGACCATTACTGAATGTCAGGCCCTGTGTTTTGATCTGAATGACACCCTTTTTCCTATTTTGTTTGCGAATTTCACCCTGCCCTTTGCCGATTTTACAGCAACAAAAGCTGCGTTCACAGCCATCACCGCTAAGGGTTCAATTAGTCATCATATCCCATATTCTGTCTCTCACTATTATTATTATTTTTATCGATGGAGATAATCAATGCATTAAACCGATGTGCTTCGAAAGTGCATTTTCAGTGACTTGCAAAAAAAAAAAAAAAAAAAGGTTTTATTGCCAGTTATGGAATAAATCCCTTAAAAAGCTCTGGGCTGAATAGGCACCAGGAGTTTCAGACAGGGGATGTTTATGTTGTCAGTCAAAGGCTGAGCAGTGATTAAGACTCATTTCTATCTTAATGAATGCAAATTGGCACATCTGCTGTGGTGGGCTAGCTGTCCAGACTCTTCAATTAGCATGATTGATCAATTATCCTCCTGCTGGTGGCTCACTGGAAATGGAGGATGGGGAATGGGGTTGGGAGTTGGGGGATAGGAAGAGAGATGAAAGAGCATGAGAAAAAAAAATGAACAGAAAACTGTTCTAAACTTTCACTCAATAAGCCAGGTTCTTTATTTGATTATACTAAAAGAATAGTGAAATTTCACTTTGCTCAAAGTGTCCTCTCATGCAAACACACATTTCTTAAAATAGACGGTGATAAGCGCAATTGGAAAACATAAGAAAAGGGCAGGTTAGAGATCAGAAGATACCTAGATTGAAACAGAGACATACTAACATTGCTCCGCTTTACTGCTATTTAGTCAGTGGTTTAATTTTTGAAAATGTTATATGGCTAATACATCAACTTAACATGGAACAAAAGCACAATTTGCATTTTAAATCTGTGTCTGATTCTCCATCAGCAGAGTTTCTGATCAAATATCCCTCTGAGAGATGAGCTTCAGACATGCAAATATTTAGTAGATCAAAATTCTTTCAACTCTGAATTCTGTCGAGGATATTGTGGTGTGCTGCTTGTTTGTGCTGGTTTTAACAGTAAGCATAAATCCTTGCATATCAAAGCACACTGGTGAGACTTCTCTGAGCACCAAAAGCAGATTGTCCCAAGCGTGTATTTATAATTGTGACACAAATACATAAAAAGACGGTCTCTGGCTGGCACACAGAGAAGCTGTCATTGCTACTATGTCCTCTTATGAAATTTACAGAAAATATTAGCGACTAGGCTAATTAATTAAAAGAATTAATAAAAAAAAAAAAAGACAACTCATCTGTGTGATCGTTACAGTGTATAAGTAATGGAATAAAAAATATGAGTCAAGCATTATTTTGGTGTTTGAATGAACCAGTAAAACGTCTTAAAGGAATATGCATTGCCAGTCATTTTGCATGTAAAAGCTCATTTGCTGTGTCGTGCACCTTACTATGTATTATGCCTATTACATTACTGTTCTTTACTAATGCAGTAGACATTTTTCAAGTTAGTCTGATAAAACTAAATGACCTTAAGCAACTTTTACATCTCTGTGTACTGTGTTTTACCTCAAATTGAAACAAATGGACATTTATAAAACTACAGCTAAGTTAAAGTAATGTAAGGTATACATAATTTGTAGTAAATAGAAAACACACAATATCCCTGACAGCAGCTTTGAAGTTATATTTGTGAAAGATAATTTAAACTAGTATAGTTTTTTATTTTAATTAAATTACTAAATTAACTTTTTTTTTTTTTTTTTTTTTTTTTAAATGCATTTAAAAGTTGCTGTTTTTTAAAGCCTGTTTAAAAAGCATGAGCTTTGATCAGGTCACCCATAAAACATCTGACTTTTTCACTTTTTGTGCAGTATCGTATTTTTAATGATGCACTGTTTGCACTAACCATTAGATGTCTTGGATTAAATGAGACAATGTTCACATTAATATTGGCTGTAGGAGTATAGGAATTCACTTGTATTGTTGTTGAGTTTGATCTGTACTTATTGATTTTGTAATGATGTATGAGACCAGTGAAAGTTTGTAGTCTTGATACTACTGAAGGTATTTTGTCCTGGGTGTGGAGACACTGTGTAGCTTTTGTGTACTTCAAATGCTACTCTGAGGAAACGAAGGAAGGACGTTGCCTTTGATAGAAACATGAACAACATCAATCCTTTGAAACTCGCTATCTGTTGTTAGGGGTCCCCTCACTTTATGTTGATGTCCTTAGGTAAAATCCACACAAGGCTGCTGGTCAGTCTAGTTATGTTGACAGAATAACTCTAACTTTAGTCGTGAGGTTTAAGTTTTCTCTCTTCCTTCTTCAACCTGACTTTTAACTTGTGGATGTGAATCTGCTGCACTGCCCTGGTCTGGACTTTCAATATCCAGAGATCACAGAAGAACGGGGTGAAAATGCTTAAATCCATAAGGTTTTGTAAAATGAGCTTTCACGTATTTAAAAAAATATCAACTAAACCCGTTGCATTAAAACGTTATTTATACATTCAGACAGTTTTCTCTTCTTTTTTTTCCCTAAAAACTACTAAACTGTCATTTTGACAAATGTAGAGTAGCAAGTTAATTAAACGTTTTTTGTATGTACTAGTTATTATTCTAATTGGAAATATCCACAATTTCTTATTGTCTGTCTGGCCAAATTGCTCTGTCTTTGTATATAATTATCTACATCATTATCTATCATTTGCAGGCCAGTATAATGGTTTGGAAAGGGGGCGCAGCCGTCTGAATGTAACAACAAAATCAGAATTCAGAGTAGATTAAAAAAAAAAAAATCCAATAATCTGACATTGAAAATATTCAACATTTACTAAATTTACTTTAAAGGAGTTGAAAAGTGGGAAATCAAACAAGAGTATGTGGAACAAATCTGGCTTATTCAAAAGTTTTCATTAATTAGAAATGTAGATTCATTGTCAGTCCTCTATGACACTTTCTATCCACCTTCCTCTCTTCATGAGTATCCTCAGTCTTCCTCCCCAACTTTCCCTCATCATATTGCTGTACTCCTTTTTGGTATTTCACCATAGAGCTCACAGCAGCAATGATGAGATATCCCTTTTAAGCTAAATCAAATGTCATTGCTATTGACATAGACTTATTGGGTTGATGTTGATTTTCCAGTGCTTTTCAATATATGTGAAATTTTCTGCCAGGCCATTTTTAATATTACAGAAAAAAATGTCTGTGCACTTTTGGGCTTCTGTGATTTATTGGAGTGATATTAAAATGGTTTTCTATATTTTTATTTTGACTGTAGGTCACTTACATTAAGTGCGATGATACTATTTTTTGGAACTTTATTTTTTTTAATCAGTGGATATGTATATTACGTGGGACGCTGCTTTGTAATGAGGAAGATGTTTCTTTTTAAATATCTTCTGTGTGTTGCCACATAAATACAAAGCCTGTCAGTCAATCTGTTGTCTCCGGAGAGGTTGGTAAAGTGACAGCATGGGCAGTATTAATTTGTGTTTCTGAAATCCTGTTACCGCCTCTTCATTTGGCGCTCATATGAACACATCGTGTTGTGAAGACGAGCTACTTCCTATTTTCTGTGTGCACAGATTGTTTTGTATACCTGAGAGCTGGCACTTAACCTTTGGGCCAGGTCAACCCCAGAGTTAACTTGTGTAGCAAGTCAAAACAAACACACTGGCTCTTCACACAGCACCAGCATCTATTTTCAGACTAGTGCAGTAGGACGAGGTAAAAATAAATACATATAAATAAAATAAAGAACTCACAAGTGTTCTAGTGAAAACAGAGAAAAGGATTATCTTTGTTAGCCAGAGTAATACCTCTGATAATGTTACTCACAGTTATAGCATGAGGTTCCTGTTACATAGAAAACTGAAACCTCATGCTTGTTATTTAGTGTCTCACTACTCTTATTTACGGAGCCGAAAGACACTAAATAACAAGTTAAAGCCTAAAACGCCTCTGTAAGTTGTTCTTTTGTTTTAATGGATAGCTTCAGAAGTGCATTCAGGAGCTTGTGTGTATGAATTAATTGGAAATATTCACTGTGACTTCAGATTTTTATACATTTTGTACATGATGTGGTAACACTTCATTACAGCCTCTTTTATAAAGTTAGGGTCATGGTAGTATAAAATATCCCATTCATTTAATTGTTATTACTCTTCTCTTGGTGTACAGCATCATATCTTCACACTGATACCTCTTATGGTGTAGTCTGGCAAGAGTTGTCTGAAAAGTCTTGTCTTGCCACAGTGAGTGAAGCAGTATTAATGGTTCTGTTGCGCGCAACATGCTGGGTTTCAAAGTGCCTCTTTTTATAGGACAAGGACTCCTTTTCCTCTGGGCTTTTAGTGAAAAAGGGTCACCAGTCCTCTTTTGTAGTTTTCTGAGTGTAATGAAACAGTTGTGGTAATGTTCATGTGAGTACAGGGCAGGCTATTCTGTAATATGTGTCCTCTGCTATTGAGCAGACACAGTACACGGTAATTGTGACCTCATGGCAGAGTAATGACCTTTGATTTTCAAACTGTGAAAACTTCACTGGAATTAAAGTGACCATAACCAGCAGTGTTGTTGCGCTTTATATGGGATTTTGCTCCTGTAGGGCTTTACAACAGTTTTCCTTTGAATTTCTGAATGGCTAAACTCCATTATCACTTAAGGGGTTTTCTGTGCGTTTTAAATCCATCATTGTTTTATTATATCTCTGCTCTTCGGTGTGTGATGCTTGTTACCAGGTTACTTCTAAGAGATTTTTGCTTTTGGCACATGTCGTGCTTCATTGACGTCAGCGCTTTTTTTCCACCCTCTCAACTACGCTGCATATGTCTCATTTCAAACTGAGGGTCTCTTAAAGAGAACATTATGAAAGGAGACACAACAACAAAAGACCACAAGCCATGTTGTCTTTTTCTAAACATTAGTTTCCAGTGACACATGAGTTAATACTCCATGGTCTAAAATTAGATATGCTATAATGTCAAGATTTCGAGCTAAAAACACTACAGTTAATTCACCATTAAGGAAAAAAAAGAGAAAAAGATGTTTTTTTTGTAGCTGACTGACAAACTGTTCTGTTACAGTACATAAATACTTTTCTTTTTTCAGTTCCTACTAAAAATTTTGCTGATTTCTTATGAAATATTAACCTTTTGCTGAGTTTCTTGGAACCAGTGCTTAGACGGCAATGTGTTTGTTTGACAAACTACCTACACAGATAGTTTACAGACGACACTGGAGTTGAACTGATTTGTGTGGACATGCATAGCTTTCACCTTGTACCTAACGTGAAAGCAGGTTAACATGTCTTAACCTTTCTGTAAATAAGACATAATCTGTTCGTACAGGTTCCACAGTCAGTTGAGAGCAGTAAAACAGTGGACTTCTTCTTCTTTGTGCCTCAGAAAAGAGGATAACTGACTTATCACTCGTCTTTCTGTATAAACAGAAAAAAAAAAGGAACTGATTAAAGCTCTCAAGTGTAAGCTCAGCATTTTGTTCATAGTTTGCCAACCAATTGATGCTGGCATTCATTTATATTGACATTTCCATAGATTAAACATGATAATTTCATTTTTTTCTTTGTTTTGATTTTGTAAGCTTGTTTAACCTAATTAAACACTATCAAGTGTATTTTTTATATGTTGTTATTGTTCCTGAGCAGTGTTGACATCTGGTCATCTATCATATTGGTTATCACTTGCATTACATTCATTATGTTCTTTAACTTCATAAGCATAATACTCAACTAATGTCCCACTTGTTGGCAACACGCCAGTTATACACAATTACAGTGCGAACAAACGAGGCAACAAAGGCGAGTACAACTTCAAAATTTTGTGCATTATCAGTTTTTTTATGTTGTAGCTATTACTATTTATATTAGGGACTAATGAACACAAGTTACTTCACAGGACACAAAAGTAATGTAATGAGTACAGTAACTAAATGTTTTCCTCCGGACATATTAAGCTAATTTACTCATTGCTATTAATGGCTACTAATGGCAAGATAATTTGTTACTTTTCTGCAGTATAAATGTGTTGGATGGCTTATACCAGGTAACAATGCCATATGTGTTGTGTAGCTTCTCAAACTGAGCTCAAACCACATACCAGTCCTAAACTGTGGTATGAGCCGCATGAAATAGGTCAAACAATGAGCTGACCTAATTTGGTTTGATCTAGTTGCAGTGCAACAGTGATACTAGTTATGTTAAAGATCACTGGAACCACAAGCCATGGGTTCACCCTGTGTGTTCTTCAGTGACCTTGTGGGTTCAACGGCTGCAATGAGACCTTGCTTTTGTGCACATCGGCTTCTGTGAGTTAGCTCGTGCAACAATCAGCTTGCCCTTGTGCCCCCCTCCTCCCACTGTGCGTGCTGTGCGGCCAACCCCTCCTGCCCAGGGGCGAGGACAGAGCAAAGCCTGCTTGGATGGGGATGGGGTGGTTAGCTGGCACTGTTCCACCTTCCCCTGACTGCCCGGCCTGACTGGGGGCAAAGAGGGAGGCTGCTGTGTCTCAGATTGATGAGGACAGGTCTGTGGTCTGGGTATAGAGTGTTGCAGAACAGACGTCCTGCTGGCACATCCTGCCCTCTCTGCCGCACGCCCCCCAGCCCTCCGTACTCGCCTTATCGGAACTCCTAATTGTCCTTATGAATATTTTAGAGGCGAGCAGGAATGGGAGTTCAGGGTTGGGGGTATGGTTTCAAGGGCCCTGACAGCTAATGATCCACTCAATGACCAGAAAGAGAGAGAGACAGAGAGAGAGGCAGAGAGACCTGGAGTAAAAACAGTCAGAAACATTTTCAATAATCTGTTTGTTAATGTTTTTGTCTGGATTGTAATTTCTTCTGATCATTTTTTTAATCTGTGCCACCTTTTCTTAATGTGGTGTGGGAACAGAGTGCGTGTTCTCATTCTTTTTAATCTGTAGATAATGGTGACATTGATTTGCCTTTATCCTCAATTTGTAGTTTAATTCCCTCTTGTCTATACTGAAAATATGCAGCCCGCTGATTGAGACTGTTCTCTCTGACTGTGGCAGCTAATAGCTTTGTCACATCAGTCATTCACCAAAGTCTCAGAGCAGAAAGCTCTGAAGGGACTGCTCACTGCACTTGCAATTGCCTCTTATTCAGTAAAATGGATCTGCTATATTTAAATGGCAGTCTAGTCAGTCAAATGCAGGTAATCATTTGCAGCGTTCAAGACAGAACATGATGAGTTTGTCTCATATGTATCTGTGGCTTTTTTAGATGCAGCGAGCATGACTCACACCGGATTATTGGCCCACTGACTTTGAGCTCTTGTGGTCTGTCCATTGTCGTTGTGATGTCATGTTTGATTGCATTTCGCTATGTATATTGTTTTTCTAACAGCTGCAAGACAACAATATGAAAATAAAATGCAGACGGTCGATTTGCCTCTTCCCGCTGCTCTTCCTGTCCACTGAGTAGCTAGACAATAGAGTGAGCCAAAGGAAGGACATGAATCCAGCATCATATCCTGATATCAGTCCACTCAGTAATGTGTAATGGTCATGAGATTAAACAAGATATGTCTGGGAATTACAGAGGTCTCCTTATCTAATAGCCCCTCACTCCCAACTCACAATATGTGGTAAGACAGAGAGCGAAGAAGACTTCCTATATTACAGTAACCTAGTGTTGCATGGTCCGTGGCGTACGGTGCCTAAAGACCAACAAAAAGAGGCTTTTATTCCCCTCAAGTGAAGACTACAGCACCACAGGGGAAAAAGAACATGATGGTAGTGAAAGTCTCTTAAGATGTTATATAAGAGCTGGAATATTCCTTAGCAGATAAAAGCCTTCCTATCAGCCGCCTCCCCATGCTGATTTCCTAGTGCGTTCACACTCAAACAAGCCCTTTGATAAGCACATTAGATGGAACGGCCTGGACACAATAGTGATGTCATGAGGATTAGCACGCTACCTTGCTTAGTGTAATGGCGGGCACAAGGGCTAATTCACAGCAGTGCAGGGCGAGAGGCTGGGAGACCCGGCTGAAATGAGGTGAGGGCAGGCTGCTTCACAACAACCGGCTAAAATATAGCTTCTGTGTACTTTAGGGAAGGATGGAACAAACACAACTTGCATTAAACATTCATGATGTACTCCACTTTTGGAACATTTTGTGTAATTTCCTGCTGTATTGCCATTATGTTACAAACTGTCTTGCTGTTAAGGGGCTTGTAATCTGAGCTGTGGTGCACCAGTCATAGGTCAGGTGGTGCTCTACCAGTACTGAAAGCTACTGTAAGTATAGCCTTTTGCTGTGATTCAGGCACAATGGAAGAGACTATAGAAACAGCCTCTTCATGCCTTCCTTTCAGCCATCTCCCCCACAATTTTGAACTTCAGCTTTTATGCCTAACTACTATCTTTCTCCTTTCACCCTGCCTTCTATTCACGTACAGTACCGTACAGTACATGAATAAGTTAAATGCAGAAAGCTTTCTTGACACAAGAGAGGGAGAACATCAGAGTGAAATGGTTTTCCAAGACTCACAGCAGCAGAGTAAATTGGGGCCCATTTCACTGAAAGTACTTCTCAAGAAACAGGTGATGTAGGTGGCTTATGCAATGGTTTGAGTTTTATTTTTAATCCATTGAGTAGTGTTTGCTTCAGTCTTGAGATAAAAACAAATGTGAATATGGTGTTTAAAAGTAAATCTAGGAATCTGGCATCATGTAGGATGTAAAATGATGAACTAGAAAATGTTTATATATTTTAATTGCAGTCAAGGTACTCATGATGTGGAGTCACATTAAAAAAAAAGAACTCCCACTGATATCAAATCAAAGTGGTATGCAAGGTTGCCTTTCACTGCTCTATAGCCCTCTGCTCTGAACATATACTGCAAACCCAGGGAGGCAATTACTGTGCCGTTCCCCATGGTTACAGCTAGGTTAGTAGTCAGGGCTCAGGTGGAGAGATGACGGATAGATGTTTTCTTCAGGACAAGGAAGCTTCAAAGCCTGCTATGGAAAATGTTTCTTTAGGAGAAGCTGAAGTATCACACAAGCAAACTGATGGACACACTAACATGCACAGACAATAGTGCCCAGTTGGTTTGACGTCAGCCACTCAGAGTCTCATTTTTATTTGAAGAGCCAAATTTCTATCAATACAGGTTTGGACTGCTGTGAGAAAATAGCAGCTGGCCTTGGTCCCACTCATCTTTGTGAGCCTCTCAGGGCCTTGTGAATAGATTACACAAGTTCCCTTGTCTATACTCTCTGCAGCCCCCCCCCCCCCTCCCGCAACAAACAGCCCATATCTTTCATCAGAAATGCTACTGAAAATCCCAAGCTCAGCTGTATTCACATCCAGCCAGCTTTACTTTCCAAAATACAAACCCCACAGCTTGATTCAACATTCAACATGAGAGGCATTTTGAAACTGCTTTCATCAAACTATGCATAATGCAAAAAGAAGTTATCTTTTCTTTTTTGCAAGCTGATTGTCTAGTAAGTTTCCCATTTTCTAGGTCACTGTAGTGTCTGGAGCAGTGTGCTGCATAGACATGTAAGAGCAAAGTTTATCTGGGGTCGGGTGGCCTTCAGGGGCTACATGTGGTCCCTTCTACGGCCATGTCTCTGCGTGGCTGCCTCTGATTGGCCAGCATGGGGAGCCAGGTCTTGACAGGTGTTTGGAAGAGGGGCACCTGTTTGGCCATGTGCTGATTTAGTGATCCATTTACTGGGAGCTGTGGGCAGCGTCTGTGGGACACCCAAAACATGCCAAGTCATTTAACAGAAAATTATAGCCATACTTTCCCAGGCCTTTGGCGTTATATACATTAGAATGCCGCAGGGGAGATTAACACCAAATTTTGTGCATACACAGCACCTTTCATCGCAGCTTCTGTCCATCTTTTTGAAGATAATATGTGTTGTAGTAATTCCTGTCATGTCTCATGGACCAGATCTGAGTGCTGACTGCCCTTGTCTGCCGCTATCTGGTTCCTGCTCACCCACTGTGCTGCTTCAACCCTTCCCTAAATGGCTTGGGCCAGTGGGTGCGGCGTGCTGAAGGCTGGCCAGGCTTGTTGTGAAAGTAGAGCAGCCCTGCCCATCTCACACAGCCGTGCCTGACCACTTTGACCAAGATATTCACATAATGAGCAGGTTGGAACTTAAATTTGCAGGTTGAGATCAGATCTCTGGCTCACTGGTGGAGAAAGTGCATAGTTTAACCCCAGTAAACACAGGCCTTTCAGGACCCTAACTAAAGAGGGTTCGTTCAGTAAACAGGAAATGAACCAGCAAGGCGTTTTCTTAGAATGAGAAGAATGCCACTGCTCTGTACCACACCAAACAGTAATGCATCTGTGGTACAGTGCTGGCCATTCATTATCCGGAGGACTTTTCTCTCTCTCTCTGTCTCTGTCTCCTCTGGGCATTGTGGACTCTTATGTTTGAAGAAATATGGGTGCTTTTCTGAACTTCCTTATTTCTGTCTCAGCTTCACATTTCTGTCTGTACAGTGTATATTAACATTGTGTTTGTGCCCAAAAATGTACAGCACAACCCTCAGACATTGTATGCACGTGAATGCATGGACATGGAGTTAGCAGTGAGGGACTTAGCACCGCTTGGTTTTAATGAGCAATGATATTTATTATGCAGGTACCTAATAAAGCTATGGCACAGGTTTTAGGAAATGTGACTTACACTGAGGTTGTGGTGAGCAGCGCTGGGTTAGCCACATTGTCTGCGCAGACCTAAACGTACTGTCACACCACTGTCAGAGGATGTAGCAGCTGTTGAAATACCCCCCTCGCCACACACACACACAGAAGTCACACACTCTCACACCCAACATAGACATTGCACATACGCACCACACACACTCCTACTCAAATAGTTTCTGTTTCTCTCTCTCTCACACACACTCACATATTTTCCACTTTGTTGGGTGATGAAGACCAGAAACAGAGAGTAAGGTCTCATTAGTGTGTGTAGGTAGCTCTCCTCTGTCTCACACTCTGACCCCTACATCCACAGGAGTCAGCGACCTTCCTGTAGACACGAGGCCTCAGAAGCAGCCCACAGACAGGGCAGGGGAGCTGCTGTGGACCTGCAGCAGCCTGATAGGGAAACCTTGAGAGCCACACATAAATCATGTTTTGATGTACACTGCCTTGATATCACAAGCTGTCACATGCTGTCAGCAAGTCTTGTTAACACCGCTATTCAGGGCTGTAATGAGGAGCAGAGAACAGTCTGTATGAAAGTGAGCGAAAGAGCACAGCGTTGCGTTTATTTGTTTAGTTGTATGACATGTGTTTTTTCCCCCCTGAAGTTAGATTAGGCTCTTTGTAACACCACAACACACCACCCTATGTACTTATGAGATCTTTGCCTTTACAATAATTGCTAAATTTCATGCTCAAATAGACATTTTTGACCACATTTGATAATCCATTTTATTCCCCACATGCATTAACTTTGAAAAGATCCCACTAGTGACAACCATACTGAATTACCGTCAGGGACAAACTAAAGTGCTCTGCTGTAGAATCTTCTTATGCAGGGGTTTCTTCCAGCTGGGTGGCTTATGATAACTGAAATATAATGAAAAATGCAAACACACACTTGCAGCAAGAGGGAAGGAAGAACAGAGGGAGACAGAGGCGGGGAGGGGGTTTGAGAAGGAGAGAGAAAGAGAGGAAAAGGGAGGAGGACAATATTTTGTTTCTCTGAACACTTCTGAAGGGTAAAAGGATATGGAGTGACATTTCATTCTCCCTTTGTTCCAGAACCTTGTACTGAACTACAGTTTAGCTTAGCATTGCTGTGGCAGCTGTTAATGTTTTACTGTAACAAAAGTAAAAATATGAAGGACAAATATTGATAAAAAAAAAGGACAACAGTAGTAGATGTTGATTTTTAGATGTTGATAGAAATGTATGGTTAACAAGCAGCAAAAACACAGAACCACATCTTGTATACTGTTTCTTTTCAACTGTGCAATTTCATTTCAGAAATTGAGAAACAAAGGCCATAATGACTGTGCTAGTCCTGATCCTGATGACTGTTTTGGGCACAGCCCCCTCATGGACGACCATTTCGGCAAACTAAGCGAAGAGAGTGATTTAATGTACAAGCGCTGTGGTGTAAGTACTTCCTTTGTCCCCTGCTATTTTGTGTTGATTCCTGTCTTTATGTTGATGTTCACTACAGGCGCTAAACAAGAAAGAACACAGAGGTTGTGATAGCCCGGACCCTGATGCCTCATATGTCCTCACTCCTCACACAGAAGAAAAGTATAAAAAAATTAATGAGGAGTTTGATAATATGATGAGAAATCATAAAATCGTAAGTACTGTAAATGCACCGTTTTTGCTTGGCTTTGTGGCACAAAGGATTTTCACTCTTTTTTTCATTTAACTTTTTCCTCTTTTGTTACCCTACCCCAGAACCTCAACTTCTTTCAGAACTATTCTAGCTTAAGATTAATATCCACTTTACTGGGTGTGCATTTGTTTCTTATGTTGATTTGTTCTGCAACTGATATTTGGGCACACCCTGATAAGATCACATTTCAGTAACAGGTGAAATGTTGCATCCTTCTGCTGGAAAGATTATAACCCTAGTCACTATTTAAACGCGTCAGGAACTTACAGTGAAACCTTACTTACTCACATATCGTGGGTGTTTATTATAAAGATCTGCAGGTTTTGTGATTTAGGGGTGTGTTCTTTCCCAAACCTGATTTCCACCTCATGGCTCAACGAAAAAATAAATAAACAAAGATAATGTAATGTTTACAATTTTTCCTTGCTATTATTATTAATATCTCTTACTCCTGAACAGTTCCGGCAGCAAAGTCTTCTCAGAGCACACAAGTTCCACGCTACCATTTAGCATCTTCCCTCTCCTTAATCAAGTACCACACTGGCTCACCCTCTAAAATACCACAAATCTTTTGTGATCTTATCATGCGTGACAATATTAGAACTGTGCAAGAACATAGTGCTTACTAAGCAGTCATTTTCTCTATGTTCCTGACTTGAAGAGCATCACTTTGCCATTAACAAACTAATGATAACACCCAACCGGCTCACTGGATAATGCTATGATGAAACGTTCTCACTGCCACCTATCATTCTCACTTATGCTTTGCACAGTCAGCACTTTGTAGGTAAATGCAAGGTAAAAGCAAGTGAGTCACAATTCTTGTAGTAGCAAATGCCCACTACCCTTCTCTGTCATGCTGTGCTGAGAAACACACTGCACAATGGTGTTTCAAAAGTCAAAAGTGCATCTGTGGTGCTGACTGCTGCAATGCCAAAGTGATCACCTGAATGCATGTTTTTGGATTTTTGTTTTCTGTGTTTCGTGTGCACTGTGGTAGCACTGAAGATTTGTGTGTGTTCTGTATGTGTGTAAATGAGAATAAACTTTCTTGATGGTTGTATGGTGTCACTCAGTAGCATTCAGATGTTGAGCAGAAATGTTTTTTAAAATATTGTGTTATAAAGCAACTGCCAGGCTTAGTATATCCCTTTTTTTTGCAGTTCCTTAGTGAGCTCTGCCTGAACATTTTGTAAATTTATTAGTTTATTAAAGCTGACCCTCAAGGGTAGCTCTTTGTTAACGATGCCATGACAACCACTGACCCACAGATTTTTCGTCAGACCCTGGATTTTGAGTGTGTTTGTGTGTAAATATCTGTTTGTGTGTGTCTCCCTCTTCTAGCCCACAGCATTGCCTCAGCAGAACTTCTCCATGCATGTGGCAGTGCCTGTATCCAATCCTAATGCCATGTACCAGCCAGGAGGGACTCTGGGCAGCCAGTCCCTGGCAACAGCCACAGGCTCTCTGAATGATAGTGGGATGCTGTCCCCTCCACAGGCCTCTCTGCACAGGAATGTGGGCTCCAGTGGAGGCCCCCAGAGGCCCACCAGTGCAGGAAGTGCAGGTTAGTGACAAACAGCTCAGTTATTTGCTCAGTGAAGATAAGAATGATTAAGACTGCTCAGACCAGGTCTGATTTAATTGATTGAATCACTTCTGTGTAGAAAACAAAATCAAAAAACAGAATTGTAAAAATATAATCTTTGGGTTTTGAGAGAGTTACATTCTGTACTATTTTTTGATAACCAGCAGTTATTCTGTTCCTGCAGCACTTCTCTCAGCACCTATGCTTGCCTGGGAACCTCACAGTGAAGACAAAACGACAGGAAGTTGGGCTGCTTCACACGGCCAAGAAATAGTTACAGCACGTAACTCCTCATAAAAATACAAAAGCTGTAGGGGGTCGCTAGACAAATTTTTGATCTTTAGGCAGAGCCTAGCTGTTTCCCCTTCCTTCCACTCTTCAAGCTAAGCTAGGAAAATCACCTCTTGTCTCCAGCTTCATATTTAGTGCATAGACACAGGTTTAGTATTGATCACCTCATCTAAAGTGTCAAACTATTCCTTTAAGATAATTTCGGGATTATTTATTTATTTATTTTTTTGGCTGTCTCCAGTTCATATACAGTAGAGTTTACACTTCTTTTCCAAAGTGGCATTGGATGTAAGGGTGATATATTTGAGTGATACATGTTTTTTTCACACCCTCTGAAATGCTCATCATCACACCTTTTACTGTGTCAGTATTGTGGAAAAATGATGTCAGACTTGTACTTGTATGACTGGTCTGACTCAGTCAGTCCAGATGGCTTTTGCAAGATTGTGCTGCACTGCAAACGATACAAGTACATGCAACAAGGTGTGAAATGCCTCCGTCAAATTTAACCACATATCAGAATTGGTTGACACCTACCCATTCGCAGGGGGTTTACTTAATGGTTGTTTTTCAAAATAACTCATCTTTCTTGATTATTCACTGCCAGGTGTCTATTTTTTTTTTTTTTTAATGATTCATATTGGATCAGCGTATAAAATATTTACATTGTGTGCCTTGATTTAAGTGTATCTCTTGAAAGTGTCTGCTTGGTTGATTGTTCATAAGACAATCAAGAGATGCCTAATCTCCAGGAGAATGAATACTTGCTTGTTGAAGGTGAATCCTCATAGTGGAATGCTTGATTTTGCTCGCTTTAATCATATAGTGACTATTTCCCCACCATGAGAGCAAAGGCAGGAGCACATGCCTCCCTTTTGTGTGCAGTGAGGATAGATCTACATGACATTTTCATGTCTGGTCTGGCATCTCCATCACATACTCTGCTAGCTTGCAGAAGGATGCAGATGGTTAATCATATCACTCTGTGCATCTCATTAGGTGGCATGCTGGATACCACAGACCTTTCAGTGCCAAGTGGTGCGGGCTCCAGCCCAGCGGGTTAGTCCTCCCGGAGAGATTCATTAGCTCTCTGTAGCTCTGCCCAATAGGCCTCCTGCTTAGCACGCGAGCTGGATAGTTGCGTTTCCATCTGTGATTGGTTCAAGACAGCTGTCACTATCATTGACTGATAGTGCCTTTGCCTGACTATATTTTCACTGCATGCAAAAGGAATTCATGTGTTGCTCCTCTCAACAGAGGAAATGGACGATATGCTTGTCCATCTCGATTGGGAGAGATGGGAAGCAGCTCAGCAGCATTCACACAGTGTGTGGTGTGTGTGCTTGAAAGGGGTAACCAGGTGAGGTAATTAGCTGTCCAACTGACTTTGGCAGATAAATAAACGCAGCATTTCCTTTAAACTTGTCACCTCTGTGTAGCCCTCCCTTCTCCTGTTTCCTTCCCTATTGACAGGTGCATCTGTTCACCCCCCCCCCCCTCCCCCACTACCCTGGCAGCCCTTATAAGGCTGGAGAGGTTCTGTAAGATGCCTAGACCAGCATAACCCTGTAGGTATTCGGGCCATGACATCCCACTAAGTCCTCGGTACACAATGACCGGACAGCCTGTCATGGCTGCAATGTGCTCTGTGAGAGGCGGAGGCAGGTGGAGTTTAACTCTTTCCTTGTTACTTAGCTTGCTGTGTTCCATATAGCATTTCCGACAAAATACAGAATGTCATTATGAAACAGAATGACATTCAAAGTATGAAGACCACCTCAGAATGGTTTACAGTCAACATTTTAAAGAGAGTGCTGGGTAGGTTTTAAGTTTGGGGTGTGGCACCAGGTCGGGGTAGAGTTAGACTCCTCTGCCAGGGGGCGTCAGCGTTTGGCACGGTGTGAGCATGCTACAGCTGTTGTTTGTACCAAGTGTGTAGAACAGCAGAGACTACAGGGAGGAGAAACCTCTCCAGCCCTGCTGTCAGATGACCATTCCTGACATAGCTCTGATTTTTCACAAGTAGCAGCTATGACCGCAGCAGAAGCCTTTCAAAGTGGCCAGATGGAAGATGTGCTGTGTGACATCTTCTCTCCAGTTAGGTGGTGTCACCACAGAGAGAAGATTAAGCACATGTACAGCAAAGTTGAGTGAAATGCTGACAAATAGAGGAGGAAACTCACTTCATTTGTTTTAATTGTGGGATCTGGATGAGAGACTATTTAATTATTAGTTTGGTGTAAAGATTGTCTATATTGCAAGCACGTTGATGTCACAGCGAGAGGTATTTTTCAAGATAATAAATTTCAGTTCTTTCTGAAATAAGCCACTCACTGTTGTTCTCATCTAGTGCCTGGTTCAGATAATGGTTCAACAGCTGCTACACCTTCAGGAACATCTCTTTAAGTCTCATTTTGTGCTCTTATTCTGGAGTGCAGTTCTATAATAGATCTTTTCTTTCAACAACTCAGACAATTACACCTAATTACAAGCTCTGGTCCTTGACTAGTGAGCATTAAGAATGGAAGTTGTGGTGAACAGGGAGGATTTAAGAGAATGTTCTCTGTTATGCAATATGTCTGCAAGCTGTACACATCCCTTCATTAATACTGGAGCATTACAGGCTCTTGAAACACAATTACAAAGCATGTTTGTATGTTCAGCAGATCACATCTGGCAGTGGAATAATAAGTAGTTGCACCAAGACTGCTGGTGAAAATTTTCGGAAAGTTTTTTTTTCTTTTATTGTAGTTTGATTTCTTCATGTCAAATTTAATTGAACGTGAAACCTGTATTCAAAGTTGGAGGATGGTAATGAATCATACCTCTGCTGTGAAAAACGTCTCTATAGTCTACAGTTTCTAGGAAAAGTGTGGGGGGCAAGTACGATAATTTACTTGGTTGCCATCAGTCCTAAGTCTTAAAAAACCACCCTCTGCAAATCCTGCCCACTTTTAGTTTTCTGAGACACGGCAACAGGACTGAGCATGGCATCTACTATAAGAAAATTGTTTTCTTTTTCGAGGCCCTTGATTCACATCTATTATTTCTTCTCATTCATCAAGACATTTTCTGTTTTCCCTGAAACTGACACACGTGGGATGTTGGGCACAATAAGTCACTGTGCCTTTCCCCGAACTTCAAATGAAAACTGAATGTTTCGGTTGTAAACACAAGGCCTTATGTAATTCCTCTTCCCAGACTGTGTTAATAATTCAGGACAATGAACAGAAACCAAACAGCTTTCAACATGCAGTTTTCAGCCAGAGAGGATTTATTGGCACAACCAATCTGCAAACCAAGTCTGAATATAGAATGAGGGCAGGCATCAGAGAAGCCCACTGAAATGTCCCCTCTGAAAAGCTGGGTCTTAACTTGTGGCTGTTATCTTGGCTGGGAATTAACTTTGTGGTCTAAGTATTTGTTCAGACACGTGGTACCGTCTTGGCAATTATTTGAAAGAAGTGTGGGATTTAGCCATCCTCAAACATCTGAAGTCCTAATCAGAGGCACATTCCAAAGATATGCAAGTCAGGTGGGTTAATCCATGTCGCAATTAGCCAATAAAGACATCACTGAGTGTCTGTCTTTGCCTTGTGATGAACTGGCAAAGTGTCTAGTTTGTCAGCTGTCTGTAGTCCAGCGTATGTTGGTATAGACACCAGTACAATGAAAATGGCTGTTAATGATAGAATTTTACAAATAACACTATAAAGGACAATGAACAATGCAGGTAGGATACAGAAACAGGTGTATTTGAAAGAATAAATACAAATAGCCTGTAAGAAATGAATGTGTAAAATATGCAAAGACAGAGTTGGCTATTCACGTATAAAACACTTATTGTAAGTTAGCCAGTTACCTGGAAAAAGCGTGGAGATGAGAAAAAAAATGATAATCTTCAGGCTTATAGTATGCCTGTGCTTTCACTGCGATACTTAAATTCTGTATTTAAATATATGTGATTTGAAGGTATACAGAGGTACACAAATTGTTAGAACTTTTAGTTTTGTATATGTGTTACATTGACTTGTGGCATGAAAGAGGAATGAAAACTAGCGAAGCATCTTCTTTTTCACAAAAGACATTTTTATTACTGCTTACTGACTGATCAGAAAGCATTTTTTTTGCCAGATTGCCGCCCATTCCTTTACATCTAAAAAGGAAACTTGTGTTTGCACTAATAACTCATTCCCACTGAATGACATCTTCACTGCTTTTAATCAGGTTTGCTATTTTTAGGGCCTTGGACGTTTACTCTGCTAATTCTGTAAACATTATTTTCTTGCAGCAGCCAAGTCTTGTACGATCAAAGCCAGAGCTGATGGCGATATTTGCTTGTATATACTGTTGATTCAGCTGTGAGATACTATTGTAGGTGTCATAACTGTTTATTTGACCGTGAATTGTTGCTGTGCTTATCTATAGTCAGAGGGGCTATTGTTCCATTATGTTCCTACGCAAGAGCCTACTCGTTGTGCACACACTTTGTGTTTCACTGGGATACACTGAACACAATGGAGAAGTCAGCAACTTGTTGAAGTGTTACTGATCTGTTGATGCGGTGTTAGATACCATTCATTTGCTCTTGCCCTTGTTTTCAGGATTTCTACATATTTTTGGTTTTCTAAGTCTAATTTTTTTTTTTAGACTTACATAAAGTAAATTCAGTTTATAATTTAAGTGCACTCTAAATATTGCTTTTGTTTGGCTACCAATTCACTCCACTTTTTATAAGAGTACATTTCTGCAGACCTTGCTCAGGAGAGTCACACTATATAAGAAGAATAAATCTTTTTTTTTTTCCTGAAACCTGTATTAAAATAATAATTTTTAAAAAGCAGATATCAAAATACCAGATTATTTTGAAACTTGTTGATCTTCAGAATGATGTATTTTAACTGGCAAATTACCAAGAACAAAACCCACTTCTTATAATTGTGAGCTACAGAGAAAAAAAAGGCAAAAATATCTTTGGAGACAGAATCCTTAACAAGGGAGAAATAACAAGAAGTATTTCTCAAATAAAATTTCTTGTTGGATTTCAATAATCTGTCCCAACCCAATGATAGTGTTCACCCTTGTCGTGAGAAATTTGCCTGGCAATGGAGTGGGTTCCTAAAATAAATTGGTGGGAGCTCATACTCTTTTAAAAAGGAAATGAGTAATGACCACGCACATCAAGGTGTGAATGTTGTAAGGAGAGTCTAGCCCTTTGCTATTGTTTGTGTGAACAGCATAAAAAAACATTTAGAGTTCTTTTACTGTTTTTATTCAATCGTAATGACTTCAGCTATTTCTTTTAAGCAGTCACAGTACATTTGTCAGTGAACTGCTCCTCATCCCAAGATACAAAGAATTGACTTTGATGTAATCCTTCACAATAAAAATAAAAGGCTCATCAATTTTGAAATGGACATTTTATTTTTGTAAATGTGCAGGATAATTATCCAAGTCTATTAAAACTTCCCAGAGGGTTGGAAACACTTAACGCTGCGTGCTGCAGCAAGCTGGAAAACAACACTGTGCGAAAGGTTTGCTTGATGACTGGGAGTGTTGTCAGTCACAGTCCGTGGTTTGATGATGTGTTGTTTTTTTTTCGCTTTGTACCTCTGCAGGGAACGGTTTCGTTAACCCTAGGGGCTCTCCGGGCCTCCTCAGCACACCCAGCGGCAATGGCCTGGGTAAAGTCATGCCCACCAAGTCTCCACCGCCTCCTGGAGGGAACATGGGAATGGGAAGCCGCAAGCCAGACCTAAGGGTTGTTATCCCTCCATCAAGCAAAGGGATGATGCCCCCGCTGGTGAGTACAGAGCACACTAGTGCACACAAGTATTACCAAGTAAAGGACCTTTAAGCCTTCTCTGCTTTAGGACAGAGGAGAGCCTTTATCTAGACGTTCATAGCTGAATGCTTGGCAGGTTTTTGCCAACACACATTTTTGATCTTATCACATCTGTGTAGCGTCCTGTGCTAGTGAGGTGTCAACCTCACTAGGACTGTGTTTATTTGCGAAGTGGAACTCGCTCACAGTGTGCAGGCCTCATTTCAGCAGCATTCCTCTTGTGGTGCGTTCTTCAAGAACCTGCAGCCCAGGTGTCACAGCTCTCGCTCAGTTATTCCAATTTAAACTAGTGGCTTTTTCTAATTATAATAATGAAGGTGCAGAGCGCTCTGACCACAGTGAACACCTTAGGCTAAACTAGATTCTCCTGGTCATAAATTAACATTCAGAAAACACTGTAAGTGGGGAATTTTCCGACACCGGCCAGCAATGTACGGTTTCCAACTTTGCTTGTTGCTGGTGTTGTCAGCAACAGGAGCCACGCCAGGAAAATGATTGTGTTTGGTAAATAAATCTCAGGTTACTGTGGGTGCTCCTCCTTTTGCCTCAGCTAGCCTGGATCAGTGTTTAAACAACCGTGTATTACCATGTCGGCATGTGAAATCAGTAGAGCAGGACAGGTTGTGTTGCAAGAGGTCTGAAACAGGTTAGGCAGTGGTGGGAGGTCGGTTCTGTTCTGTCTGAGCCAACGAAGCATTTTGGTGCTGGCTGTGGCAGGTCTGCAGACAGCCTGTCATTAGGCCATAATGGTATTAAATTAATCACATCTCAGTGTGACAGAGTGTAGATGAAGACTTAATCATGGGCCCAGGGTGTGAGCCAGATAATATCTTGTCGCCCTTGTCGTGTCTTCCTGCCGCTATTGATTGAGTGTGGGTATTAAGACAGACCTGGTCTGGTCGCAGTATGTCCCACAGCACAGAAAAGATGGAATATGGGCTTCTGATTCTTCTTTCAGCACAGGGAGGATTTGAAATGCACAGTACTATGCAGTCATTGTTGGTACCAGCCAAGAAACTCAAGCTGTATTTTCTGATTATAATGAGGTGATTGCAGTAGTCGTGTTGACAACCAGGTGAGCATTAGTCAATATCCAGAGCAGCTCACTTCCTAACTTCCTAACAAGGATTTGACAAGATTAACAAACTGTCGCTTCAGAACGTCATATCCATGCATTGCTGGAAGATTGTGGACTATAAGACACAGAATGAATGTGATTTTACAACGACTGCAGAAGTCATCCCCACTTTTGTATTCACTAGTGTCCTTTTTAGTTAGCTGGCACTACTTTCCAGAGCGATTTACAGTCGCTCTGCTTCTTTTCTGTAACTCTGGCTCTCTTCTTTTCTTCTGTTGAGGGCAGTCGGAGGAAGAGGAAATGGATTTGGTGAGTTTTGACAAATGCCTGGGCAAATGGCTGAAATGTGAACATGCTTCCGGTAATCACACATGCTAGACTAAAGGCAGTGCTCAAACCGGAGATTGGCTCTCAGAACTGCCAGCAATGATAAATAAAAAAAAAACGTTTTGTCACTGCATGTTTTGGGTTTGGCCTGTGAAAATTGCCCAAGCCTGTTAAATTGGCTCCTCCATTCCCGACACGTCAGTGTTAGTCATATACCACAAGCAGTGTGCGTGTATGTTATGTGTGTGTGTGTGTGTGTATGTGTGTGTGAGAGAGAGAGAGAGGAAAAGCGAGGGAGAGAGCGGAACAGCTAAACACAAATCAATAAATTTTTAAGAACTATTATATTGAAGTCACAATCTGAAAAGTTTGAGAATTGAAATAGTGTTGAGTAAAATATAAATCATTTATATTTTTTTCCGAGGAAGAGAAGGTGACATCATCTTAAATGATATCATCCTGTGAGATACTTGGGTTTGGTGAAGTCATCTGGCTGGAGAGTGTTGGAACAATGCAAGGAAGCCATCAACTAGATTGTGATGCAATGCTGTTTCAAACGTAATTGCTGGCAGCTGCACATATGCTTGTTACATTATATTCTGAGGATTTGTTATGGTATTGTCCTCTGTATTTGATTAGTGTAGTTTGAGTGTGTGCATTTGTAGCTCACCGCGTATTTTTCTGCATGACCACACCAAGCTCTGTAGGTGTGTTTTTGTGGACTGCATGCCAGTCACTGGACTAAAAACCACTGGAGCGCTACTGTACCTCACTCTGGGAATTGAAATGTGTCATTTATATTGCCCTTTTGCACCCTCTCACAGTTGTTTATTTGATTGTGAAACTGATCTCTAGACTCATTTTGATTTGTTTCACTCCTGCACTCACTGTGAAGCATATTTTTCACGTCTAACAAAGTAAAACGCATTGAGCAGATTCTAATAAATCTGATAAATAATTTGTTGTGATTATATCTGCATGCCAGTTCTTGTGATTTCTGCACTGACTGCATCTGTCACGGGTCCACTTTAAATGGATAGAATAAATTAATTATTTATTGTGATCACCGATGTCCACCTAGCTATTTTAAAGCCCATGGTGACCAGTTTTGATGCGTGGTAAATTCCCAATTATATTAGCAGTTTTTTTGTTTACATTCAGTTCACATATGTACACAGGTAAAAACCTGTGTACATATGTGTGCTGTGTTTTGGTAAATATCAGAAAATCCCTGTAAGAAACCACAACCTCACTTATTGATATTATTGATATTTTTGATATTGATATTTTGTCCTGTGTTTTATTCTCTTGTTTTGATAGAACACAGTCAATACGGAATTGGAAAGATTAGAATATTGACTGCCGTAAAGCTACACCACCACCTTGTGGCAGCTTTTATTATTACACTCACATCCCTGATTACCACAACATGTAAAGTAAAAGATAAAAAATGTGTGGGCTCGAATTTAAATATCTTAAATAATAAGAAAATATGTGCATTGTTAAGTATTAGAGTGTGATGTTTTCAGAGTGTTTTATTTTGGGCTCGTCCCTTGTTTATTTACATTGTTTATTTTTGTTTAGCAGAACACCCAGAGGATAAGCATCTCTCAGTCCACCCAGCCTCTGGTCACTCCAGTAGTGTCTGTTACCACCCCCAGCTTACCCCCACAGGGCCTGGTCTACTCAGGCATGCCCACCTCCTACAACCCCGCTGGTGAGTCCGGCCTCACTCTCCCCTCAGACTGAAAACAACCAACTTTGCCGTGACTGTTTGTACTACACGCTGTTGGTTCCCGCTCTTTTCTCAGTGCCACACAGTGTTGTATATGAAATGTTAGTGAGTTCTCACTGTGTGTGGCTTTGTTTTTACAGAGTACTCCCTGAGCAGTGCAGAGATCTCTTCCCTACAGAGCTTCAGCTCTCCTGGGCTCTCACTGGGATCCATGTCGGCATGGCAACAGCATCAACTGGGCCAGGCAGCTCTTAATTCTTTGGTGTGAGTAACACACTTCCAAACAAAAGCACACTCTCCAGACGCCCTCACATAAAAGCAACACCCACTGTGCTCCGTGATATTATGCTGAATCACACATCTACATATTCCTGGCTTTTCGCATTGTTGCACTTCACATTTGTTGTTTCATTTTTGAGCTGAACACAAAATGCCCTGCTTATCTTCTCTGCAGCGGTGGAGGTCACCTACCTCAGGGTTCTAACCTATCCATCAGCACCAGCCAGAGCATAAACATCAAGTCCGAGCCCATTTCACCGCCACGGGAGCGCGTCACCCCGTCCGGCTTCCCCCCTCAGCAGCCGCAGCAAGGGTCCAGCCGACAGGAAGTTCTGGGACGCTCACCTGCCGACAGCCTCAGCTCCTCCTGTAGCTCATATGACGGCAGTGATCGCGAAGACCACCGGCCAGACTTCCACTCCCCGTTGGGGCTGGGCAGACCCCCTGCTGGCACCGAGGACAGGGAGAGCCCCTCAGTCAAGCGCTTGCGCATGGACACATGGGTGACATAAAGAGTCCTGATCAAGCCTCCTGTCACCAGCCAGTCAGAGAGAGGGAGGGGTTAGACATGGAGATATAAGAAAGAGCAAGGGTCCTTAGTGCTATCATTATGATACTATTATTCAACTCCATTTCAATTTGTAAGACTGAGATGTAATGAGATGTCAGGACATATCTAAAGTCAATTCTCAAACCGATACAGTAATATAAAAAAAAAATCGCAGTTAGCTGGACTGAATTATATGCACAAGCAGGTGGTATCAGGTACGTGGTGCAATTCAGAAGACTTCTGCAGAAGAAAGAAAATTGTTAAACAATAGGTGGTAGATTATTGTAGTCACTGGTCTAGTCAGACACTTACATGTAGTTGCTGTTTTGCTGTTGTGCTCGCATGTTGCAAACAATCAGAGAAAGTTGTGTTGCTTTCAGGCTGAGGACCCTTACATATGATGTTCACTGCAAGAACTATCTTTTAAAATCATGCTGTAACCACACAAGACCTTTATCTCAAGTGGCCTCTTCTAATTTACTGACTCAAGTCAATCAGGAGATACAGACAGCATGGAGTTAATTCATACAAAACAGGAAACACGAAACACAAATACAAGAAACAAATGTTGAGACTACTTTAGTGACTAACTGAAACGATACTGTTGGGGAGGTAAAAATAAAATAGCAACAAAATTTAATGCAATAATGACATGACATACTATTCATTTTATAATTTAAAAGAGTAGGATATATAAATGTGCAATTAAGGTCATGCGAATCTGTCCAGTTGAACTGGTGAGAGAATCAACATGTTCACATTTGTGTAACAGTTCATCAGTAATATAAGCCAAAGCTGTTCTTTTGTGTTGTTTTGTACAGTTGCTGCGGTTTCCTAACAGCTCACTCAAACGCACCATTTCTTCGCCATAGTTTTATTTTTTATTGTGCTTTATTACAAACAGTGTAAAGTCATTTAAACCAGATCAAGAATCAATATCTAAAGCCATGAACATTTGCTGTTCTGTTTGTATAATTGAAAATTTGAGCCAAACATTTTCTTTTGTTGTGTAAATAGCGACTTTAATATATATATATATATCACCAGGGTGTGAGTACATACTGAATGTACTGTATGATCACCGTTTTCAAGAAAAGTATATTTTTGTGGATTACAGCCAAGTTTACAAGAGTAGACCCTTAAAAAGTAGATCATTCGCTGGTCAATATTTGCTGTTGCGTTAATTTTACTGTAATCTCTTCTAAATTGAATTATCAGCATAATCTCCAGTGTGTTTCAGTTCCAGCTTTTGGATGGTTTATTTTATTTTTTTTCCCTCTCTATTAGTGGTGACTGTTTGTCCTGAAGACATTGTAACAACAATGCTGTGAGGCTGAATTCCACTATTTTCATATTTTTGAAGGATGATCACAAGGCTAGGGGAAATAGGGTTTCTTCCCTCCTATTGTGTTAGCTCGTGTTAGTTGTATACCAGCAGCTGCGGAATACACTGCCAACATTCAAACCCAAGGTCCCAGCCCCCGCATTGAAGAATAATCTATTGTTATTGCATATAGCTCAACTGAAAGACATGCCATCTCTCAGGCCATTTCCACTGTCCTGTTACTGGTTCGTGGAATTTAAGCAGAATACAGGTGGTAGTAGTGGCTGCTGACCTTCACACAAAACTGATCATGCCTGTGCCCACATGTGGTTGTAAATATCTCAGTCTACTGGAACTGTCAGTCATAATTATGTACAAAAATACTCATGTGTTTCCTTAATTGGCTCCAGAAATTGTATCTTATATCAATGCCCTATAACTAGTAAGAGTACTGTAGGCCTAGGAACCTTAGGAGCCAGAAAAGTGAAAATCTGAAGGCGCTGAAGTCATGTACGTGAAAGCTGTTGCAACATGAGGCTGATGCCTCAGCGATCGCGTGTTGCAGGGTGGAAAAAGGGGCTGTGACTTGTTTTCTTCTCCATCATCACAGAAGCAAATAATTCAGCAGCTAATTCATAATAACAACAACAATGCAATGTCACTGACTTCAATCTCACTGCTGGACTGCACACATTTGTATGAGAAGTTTGCTGTTTGAGTGAGGCATCGCTCTGCATTCGCTGTGGCATATCTTGTGTGTGTTTCTGGGGTTTCTGTTCTCTCCGCCCCCATCATCAACTCCATTGTAGTTCTCAGTCTAAGCCCATAATGATCTATGCAGTTTTAACCTCAATTCACATGACATATACAGAATATGATGTCATTACAGGTCATATGGTCCACAACGCATTAGGAAGAAGAGGATCAGATAGACTGTTAGCCTCTTATCCTGAAGTGCCACAGCTGGAGGTTTGTGGACTTCAAGATGCATATAATACCTTTTATTAAATGATTAATTTGGATCCCCCGGGCCAATCTCTTCATGTTCATATACATTAGTAGATGTTACATGATGTATAGTAATTCATGATGTAATCCAGTGTAAGACAGCAGGTGAAAATAGCAATAATAAATGACTACAACAAAAATTGTCTGCCTGTCTCGGCAGCATCACCTCGTAGTTGAGCACATACTTTAGCACTTGATAACATATCAGGGAATTTTGTAGTTTCTCTATCTATATGCACAGTTAGGAAATGCCTTATCCCAAAGAAAAATTACACCACTTTTTTTTTTCTTCTCTCAGTTGAGAAAAATAAAGAAAAAGAAAAAAAAAAAGACAATGCAGATAACGCTCAAACTTGACCAGACCTGCCTCTTCTCAGAAAAGACTCACACAAGAAAATGCATGGTGAATGCATTGTGATACACTTCGCTCTTTTGGTCTTTGTCCAAATTGTGCACAACTGATGAATGTGAAAAGAGAGAGTAATCAATGAACCTTTGTAGAGGACTTTCTTCACTTTGCTGTGCAAGAGTACACTGCTTTGCTTCATGGCTTTTATAAACAGAACTACGTGTTTGGTAAGTGTTTGTAGTTGATAGTTCACTTAACTAAAGAAGCTGTTTTCGGTTTGGATGCTCAGACCGTTTGGCGGCACAAGCTGGACTTTGTTGCCAATAATGAAATTATTTGTTTCAAAATCAAAAGAGATTTTAAGTTAATCTACATTTTATTTCCCTTGAATGTGTTATTTTATTTTCATCATATAATAAATATTCAAGTGAACTTTTTATTAAACAATTAAGATACTATGCTAGATATTGTTGTACAAAATTTGTATTCTTCACAAAAGTACAAATATTGGCTTTTAATGTGTAATTTAGGTTATCTCTCTTATTCTGTATAAAATGAAGTAAACAACTCTTAAATAGAATTTGTTCTCATGTGAAGTCCCAAACAGTAGAAACTGTCAACTTTATTAAACACCTCAGTGTATGCTCAGTCTGATCTCAATGTCTATTCATCTTTGAATTTCACTTTGAAAATGCATTTTATTGACCGCACACATCAGTTAACACACTGGGGCCATTGTGTATCATGCAATGATACAAGCTGATGAAACAGCACCATTCTGTTTAAAACTTGAACTCCCTGAATTACATACTCTTTCTATTAAATCATCAGCCTGCGGTGGAAGAAACACTCAGATCCTTTGATTAAATAAAAGTAATAATAACACAATGTAAAAATGTCCTCTTAAAAGTCTTACAGTAAAAACTGTACCTACATACAGGTTCAGGAGTATTATCAGCAAATTGTATATGTAAATATAACTATCAAAAGTAAAAGTACTCATTATACAGAATAACCCCAGTCAGAGTTGTAGGGAGTATTATGTTTGATGTGACTGATTATTGATTCATTGATGTAGTGGCTAATTGTGGTGGACTTAATTTTAACTGCTTAAGAAGATTTTGGTTGCTTTCTTCTGTTTAAACAGATAAAACACAAACAGCATATAGTTGAAAAAACAGCAACAATAACAACAACAACAAACAAACAAAGCATTTAACAGGTGACATTAGTGATATCTCTCCAACTGCAGTTTCCAGCAGAGGAGTTCAGTGTATTTCCAGAGCACCACCAGCAGGAGGCACTGTAACACAATCAATTATTCGATAGGGCGCTGGTCTGTTCATTACATCCTGTTTGCCCAGGTTAAAGGTTAAACCAGTTAAGGTAGCAGGTTAACTTCAATTAACAATTGTCTGGAAAAAACAAACAAACAAAAAAAAACAAAACAAACAACATCAACAGGTAGCTAACCGCTGGTTGGACCTGTTACATTAACACAAAGTAACTTAAAAATGTGCCCTCAATTCAAAGGTGAGTCATCTCTTCAAGCGTGTTGCAGTAGTAAGGTAAGGTCGGCGTTACCTGTACTTCAGCGTTATGTGTGCGTATTTCCGTTTGGGAAGACTTTATTCTTTGGTTCTGCTGCATTTTAAAGGTAAATAGTAATTATACTTGTAACTCAATTTATCTGTAGTTAGCAGTTTCTATATTATATAGTGCGAAATTACGTCGAAAACATTAAATAAGTTTATAAAATATCATGCACTGGTATAGCTAGCTAGTAATGGTGAAAAAGTCAACGTTATAAAAAGTAGTCAAAGCTCGTTTACTTCCTGTACAGAGGTACATTTTTACTATTTTTATTTTCCAAAGTTGAATTTTGAATTCTGGACTTTATTTGCATTCTCTCCTTTGTGGTTTCCTCTCCATTGTCTACAGTTTATGTATACATGAAAACTTTTAACTACATCCTCCGCCACCACTTGAATAGCAAAACTTAAAACACTGTGAGACAAACAGGGGTTTTAGGTCAGCTGTATCAATCTTTCATCCTGTATTCACTTTGGAGGCTTGCATGTGCATCACTCTGTATTTGTCCCCAAGTGCATGTTCTTGGCTTCCCGTCCATAAGACCAGCTGTGCTGCAGGCTGGAACAGGTCCAGTATGCATGTGTAGAGTAACCAAGCAGGGTTTTGGGCTATTTGAGTTGTGTGAGAAGGAGGGCGACAGGCCACCTGCCATAGGGGCTTGCCCTGTTCGGATCCCCAGCCCTGCCTTTCAACTGGGAGCCAAGTTGGGGTTCTTTCATGTGGGCCTGATCTCCTTAAGACATAAGCAAATATTGAACAAGACTCGGTCCAAACTCAAACCCATCTGTTGTCGTATACGGTAGTCTCCAGAGTTAGGCGCAGACAAGGAGAGAGTGAACACCAGTGGGTCTGTTGCATTAGCTTCTATGTGTGGACAGACAGCTATAGTTTATACTTTGCAAACACAAATGCTCACTTTTGACGGGCTTAGGCTAAATCTTGTTCTACTGTAAACAAATATGTGGCTGTGTGAAGGAAATGGAGTTTGGTATGACAAGGCAGCCACTGAGTGCCAGATTCGTGCTGAAGATCAGGGATGAGATAAGATGAACAGATAGCCAACATTTCATATGCCACAGTCATGTTGCAGAATCCATCAGCAGTATTTTGGGGCTGTTTTGGACAGATAATAAGGACAGTTGTATAGTAGAATTAGGCTAGATTATGGCATTAAGTATATTTTCAAATACTTGGACCTATAAGAGAACCCATATTAGAGGAAGTGTAATGCATGCTAGTCTTAAAACAGACAAATAGCCTAACAAATGCAAATAAATAGTCAAATATTCAAATCAACAATAAACAGACTGACAAAACAGGCTCTTCAGCCTACTGTACTATGAGCAACTCTTTCATCATAGTTTCAGTGCTTCAGTGTCTATTTAATATTTTGTCACATGGTCTTAATTTACTGAATATTTGTTCCCTGATTTTTTTTTTTCTGATCCCACCATCTTGAAGTCACACTGCATATGCCTCCATTCATCATGGAAGACCTGGGCAGGACTGTGGCATTGTCATAGTCGTTGAAACTCACCTTGTGAGACTGGTGTGGCTGGTTTCACCTAGTCTGGCCTCTCTACCAATCGTTTGTCTCCAAAGTTGCCTTCAAACTGGAATGCAGTCACTGTATTTTGAGCTGCCTAGGACTCTTCCACTTTTTCATCATAGTTAGGATAGTTGAGCCACCTGTTGGAAAATTTACTGCTGCTCTCAGAGGAAACTGGATCAATGTGCAGCTTTCTCTGGCTCTTGGGCATAAGTTGACTGAACAGGTACAGTATGATGTTTCCTTTCACTAATTTTGACTGAGATGATCCAGGAAGAAAATGTCATGTACAGTAATTTAGGTGAAATAATTTACTCAGAAATGTTTGTAAGATCAGACATCAGACCTTAACGCAAAGGTTGAGATTTTAGTATGATAATGTAGCTTACTACTGCTTTTGGTTTTTTTAAGGTACTGATTTAGTTATTGGAAGGCATTATATTTGTTTTGATCGGGTCAAGACAGGAAATTGGAAACAGTAGGTTCACTCGGGTGTGACACTAATTCAAGCGATAAACCATCAATAGAGATGTCTTTGCTATTTTCTCTGTATGGTGACAACTCCTTGGGGTTGATAAGGGTACAGTAATTTGGCCTTCATGAAATATAATTTCAGCCATAGTGTCAGACAAGAAATCTAATTGATTCCACTTTTTTTTTTTTTTTAATATCTGAAAGGTATTACTTAAGATGGATCCCAAGAAAAAGAACTTCTTGGACAACTTGCGAATTAAAACAAAGTTGCCCAACCTGAAGAAACCAGGTAAGAAGGCACTTGCCAAGCAGGGGAGGCAGCTGGCCCATCGCCGCAGTATTTCTGTACCAGACCTAAGGTTGGTGCCAGGTGAAACATTTTCTCCAGAGGGCATCCGCATGTCCACTGACTCTGATTCCTTTGGCATCTCTCCCCGTCTGAGTGATACTGATTCTCTTGCAAGTGTCTCAGTCATTGATGGACCATCTTTCACAGACAAACTGAATGATTCATTCCAAGAACCTACACTCAGGGTTCCTACAGATCACACAGCTGCAGCTTTGAATAGAATAAGTTCTCCAGTACTGACAGCGACCCTTTATGAGGACCCTGATGATTTGCTAAGTTCCGGCTCTGGGAGCAAGGTGAACGTGGGTCGAGATGCCTTGTATGCACAAGTGAATAAAAGAGGCATTGTACCCCAATTTACTTTTGACCCTATTCCGTCACCAAGAACTGTTTTTACCAATGCAACACCAAGACCAGACCTTGCAGACAGGGTGAGTCTGTCTGGTGAAGACACCCCAGCAGAGAGGGTGCTTTCAGGTACTCTTGCTGCAGCACTGGCCAGAGCAAACTCATTGGGGGAGCAAGTGAACCCATACATAGAAAAGGGGACCACATCATCCGAACAGAGAAAGCCATCATTTGAAAAAGGGTCTCCACCAACAATCAGCGAAACTGAACTTCCAGGTACTAGGCCTCTGACATTGGATACTCTGGGTGCTCCTTTGGAGGGTGCTGATGGGATCTCACCAGACTCTGCCTGTGGCACCCCTAGTGAAGAGCGAGCCTGCATGCCCTGGACAACGGACTCAGAGGAACAGGACCGCGATCCATGCTCTCCCTTTTTGAGAGAGTTCTCCATGGAAGAGGCCCTGCTAGAAGAAGCCCAGGATGAGGAGGCCCTGGACGAAATAGAGGTCAGTTTTATTATATGTAACCGCAGTGAGAGAATGCCATTATTTATTTTAAGTCTGTATAGACTGTAGATTAATGCAATTTGAAATTTGTATTCAGATGTTATTTAATGATTTCCTTTTATAGAGAGAAATTTCGCTGTTAGAAATCCAAACCAATCCAGTCCTGTGTACATACGCTAGACCTCGTTGTTCTACAAACTTAGATGAGACCATGCATTAGATCAAATTATGCAGGTATTATAAATAAGAGCACATAATTGGTTACAAATATAATATGAAGCAAAACCACAAAGTACTGCAAGTAAAGTAATAAATTTAAACATGGGTCACCATTCACTTGAATATGTATATGCTTTTGTTTCACTTTCAAATACTGTTGTTTTGTTATTCACATACTTCAGCTGTTGTGCTAAGATTGTGATGTGCATGAAAATGGCATTCCTTTCTTAAGCCTAAGCTTATACTTTATAACTGTAACTATTCAGTCTACTGGTGTAACATATCAAGAGAATTCTCACAAGGTTGGTGTTAAATGTAAAGTGACCACCTGGGATTTATATTTGGGATTTATACAGCTCTTGGGTATGGTTAAAACTGATGTTATTGTGTCATTTTTTGTCTCAGTGCCTCCTAAGATATGGAAATGGGTCAAAAAACAGTGTTACTAGTTAGAGACACAATGTGGCATGCAGTACTCTGCAAGAAGACCACAGAGAGGTTGATAACATCTTACTTTGCCTTACACTTGACAGTGTTTACATACCTTAGACACATTGTTTGTCCCTAAAAGACATTATCTATAGTCATGAGGAACATTTTAACTAAAGCCATAAACATCAAGTGAACCATAGAGCAGTGCACATACCTAAACATCTCAGCTTGATTGTACGATACTTAATGTTTGCAATCTGATGTTTCATAAAATGTCATTACATCCTTTTTGTATATAGCTGGCCAGTGAACAGGGTGACGTCTTTTTAGAAAATGTTCGAGATCCCTTAGAAAACCCTGTGAGTACTCACTGGACTGCTGTGCCCATTTAAGTTAGCCAATCATCTGACATGAGAAAGCATATTAATGTGAATGGTTCTCCACAGCAGGCTGTGACAGCAGGGCCTGATGCCCAAGTACCTCTGCCATTCCAAAGATACCTCCTGAGCATCAACTTAAAACAGGGAAGGAACCTAGTCATCAGGGACAAGCGCTCTGGTAGGTCAACAATCTGCAGGTGATGTTCAGTTGTGGACTTTTACAGAGTGTGAGACTGTAAAGGTAGCTGTCTCACTTGGGTCTTAACAGGATAATTACTTCCTCTTCATAACTATCCTCAACTTTGGGAATTTTTTGGGTGGATTTCTTGTACATCATAAAGATATGCAGTTGTTTGTGTGCTAGCTTTTACAGGTAAAGGGTGAACCCTTGACGAAACACTACCTGTACACTCAGTGCATATACATCTTGTTAATCTTGATGTGTTTATGAATCAATCAAACAGTGAAAAGATTCAAATGGGAAAGGTGTTACTGCGTATTAAAACAAGATGGGCCGTGTTCAGATAATGCATGTGTTGACTTGAGGATGGCGTCAAGTGGTGTGAGTGATGTAAGTACAAAGAAAAAAAACACCAGAGAAGTATGCTGTCAGACCAGTATGACAAAAGACAGACTGGGATAAGGCAATCAGTACTCATCAAGAACATTATGACACGATCTTCCCATGAAACCAATGGTACAGCCACGTATTTAAACAGCTGATTCTGTAATGGTATGCCAGGATAAGGATGGGGGATTCTTTGTTAAATTTTGTTGACAAAAACAAAACCTGTGGCTCATAGATTTTAAAGTAAAAGTTTCTATTGCTCATGTTAGATGTCATCATGCACCTAAATATTACAGACCACAACAGTTTCTCTTAAATTACATTGTCGATGTCTTTAGGTTTGTTGAAAATAAGTTTTTGATTTTCTATGGGAGAGTTGAAGTCGTAAGATAATAATCGAATGAATTAATGATCCATACTTTGCAATTATATATTGATACATCCAGGTCTAAAATCAAGCATCAACTTTGAAAGATGGTTTAGATTTAAACTGAGATTTTAAACTGAGGCAATCGTATTGACTCGTGAGAGAAAGGTAGACAGTGTGAAATACAAATTTCCACTCATGACCCTTCCCTGAGGCCCTGCAGAATTTACTTTGGGAAAGCAGCAACCTCAAGTGGGCATAAATGGAACTACAACATATGAGTAAATTCATTTGAGGTCTCAGTGAGTATGATTATTTACTCACTACATTTTGGCAGGGTTTTTTTTTTTTTTTTTTGCTAATATAGTTAGGATTACCTAAAGTAAAAATTGTAGTTAAAACTAGTTGTTTCAAATTGCAAGATACTTTTTTTTTTATCATAGAAATGTGTGAAATGAGGATTTCAAAGACATTAATCATCTATTTGAAAATGGAAACCCTTAGGCTATACTGTGGTTTTAATCATTATTACACTTGTAGCTTATGTAGCTTTGGGATATCAGTTTACAGCGTAATGGTGAAATATGGTGAAAGGATCTTTTTCTTACAATGATGCTTAACTGCTTTTTTTCCTGCATGGTGGCAAGAGACCCTCCAAACCCAGTGCCCTACTCCCTGCTAGTTGAGACCTTACTTTCCCTGACAAGATGGCACCATGATGATGCAATCCCCACACGCCCCCTGTCTCTTCACTGTTTGCCCAACAATCAACACCGTGCCAAAGGCTCACCAATGGCATACATTGTCATTACATATTCTGAAAGGACCCACGCCACCGGCCCCCACTCCTTGGTTTTTGTTCTCCCCTTTTTTCCCATTAATTTCCATCGTCACCGTTCTCAGTCATGCCAGAGCTTTTCTCCTTGCTAGCTGCCACATTCTCCTCCTGTCAAGTTGCCTGGAGGTTTCCCTGTCACAGGCTGGCAGGGTGGAGCTGCTGTGGGTCCTGCCTGCCTTTGCGAGATGTTCATTTGGAGTGGGGAGCTGACAGGCCTGACAGCCCATCCCCACAGGGCCTTTGTCATGTGATTCAAGCCTCCCTGCAGGCTCTCTCAAGCACCCCTTTATTCCCCTACACAAATGAAGGCATGGGACTGGCTTTCATTTTTTGGCCAATCTGCATGCAATTGCAGAAACAAAGAAGTCCCATACCCTCACCCCACTCGCAGACAGACTTTCTTAACAGGCTTGGGAGATTAACACTGGTTGCTTCTAGATTTTGGTTTCTGGTTGCCTCATGCTGGCGAGTGTTTCTACTCTTTCACAATTAAACAGCTACATCCCTCTGTTTTGCCATGTGTGGGGTGCACCTCCTCCTCACATATTTCAGTCTCTCACACAACCAGCATGGGGGAAGGGTGTGTATGTGTGCATGTTTACGTGTGTGTTTTCATACACAGTGTACATTTTTAAAGTGACAATATGTTCCACACGAAGTAAACATACTTTGCATTAAAAAATTCTCTGTTACCTTGATTTTCACACTTTGATTATATGTTAACACTGTAGGCCACACTGTGTTGCTGATTTGCTTTTTTTTATATTCAATTTTAGGCACTAGTGATCCTTATGTGAAGTTCAAACTTGAAGGAAAGCAGTTCTATAAAAGCAAAGTGATTTATAAAAACCTGAACCCACGGTGGAATGAGTCCTTCTCCCATCCTCTGCGAGATCGAGAGCATATTATGGAAGTTCGAGTAAGCATTGTTTGTTTGAGTATGACTGCATTATATTATGATACGGGAACCTACAATATCTGTTTGTAATCTTAATGATGCTTGTAATGTCTTTGCAGGTCTATGATAAAAATCGAACCAGTGATGATTTCATGGGTTCCAGCACTATTCCCCTGAAAAATCTTGAATTGTACAAGTGAGGAATATGTATCTATATCTATATATTTTATATTTTAGGGAATAGTTTATCATAGACATATCCATAAGTGTTCATCAGGTGTAATCTTCCTTTCTGTCTTTTAAACAGAACCTATGAAATGGAGTTGCGTCTTGATGATCCAAAAAGTAAAGAAGATGACATGGGAGTTATTATTGTGGATGTCTGCTTAATGTTTAGAGATGCCACCATCAAAAGAAACCCCGTAAGAGTATTTCTTGATGCAAATATTTGCGTGTAGTCTCTGAATTTTTTGCACTTATTCTTGTAATTCTTTTCTTTTTGTAGAGATGGCCAGTGAAGAAGAATAAGGTACGTGTTCTCATTACATTTATTTACATTTCACTGTAGATGTTAAACATTAGTATTGTATTACTGTATTCAACTTTATCATTTGCACGGTGCATCTTTCGGTTAGCCTGATGTAAAGCACTAGGGGGCAGTAGCTCACTGTACTATGGTGCAACAAAGAATGACATGTATGCTCAGGACTCAAGCTTTTGTGAGTAACCTTGGTTTCAGCATAGCCTATTTCTTTTGTGGTTTTATAGTGAACCTTTTTGTAATGCATATTATTTTCAGTGTTATCATTTGCTATGAAAAGTATGGTACAATATTAGATTCTGATCAAAACCAAAATAATAATATTGACTGAATATGTTGTCATGAAAAAGCCCTTAGATGAGTATTAGTAATAGAGCAGTATTTGGTTTTGTAGTAAACAAAGTTCCATCTCTTCTCAAGTGGTTTTCAATATATTGCAGCTGTAATTAGATTCAGAGTGAAATAGGAGGGTGGCTGTTTGGGACTCACACTGCAGCGAGTGGGTTTATATTCACACCTATGTAGTCACTACATCTGCCACTGTTCAGTCTCTTGGTGGTCCAGTAGACAATCTCAATTTGAAATTAGATGACAAAGGAATGAAGCCATTTTCATACACATTGTAGGTTATCCACTACAGATGGTTAAAGATACTCAAAGGGAGACAGAAATGTGTGATGGGACATTACACAATGTTCTGCTGCCTAAATCACAGTGCTAATTTAACAATGTAACAATGCCATTTTTTTTCCATTTCATTTTTGACAAACGTACAATATCTTATTGCATTTAACACCTATCCTGGAAGTGCTGAATACCCAGTTCTTACGGCTCTACTCCCCCTCTTTCAAAACATCGTTTTCTCCCTCTGTGTTACCACCACAGAGACAGGGAATGGCAAGTGCCTAAGTAAAACTCTGCTAGTGTTTCAAACAGGAGGGGGGCGTATGGTAGAAGCGGGAGGGGGGCTCTGCTGTTCGAGGCATGTTGCCAGTGTGGGATGCCTAAGATCGGCAAGGCTGATAATTCCCAGGCATAACGGGCAATAACCCAGATGTTGGGATGTAATATCACAGCTGTGGATGGACAGTGCTGAGGTACTAGCCAAATGGTCCTGGGTCTGAGCTCATCATGCTTGTCCCCATGCTGTCCCACCATATGGAAGCAATCGCACAGCCCTTTTAGGACCAGGAATAGATTCTCTTTAGGGGCCACTTACAGTTAAGTGGAATTGTTTTATTGGCCGCTGAGATAGAAATGTGTCCAAGATAAACACTTGGGATGACTTGGCTGAGGCCTGTTTTATATCGCTCCTCCACTCCCTCTGTTCCTCTTCTTTTGAAGGGGCTGATATTTATAGGGCTGTGCCTGTGGTATTCCATGTTAATTCAGGTCCCTGAGATGTGCTTTGATCCCCTTCGGATTGGGTGGCAATGTGGGTTGTGACCCCGTAGTGAAGAGGAGGGGCCGGAGTGGCAGGGGAGTTGTAGTGGGGCTGTTTGAAGCAGCGTCGCTGGGGCAGCTGAAGGAGCTGGGCAATCAAAGAGGCTAGAGCAGATTACGGTCCTGCTCTTTAATTACAGTCAGCCCTACACAACCTCTCTGCTGTTTGTTTTTACAGCCCTGGCCTATCACCGCATGGCCTCACGGGAACTCTTACATGGAAACATATCAAGGCTTCTCTTTCTCACTCCCTCTGTGACACACGGCAGGAGAAGTGGATTATTTGCTGTCCTTGTCCTTGATTTCCTTGGGTTCTCAAATACACAACATCTTCTTAGTTTCATAGCTTCATGTTAGCAGAGAGATTTGTTATTTTTTTTGGTTAAATTAAAATTGGATAAATTTGCCAACATGCAGTAAACTCTGATGCTGGCCATACATACTGCATGTATGCATAATTTGCTGATGAGAGAGCTGTGGGGTTTGCATCATTACTCACTGCTGCCTGCTGTCTCTGGTGCAGTATGCCAAGTGTCCTGCCTCCCCACACTCAGTCTGGGAGCCAGTGATGAGTGGGACTGTCACAGCCAGGGACATCTGGCTGCTTGCTGACGTCCCTCTCTTCCTCCCTCTCCAGGAGCCTCCGTGGTGTGGCTTGACTGTCAGTAGAGATGTGCTAATATGCTCCAACAGAGATGTGCTGTATAGTGTAAACCTTTGTCCTACTTTCATGGCACTCTGTGAACATGATGAGGTGCCAGGCTGAGGCAGGAGCAGGCAGGTAAACAGAGGGGAGTGTGCACAACTTCCACACACAATGCCTTTGAAAAAACGGAAACAAAAACTGCAACTGTCTGTATGTATCTTTACCCTGCAGCAGAACCAGGCCGCACCATCCCAGCGGCCAGCTGATACTCAGAAGAATCAGCTGAAGAACCAGATGTGGACTGGGGTGCTCAGGATCACCTTGGTGGAAGGACAGGACCTGCCGCAGTATGGCCATGGGGACATTTACGTCCGCTTTCGCCTTGGTGATCAGAAGTACAAGAGCAAGGTTGGACTAGTTTTTTTTTTTTTTTTTTAGTTTTTCTCTTTCCCCACTTCTCCTACATTCCCTTTTCTCATGCTTCTCTGTCTTTTTAATGTCTGCTCTTTATACTTCAAGTGTTTCTTCCCAGCCCCTATCTCTTACTTCCCTGCTTCTTTCTCTCAGCAGGTACCTGTCAGTGACTCACCTCCACCTTGGCTCACTGGGCCATGGCAGAGGCAGCTCATTAGACTGGGCAAGGCTGCCACTCACTTCTCCCTGTGCTTCTGGTGCTGGGCTTCATTGCCTTCATTTGCATACCCAGCATGCCCTGTTCATCTACCTGTACTCGTTGGCCTCCCCCCTGATGATTCTATGGTGCACTTGTCTTGTGTTGTCGTGTCATTTCTTTGTAAACCTCTCTGCTTTCCTCTCTGCTTGTTTGTTTGTTGAACAAAGCTGATTCTAATTGGAAGCTGTCAGTGTTTACAATCCCAGAGTGGCTACTGAGGTGTACACATACAAGCACACACAAACAGAGACACATACACACAACACACCTCTCTTTCTCCTCTCCTGCCTTGTTCTGGTTGGACTGAATGAAGACTTAATCCACCTGTCATGCAGGAGCTGCTTAGATAATGCATTAAACCTGACATTGCATCAAGATGCACAAGTGTGTGTGTTTCTGTTTTACTGTATGTGCTGAATCTGTGTCTTTACTGCCCTCAGAACCTTTGCATTCAGGCCAATCCCCAGTGGAGAGAGCAGTTTGACTTCAATCAGTTTGAAGATAACCAGGAACCTCTGCAGGTGGAGGTGTACTCAAAGAGAGGCAGGAAGGGTGAGGAATCATGGGGGATGTAAGTATTTCCTGATGGGTCGTGTTAATTTTGCTCACATTGGCTCCACCATAGAACTAGTTGGCCTTATGTGTTTCAATGGAGCAATTTTCCTTTTATGTCTCAGGTTTGAGATTGACCTATTGAGACTTTCATTTAATGAGAGGCAGCTCTACACTCATGTGCTGGACCCAGGAAAGGGCAGGCTAGTGTTTCTGGTCACCCTGAGACCCTGCTGGGGAGTCTCCATCTCTGACACTGACGGAGCTCCCTTGGAGAAGCCTGATGAGAAAGGCTCAGTAGTGGAGAAATTTGTAAGTCTGTTTTGGGGTTAAGTTTATTTTTATACTTTTAAAAAAAGTTCCCAAATGTTGGCATAATATTCTACTCTCAGATACAGTTTAGTGATGATCCGAATGTTGTCAGCAGATTCAGTAAGGAGTACAAATATGTCATATGGATTGCATGAAGTGCTGTTGGGCACAATTTCAATAACATTAAGATTGTTCTGTTACATGCCAGGTGTTAAGGATGCAATTTTGTGTGGTGTGTGTATTGCACATAGTAAAAAAAAAAAAAAAAAAAAGACATTTGTAATCATATTATTTTTTTCAGAGCTTAAAGAACTCGCACAAATGTGTGGGGGAGGTTGGCTTCCTTCAGGTCAAGGTTATAAAGGCAAACGATCTTCCTGCAACAGACCTCAATGGTAATCTGTAACAACAATTTGCTTCTTTTTTTTTTGGTATTTTCCTATTCTTTACAATAAATAACAACAATTATTTGTTATTTGCAGGAAAAAGCAGCCCCTTTTGTGTTGTTGAGCTTGCTAACAGCAAACTTCAAACTCACACAATCTACAAGACCCTCAATCCAGAGTGGAACAAAGCATTTACATTGTACGTATGACATCTGGAAAAAAAAATCAGGACATCTGACCTACTTTGTGTTGTAAATTTTAATGTAACATTTGTCGAACTCTTATGTTACAGCCCAATTAAGGACATTCATGATGTGGTAGAGTTGACTGTCCTTGATGAAAATGGAGACAGAACCCCAAACTTTCTAGGGAAAGTGGCCATTCCTTTACTGAGTGTATGTTTGTTTAGTTTGTAAAGGTCTTCTATATCTGTGAGATAAAAAATATAAAATCATTGCAAATTATGATTATAAACATACTGTATTTTTAAATTCTAAAAGATTGAGAATGGACAGCAAATATGTCTGTTCTTGAAGAAGGAAAACTTGGGAAGCACATCCAAAGGAATCATCACACTGGTGCTGGAAGTTATCTATAATAAAGTAAGGATCAAACCGAATGGGGTTACATTTGTTAGAACTGTGACAACATTCTTTATCATACAGTGTAAAGTCGAAAACATAGTTAAACTGCAGTGCTATTTTTTTCTTTCTTTATCCCAGGTCAGGGCTGGTATCAGAACCTTCCAGCCGAAGGAGACAAAATTAGTGGAGGAAAACCTGAAGTTCTCCAAAAAGGTTATCTCTATTGACGTTCTTCGCAGAATTTAGCAGATGGAACAAAAAAAGCTTGCCAGTGGGTTCCCCTCACATCCCACTAATAAAGTAGCCACAACAAAGCTACACATGGTCATAGTTTGGATCGGTCATAGACAAGCTAATTAGTTTAATTGGCTTTAAACATCTAACTTCACAAGTAGCAAATAATGAATTGTAAAGCTGATTCAAGCTCATTGCAAAGTCATAAACATTATGTCCAGTATCAAATGATACTAACCGGTGTTTTGTTCCAATTATTTCCCATTAGGTTCTTGCCCGGAATATATATCGGGTTAGAAAAATCAGCACGGCAGTTCTGTACACGTTACAGTACATTAAAAGCTGTTTTCAATGGGAGAGCACGCAACGGAGTCTAATAGCCTTTCTGGTAAGTCATTGCCTCATGTTAATGAACTCTCTTTAAGCCTAGGGGCGAACAAGTTTTGTCCCATTTCACTGCAGCCCAGTTTTAACTCTTTCATTTTATGTGAATTAGATGTTGAGGAGAATCTTTGGTTTAGCCATTTTCTCTCTCTGCAAGTCTTGTTCCCATGAAAAACAATGGCTGCCTTCTGTTTTTATCCTGTGTGTATGTGATGGATGTGCTTTATCCTTTAAATCAAACCCCACTTGGCTTTTCTTCAGTTCTGATGACATTAGAGTGTATTTGAAGGGATGTGGTTTCGGCGTTTGTACATCTGACTTCTTAGCAAAGCCTCCTAACCCGGGGGACGGTGTAAGGAGGATCACAGTCTCAGTTTCCTTGGATGGAGGAGTGACAGTCTGCCTCCGAGATTTGAACCTTGTTTAAATGTCTCTGTTTAGCTGTTTTTAATGAGGGTATGTGATCTAAGGTCCTAAGCTTAAATAATCTTAAATCACCCTGTGAATCCCCCTCAGTACAGCACATGTAATGTCATGATTAAGAGAGTACACTTGCCATGAAAGCCCTGCCAGCGCCGTGTCAGGGTGAGGAAGCGGTCACAGACAGGGTGTGTGAAGAACTCTCCTTTCACTGCCTTTCTTCTGTCTGCGCTGTCTCAGGATGACATGCAATTCATACCTGGTGTATTCTATAAGCCCTTCTCACTGATCCTGAGGTGCAAATCCCCCCAGGCAATGGCCAGGCTCAATGTATCACAGCCTTTAGAACAGCACAGCACACAGACAGGCAGGCGGACACGCAGACAGGAAGACGGAGAACAATGCAGGCGATTGTATAAGGATAGAGTGGGAGGCAGGCTACTATCTGGGAAAGAAAGTTGGAGCACAGAAGGAAGAAGACAGTGCGGTAAGAGCGCAGTCTATGAAGGCAGATAGCAAGAGACTTGGAGGCAGGGATATGGGCAGGAGAGCAGGAGGATAGGCAGGCTGACAGGGGACAGGTCAGCGGGATGGGGCCATCTTCTTCCACCTATAATTAGATCCTCCGCAGGCGATGGGAGTGTGTGGTGGCACACTCTAATCTTTCATTTCCACTTCTACTCCACCTGCTGTTTAGGAGTGCTGCACACAAATAGAGATTGTAGAATGAAAGAAAAAGACTTACATACTCACAGTTTTCATCATGATCATCATTGTTACTGTAGTGTAGTGCTTCTCTGTATTATTTTTGTATGTCATCTGCTCCCTAACAGTGAAATGGTAATTCTTGTGACATTGACTATAGCTGCTTTGTCCTTTTATTTGTAACAACTGCTCTGTTTTCAGACACTAACATCAGCATGGCGGTTGGTATTTTTAAAAGCAGACAGCAACAGAGTAGTCAGGGTTCGCCTTTGTCTGCAACGAGGTGCGCTTCAAATAGTCTAAGAGTTGAAGGTGCGTGGTGAGGATTGCCTAAACAAAGTGAATCTCTGCCACTGTGCATTCATCACCCACTCATCAGCAGACCGAGAGTTCAACGAGTGAAAAGTACTTTTTTTTTCAATGATTTATTATATTCTCAACAAGCAAGAGGCAGAGTGAAACATGCAAATCACATGTAAATATTGCATGTAATTGCTAGTGACAGAAAAAACTCTGAACTTACACTACTGTCTGACAGTCAGCGAGGGCAACAACAGGGTCTTGGCTGACTGTCATTACAAGCCAAGTGCCATGCCACTATCCACACTTGTGCCCCTGCCCACTCCAAGGCCAGCCCCTGTACAGTCCCTCCTCCTTCTCCAAGTCATCATTTGCAATTAAGTTAGTGTTTGGAGCTGTCTAAAGCAGCATGCCACCATGTGCCTTAATGAAAGCAGCTCCCACTCCTATCTTTATATCTTTAGGCAGTGGTAATAAGGTAACTGATTCAGACATTGACAGATGGCCTCTGCTTGCCTCTCAGATGTGCATAATTATACCACTAGTGTCTGCTCTTTTCCACCGTGGCAGGCAGCGCAGTGCTTCTCAGGGTATGCCGGTAGGAAATGCTGCAGTGGTGGGTCTAGCTTTAATATACATTACAATAAATTATTTATCAAGCAGGCAGACCAGTCCTACCCTTTTACACCATATACATCCTGTAATGCATTACCGCTGTTGTGGTTTCTACTGGGACTGCGGGATGCTCGCGTAGTGCTTTACCAGGAATACTTAGCCATTATATCACTCAGTCCCACAGGCCAATTTTCTGACCTTCACACAGCATGTAGTCTACATTTTTATCCTGTTTATGTAGATTTGTGTATGCATTATGAAGTGGTTGTTGGTGTGCGGTGTGTAAGGTATTCAAATTTTGTATGAGGGATCATTGCTCAGGTTCACGTTTAGTGAATGACAATGTGGGGAAAAAAGGTTTTGTTTTTTTTGGGGTGGGGGGGAGGGGGGGAGTCTTGTTTGCTCATACTAAGATAACTTTTCCCTTATAAGCGACAATCAGAAAGCTACACATTCCAGGAACATATAAATCGAACACTTACAGATTGATGGTTTATTTAGTTCTATGCTGCTACTGAGGGCTACTGTACGAGAGGAAACTCTGTAAAGAATGGAAAGTCTTGCAGTATTGTCACTTTTTGCGAGTCCAGGAGGTTTCTTGTTTTGATTATGCAATCTCATCAGCAGAGTCCATATTGTTTGAAGTTGCCTTCTATTTTCTACCAATGGGTTGCAGTTTTAAAATAGAGTCTAATTAGGTAATGTACCAAAAAAAAAAAAGGAAAATATTTCTCACGCACTTAAACAAAGTTTTGGCAAATCCTCATAAACATTTTCATCAGTGAACGGAAATACAAACAAGAAATTTGGATTTTTTTTCCCTCTCCTTGTTTATGCTACAGTAATGAGCCTAGGATCTGCGCTTTTCAAGAGTTTGACAACAGCATGTTCCTTTCTCTGAGAGAGAGAAAATGTGACAGCTAAAATCTTCATAAAATAACGGCCTTTAGATGTGCTTTTCACTAAGACTGAGCGAGATGAATGTGCTATACATCAGCAGTGACTGCAGAGGGGTCACCCAGAGTTCTTTGCTGCACGCAAGAATAGGACCTGTAGATGGAGCTACAGCACTGCTGGAAATATGAATGGAGGCGCTAAGGAGATCAGTTACTTTTCCCAACAGGAGCTATTCGTGGGAACAACTTGGAGTGAAATCCTCCATTCTGTGCATTAGACCAAGAGAAACAAGTTTCTTCCACAAAAAAAAGAGGGAAAAAAAAGCTAAATGAGCATGTATTATCCAGCCAAATTAGTCTGTTTCAGAAGTTTAAAGTTGAGAACAATTTTGATTTAGATGAAATGGATGAAAGTTAAAAAAGAAAAAAAGATCATTTACACTTGAAAGCTGATTTTGAGCTTTGCTGTCATTAGAGCGCTTTAAGTATTTAAGTAGAATTAATATTTTAACATATGAGGTACCTCATCTGTCAGGAGGTAGACTAGAAAGAAACCTGTATACCTTATGTGAGTATTTCTTTTTGACACTGCCAGGTAGCAACCGCTTTAGACATCATTTGACAGCCTGTGAAATGCTGATTGCCTCACATCACACACTGTAAAGATGGCATTTGATGAATGTTTGATGCGGTGCAGCTGTAAACACACTTGGCAGCTGCAACGGGCTCTTTTTTGGGGGCTGATAGAATCACCGTCTCCCCAGATGAGGGCAGGACAGGGTCAGATCTGGCTCCAGAGGTCTCAGGAGACCACCTGTGTAGAGCCACAGCAGTCGGGGCCATTAACCAGAACACCAGCCCAGCCGAGATCAAAGCTATAATCAGAGTTGTCATAATTGTTCTTGTTAACACTGTCCCTGAAAACGAGATGCTTTGTGAGTCTTGGATCTGCCCATTTGTGGTTTACTGCATTGCAGTGTGGCCGAGCTTTTTTGAGAACAGCGAGAGGACTGTGCACGCCTGTGAATTGTCTCCTTGTTTCTGCTTTGCATCTGTTTTCTCTCTGTTTGAAAAAGTTGGAGGCCTTAAAGGAGTGGGTTTCTTCAGTCTCATGGGGGTTACACTCTCCATCGCAATGGCTGTGGGAGTTCTCACAGACTGTGCAGTGTGAATGTGTCTACTAGGGAAAAAAAAAATGATGGCAGTGATGGCAACGTGTGCATTCCTGGTTTTGAGTCTGAGATCTATTAATTATTAAATGATAGGCTATGACTACTTGCAAGCTGCTCAGCAGTGCCTCCTGATTTAACACTGTATTATTATTTAGCTGCCCTGAATGACTGTGTGTCAGTTGACAGCTTTTGAGGCTGGCTGAATGCAATGTGTAACCTTGAAACATGTCCCCTTATTAGTGGGATTAATAAGCTTTCACTGCTAATATTCACTTCATTAAGGCTGTGAAATTGTTCCCACTTTTTTTTTCATGTTTTAGGACATGGATTTCAGTTTTGAGAACACATTTGATTGAATTTAAAGTAACTAAATTCATTATTATTATTTAGCAATATTTAACATCATAAAGGAACTTTTAAGTGTAAACAAGTAAAGTGTCTTCAGATCAGTATTAGCTTACTGTACTAAATAAACATGTTGATACCCAAGAAGGCAAGGTTTTATCTGTGCATCTGTTGTACTTTGTGGTTTTATATTATCTGTGTTTCCAGCGTGGATGAAGTATGCTCTGCGTTTAACCCCATTGTGTGTGCGGTATCATAATGACTGCCTTTAACATACTCACCACCTTCCTAGTCACAGAGGACACCACTCCCCAGGCAGCTGAAGCGGCGACCTGTCCGCCCCTATGTGTGGCCAGTCTTGGCCCCGCCACGTTAATGTGCGTGTGAGCTGAGCTGACAGGGAGAGAGAGTCCATGCCACTCCCTCCCCTCCTCCTCAGGGGAAAAGGCTCGCATGGCAGATCTGTCACCCAGGAGGTCGCTCAGTGTTAACGCTCCCGACACGGATTAAACACTGGTGGCCAGTGCCGGAGTGCGGGGTCAGTGTAGCCACCACTGACAGGCACCACGGGGCCCCCACTGACTGCCCCGCTCCAGCCTCGTACTGGTGCTACTCTGGCCCTGGCATGTGTCAGACAGGCGGGGAGACAACGGCCAGTGCTGGCCCTGTGAGCAAATGCTAATGCTTTGCCTCGCACGGCTGCTCTTCCTCTTCCTTTGATAAAGAGCTGCTATCACTAGTGCTCTGTACTATGCAGGCGTCCTTTACAAGCTGTGGCATTTACTTATCATTTTTTGCTATGGCTAACCTTTTGTTTATAAATTAGAAAAATTTGTGTGCACTGAATGAGCTGAAAATATACAACACCATGCTTTATTATCATTATTATTATTATTATTAGTGTAATGGTTTATTTTGTTTCCAGGAAGCAAGGAATGTATTTGTTTATGGTTATATTTAGCTGTGTTTTTTTTTTTTTTTTTTTACAAATATATATATTTTTGTTGCTTATTTTGTTTTTTAAATCTATCGTAAAGAATAATAGTAATAATTGTAAATAAAGTGGAAAACTAGCCACTTAACTTGAGTAGCTTAACTACAGTAAATATCAATAGCACATAGCGTGTTTGATTTGAAAATTGAATTGTAAATTGTATCACACTCACACAACTGTTGCAACTGATTTCAACCCGCTGAAGAGGGACATAAAATTCCCCATTTCATTGCTATCTCTCGAATATATAGCCTCTCTCTCTCTCTCTCTTTCTCCCCCCTTCCTCTCTCTCCCTCCCTAGTTGATAAGACTTGAGCTGAGCGTATGTGAAATATTTATTCAGCGTTAGCTCAGAGCACTATGGCTGCCCACACACTCTACCTGCCCCGAAGAGAAATCTTATCTGTGCTTCCTCTGCCTCTGACACCCCCTGAAAGCCTGTCCCCACACTGGCCCAAGCTCAACACAAATTACATGTTTCATTGCTCTGCGTTTACAGCTACTTTAAAGCCTGCCGCTCCTGTCCCCTACATAAGCCCTCAGCCAGACTCCTTTTCAGCCTGGCTGAAAAAAAAAAAGAAAAAAAAAAAAGACCTGCATGAGCTGAGCTTCTACTTGTGCTTTTGATTCATTATTAATCTATTTTTTGTATTTTAATTGAGGAAGTAATGCAGATGATTTTTGCTGCCCTTGATTCCACCCAGAAAAAGAACCTCTCTATCAGAGTAACGACTATTCAAGTTTTTATAATGGCTCCAATCTATTATTTTTTTAAATAATCATCATTTACATTTATTTTCTTAATATTTGTAGATCCCATACTTGCATGTACTAACACACATGGAATATGTCCTTTTTCTGTCTCACAGAGACAGCCACACATACATAGACAAATTCTGCAGCCTGAAGTCAGTCTTGTTAAACTCTTTCAGTATATGTTCACGTAATCTGGCATTCGTCCACAGCCCCCATGACTGACCCTCATAATACTGGCTGGCGCTCTTCTCGCTTTGTTTAGCTTTCCAAGTGGAGTGCAACTGAAGAGAAGTAGTGAAGATACAGCCAAGATTAAATCTTCCATGTTTTTGGATGGCACATACACTAAAAAAATAAGGGTATTTTTGAAATATACCATGTTTAAAAAAAAAAATAGTGGAAAGGGTGTTTTTAGGTTGCTTTTTTTTTCAGTAACAGTAATGATATTGTATGGCCCTGTGTGCTGTGACATTACACTAATTTGACTCAACTGTATTACGTGTGTTATACTGATGTGACGCTTAAATTTTTTGCCTGTTGTCTGCTGTAGTGTATGAGGAGAGCATTTGGCAGCCTTGCAGTCTGGTGGTACGTCTGCCAGTCAGTAGTTTGGGTTGGTAGACAGGGCCACCCCCTCCTCTGTTAATCAATTTACAGGATGGTAGAAACTCTTATAGAGGGTGTCTTTGTCCCTTTGTTCCTGCTACGATCCCTTCTCCCTCTCCTGGGAGAGTGTGGGTGGTGGGAGCTGCCATGCTTGCTCAGCTTTAAGTTATTTTATTCACACTTTTAATCGCTGAGTGCTTTATTATTAGGTGCTGGATTCTGCTGGCCAGGGGATCTGCATGAGAAGGCGCAGAATGCATTTAGTGGAATCATATTAATGGCACTATAAAACAAATCTGTCAGGCTGTTCTTAACCCTGCTGGCAGAATTGCTCTGCCCAGGGTTGTCCCCTTCTCCAAGCGCTTACAGGTGGCTAAGGAGAGTGCATCTCCATCATCTACTCCACCGTGTGCTAATAGTTTTATTAATTCATTCTTTTTTTTCTCCCTAGGCACCCTGTGCATAATCATACAGACATTTTTCAACTTACGGGTGTTTTGTCAAGGTTTCTTACATTAGAGACACTCCTCCCAGGCATACATTCTAACACTTGTTCAATTACAAATCGTTTGTTATCCAGTTCTGTTGTGTGCAAACCTAAATGCTCAGGTATATCATTAATTATTACCTCCTTTGCTTTTGTTTGTTGCTTTATGTCCTCTTTGGTTAAATAAATGACCATTTTACCACTCGAGCAGCATATTAGCATTGTTGTGTTGAAAAAGTTCAAGGTTTTACTTGTCATGCATCATTCGTCGATGGTTGAAAAAATATATATACTGAAATGGAGCCCATCTTTGATGGCAATTAAAATGTGGATTATTTTTTATACAAATTTACGCTTACCGCCTGAAAGGTTGCACTTTGTCCAACATGTCCTTTAATCACTCAGCTTCTTGCCGATAAAACATAAACCACTTAGTGGGGAATTAGTTCTGTCTCCATTTCACAGAAACTCTGGAGAATGTGAGGAGACAAGGGGAAGGTATAGCGCTGCCTCTGCTCATTACTGTGGGATATCTGACGGCAAAGTCTCAGTCTGTGCACCTGAGTGAAGGAATCTGAGAGGTTTTCCCAGATGTTTTTCTCTATCGTTTTTATTAGTGTTAAAAAAGCATGTAAATCCTGAACACATGGGCTGACATACCATGAGGGAGGAATTGAGAAGATATTTCTGACAGTTTTAGTTTATACCCTCATTTAAGCACTCAGTTTAGACACAAGGCATTGTATTTCTGTAGGCTTTTATCTTGTCCACTGAGCCAGAACGCGGTGAGCAGAAATTTGCATTAGTGGGCGATTATGAATACCTGTGACAGATTCTCTCTGCCAGCTCCCTGGGCGGAAATGAATTGGCTCCCTCTGTTGACTTGCACAGGAAGACAGAGACCAAGCAATTAGACTTTAGTGGTTAATGTAGCAGCTTTTGCAGGGAGGGCAAGGAGGTTCAACATTCCTGCTGGGCTCATGTCAGTTTCCAGGCACATTTTCCCCCCTTTTCTTTTTCCTTTTTTATGAGAATACTGGGAATATGACAAGCTACCTGTCCACCAGCCAGCTGAATTCCTCTGGGGTGAGGGGAGCGTCGCTTTAGAATCGCCTCATGGGAACTGAGGTGACAACACATGACGTAGGTTATTCATAACAGAGAGGAGATGTACTGCAGCTACCTCTGCACATCATGCATATTCATTGTTTACCTTCTTTTTTTTTTTTTAATCCCCCAACAGCTCTAGTTTGTTGCTGTACACGTAATTCAAACGAGCCCTTATGAAAAATAACAATAGCATTTTCTTACATCTTGGTTGTCCTGCTGTGTTTCTGCATGACGCTTCAGCTCACCCACTGTCTCCCAGGTTGTATGGAGGGATAATAAGCGGTACAGTGGTGAAGCCTAGGGCACTTGGGCCACTGTGTTGTCTGCATTACTCATGGTTCACGTTTCTCTAGTGGCCGTTTGAACCAAGGCCTGGTGTGGTGGTAGGTAGACTGGCCCCCAGAGCAACGTGCACGGGCTCTGCATGGTTGCTATGACAGGAGCAGTCTGCTGTTTACAGGCCTGCTATTGAGGCCTGAAGGCCCCAGTGCTTCACATCCTGTCTCGGGTTTAACTCGAACATATTGTTCATACGCTAACCAGCCTCCAGGTCTTTGAGCTGAGACTGCACAGTGCTGGCATTATGTGGGGTGAGCATAGCCGTTATATTCAACGTTTTGAAATAAACTTTGTTAAAAGAAAAAAAGTACAATAAATGTCATTCTTGGATTGCATCAATTATAGAAAATATATATAAAGTATGTGGAAATATTTATATTAAGAAAGATGTATGTAGGTAAAATGAAGGTAGACCATATGCTGGGTGTATTGGCGCATAATCACACTATAATAGATTTTAAGATTCAGCTTGCCGCTGAGGACATTTTTATTTCATCCCTGTCAACCTGCTGGTGTGATCCTCCTCACACATTCCTGATAATTTCAGTTGGAGACAGACTCATTAGGCTGTCACTAAATGGGTTTAAATGCAGCCGTCCAATTAGTGCTCTGCTGTGAAATGCAGTGGGAGTTGTGCAACGTGCTTAGCACCACTCCTTTACAGAATTATGAGGGATTACTCATTCAGTGTGATCCATCTTATTTCTACCAGGGGTCTTGGCTTTTCTCAGTATCATCGCCACGGAGGGGGTAAAATTTTGCAAGTGCTTCTCCAGTTGCCATATGTGCCTCGTCAGAGAGCCTCGCCGCCTCTGAATCTAAGAGGATTTGATGTGCTAGTTAAAAGACAGCATACCATGCCTATCCATGTCATACTTTCTGTTCAGCAGTAAGGCACTCTGCCAGCACAGTGTTATTGGTATATATAAATAGGATTTCAAGATATTAAAACTTGTCCCTGAATGTCTGTTACTTTCAAACTACTAAGAGTAAAATCTGTTGCCATTGGCTGTAAATCTCAGTGGCTTTACATGCTTCATTTTCATGAGATTTAAGACATGGTTAAATCCGTTATATATTTTGTTTTGAGAACAGGCTTGCTGAGATTTGAAAGCTGGGTGAAGGTGCTGTAGTTTGATGTGCTTTGCGTTATGCTGCCATGTCCTGTCTCCTCAGATCTTCCTTGTAACGGTGTGGCACTGGGAGCTCTTCATGCTGCCCCTGTTCCTGCTTCTGCTTATTGGCTGGAACTACTTCCATCTCACTGTGGGGAAGGCCAACTCCAACCAGGACCTGGTGAGTGAAGAGGAACTCCTGACTGAACTCCTCAGTGTTCATCCATACAGATCCCTTATAGTGCAAATTAAATCTATATGTTAACCCACCTATGGTCATACCCTGATGGAATGAAACCTTTTTGGTACACATTGGGCAAATTACAGTTTTACAGTGATCTCAATTAACAGCTCTCATACTTCCATATACTATATGATGCAGTTGTTCTATAAAATGTACCTCTGAGCACAGTCAGTTGTGGCAGAATTCCACATGTTTTATAGCTGGTTAGACTAGTTTCTACATTGTCTCCAGAGGCCCAATAAAACATCTATCTGCAAGAAGCCACTGAAATTTAATCACTGTAGACGTATGTATAGCCTGTATTCTGTGGATATAGTCTCACCACATCTGAAAAGGCAAGTTCTTTTCACAGTGTACCACCATCTCCGCTCTATCTAGTGTTATGGAAATTATGTTTGCCCTACACATGTCTATGAAGGTTAATGCTGTTCACACTTCTGACTGCCCCCCAATTTCTCTGTGTTGTAAGCCTTCTCACCGGCCAGCCAGGGGCCTGGCCTGTTCACACACCCTCCCAAAGCAACATCCGCGGCCCAGTGATTGTGTTTATGGCTGCTGGCAAAGATGCAGTCCCTAGGCAATGTTAAAGCCCAGGCTCACCCTCATATCCAGTGTGGAGACTCTGTCACCCCTCTGTGACCCTCTAGCTGGCAATGACACAGCTCTGTTCCCAGGCAATGTCACAGTGTGCACCACAGCGGGGTCAGGGATGACTTGATATAAAGTGATCTAGGCAACAGCATCCAAATTAAATGTGTTTTTTTTTTTCCTTTCCTCTTTCTGTTTTTCTGTGTGCTTATGTTGTGGAGAAATGAGATTGCTTTGGTGTGACAGTGCTCTTGTGAAGAAGGCCCTCTTTCACCTCTCCTTTTGTGTGAGGTCACCCCTGTGATGCAGTCTCTATGGAAACAAGCCTCTCCCAATAGGGGTGAATGTACTCAAAGAAAATTTCATTACTAGGTGTTTGTTAAAAATGCTCCAGTGCCCACATGTCCCGTTCGTTTGAAATCACCCTCTACCCTTTATTTTCTCTTAGGTGAACATGAGCATGGGTGACGACGAAGAGGAAGATGAGAAGGTATTTTATCTTGTCTCTTTCTAACGTTTTGAGGGATAATATGTTCAAGTGGAACGTTATTGCTTCTCAGTTTTCATCGTTTAAGCTTTACCATAAACCCTGGCTGTTTTAGCATTTGAGTGACATTACTCTGTGGTTTGTACAGAAATCTTTTTCAGACTTATAAGAAGTGTGAACCCTGCTAATTTTTTTTTCTGAAAAACCAAGGTTAAATTAAACACATAACAATGTCTGCATGCTGCTGGGTAGTACAAGTTCCTGGTTTTGGAAATTCCTGCAAATCTTAAACAAATGAATGCATTGACACATGCTTCTTTTAAAGCATAAAACATTCTACCAAAGAGCCATACAGGTTCTAGTCAATATTTTAGCATAGTCCCAGTGACAGTTACTTCTCAGAAGCTCTTTTCTAACTAAGAATAGAAATATTTTCATGCATCCCAAATGAGGGCAACATCTTTGAAATGGTTGTAGCATGTAGCTCTTTATTCTGATCCTCTGGGTATTCAGTGTCACTCTGCAAATACACTCCGCTGAGATACCGCAGCCCTTTGAAAATCTATAAATCAAATTTAAACAGCATCATCAATTAGATTTTGCACAGCTGTTGGGGATAGAATTGGTAGATTTTTTGTATCATCATTGTTTAAATGGAATAGTTATGTTGAGAATGACCTTTTACTACCAGAATATATGAACAAAGTACAATAATACAGCAGTAAAACTAATACCCAAAGGTTAACAGTCATTTTCACTTGTTCGTTTGTGAGAAATCATAAATGATAATGTTTATTAATACATCTCTCTGGTGTCTCTTGAAAAACAAAACAACAGGAAATCTTTAAGTAGCCTGAAAATTATACTTCCCCACAGCAAATAATATTCAATTACACTCATCCCACTGTTTTCTGTAAAGAAGGAAGAGTTAACAGGGATGTGTATTATTGCTTTATGGCAATGAAGTGTGGAACTAACGCAAAGCCTCCAAGCAATGACCCTTGTACTGCGTGTCTAGGCCCAGGATTCATATCCATAATGCGCTCAATATATTCTGTTGTGCTGACCTGAGGCTACGAAAAAAAGCCAGCTTCTTTTAAAAACACAGGCACATCCACCAAATCCTGTCTGAAAGGATGGGCTAATTCACAGATGAAACTCGCATGATATGTCTGCACACACAAAGTGGGAAGCTGCACTTGCTATCATTGCTTGGAACAGGCAAACTGGTACTTAAACAAACAAGTGATACAGAAAATTCTGTGTTTTATGAATATTAAATCAGACTGGATTACCTTCATGCATTACATTTAATATCAGTGTTTCATTTGCCTTTATACTGAAACCTCAATATATAATATAGGATTGTCTACTTTTTTTAGTTTTAGAAATGGCAGTGTCTTTAGAGGGGTTTAAGATTGTCTCAATATGCTGCATGTGGTTCTAAACTCAGTCCTCGTCTCTTAAAGCTTTTTGAAAGGTTTTCCATGAGGCTCCTAAGCCCTTTCACACTTAGAGGAAATGAAATATCTCCTTTCATTTACTAATTAAGCACTCACCCATGTTTGTTTTAAGCTGTCAGCTTTAATTTAAAGTGGCTTATTTGAAAGTCTTGTTATGGTCTTGCTGTCACTTGAATGTGATATCATGCAGTTAGATCAAGCAGTGTAGCTTTACACCTCCTATCAAAGTCTTCTTTAAAAATATTTGGGGTTAAAGAGTGATCAGTGTTAAATTTGATGACTTCAAAGCCTTTGCTTTTTTTTCCCTAGTCTCTCCTCTAACATGTGAATAAAGGCTTTTCCCTCTGAGAAGGTTATGATTACCACTCAAATATGTTTTTATCCCCCTTTTTTTCCCCTTGAGGAAGGAAATATGTAAACCTCAGACAGAGCAGCAAGAATGTGAAGGCATGACGTTAAAGAGAGACGAAAGGCAAGGCAGTGTTACAGCAGGATAATACAGAACAGATTCTCTGCCTGTGAACAAATCTGTCCTCGGGGATAGAGACAGCTTACAAATTATGTGTGGGCAAAGTGACTTCCCTTTGGCCCTAGGTATCAATTGTGCAGATAGACAATATTTAATCATAACATAAAGAAACAGAGGGGCAAAACAAGTCCATAGATCTCCAATAGAAATGAACAGCGAAGATGAAACAGCCCTTTCAATGCCCCCTGGCTGGTAGTGCTGGTCTGGAGTTGACTTTCTCCCAGAGCTCAGCCCAAGGGAGTTGGGGGGAGAGTGAGGGGGATGGTTGTGGGGGTGCTAGACTGGGCTGGGGGTGGGGGGTTACTCCATCTCTCACCCGATAGTCCACAGTCACCGCTGGGTCTCCTTGAGCACAGCAGTCAGACAGACTGGCCATGTCATGATCTGTGATGTGCATTATGAGAACCACCGCACATGGACCCACCAGCACATTAAAGCCCAAAGAGAGCTTTTTTGTGTTTTATCCCGGCAGCTCATTTTAGCTCCATATGAGATAATTTGCCAGGAACACAGGTGTTTTTCATTTAGATGCACTTCTTATCTTTGTCAGAAAAGTCACTAGAAAAATATTCAGTCTGAGAATTCAAATTTGGAACCGTTTATTCTAATTAAAATGATGCTAAATTAGCTTTTTCCAGTCTTTGTTAACACCCCGCACGTCTGTGAGAGTATGTTTACCTTTGTGCAGGAGATCAAATTGGTTCTCCATTACTGCACCTTAAAAGGAAGCTTTTACAATTTTATCTGAAATGAGAATATGATTTCACACAGGTTTTCTAATCAGTGGACATTTAGGATTCATTTAGTCTGTCCCTAGTTTACCCATCCTTTTCCATTTCAGAAGGAGATCTTTTATTTATTTTTGTTTTCTCTGCACTCATGCACATGCTGAAAAGAGAAATGAACAAAGATAAAGAATATCATCAAATGATTAATGTAGGGAGGACTTCAGTTTTGGTCGCTAAGGAGATGGAGGATTTCAAGAATGATGATAATCATGAGAGCTCTGTCTCTTGATGCATACTTCAGAGTACATCTATTTGTCTGTTTTTCCTTTTAGAAATGAAAGCCAATATAGTTTCTCTTTTTTTCCTTCCGGAGCTGTATTTCTGGCTAAATTTACCTTGCATGTGTATCCGCTGCGGTTAAATAATGCTTGATATCTTGTATTAGATTTGAATTCTAAATCATGTAATTGGGTTGCTTAAACCAGTTTAAATGGAAATATGAAGAGGACTGTGAGCTCAACTGATGAGGCTCAATGCGTGGCTCTCTGGGTCCATCAGGAGCTCACGGACATGGATTGTAATGGCTTTCAGCAGACAGTGTTCTCTGCTTTCAAAATAAACTCCGGACAAAGAGCTCAATTAACACCTGATGTGGAGTACAGAACACGAAGAAAGGTTTGCTCAGCCCCTCCAGTGGAGTGGAGTGCAGTAGGATGATGCATACTCTGATAGTCCTCATTCCCCATGATGAGACCATGAGATTCTAATCTCAAAGAAAGCATATTTGTGATGGTTCTTCCTTTTTTGGACAGTGCTGAGCCTCCAGTGTCTGTCCAGATCTGAGCCCAGTGGGGGAGGCTCTGCTAGTGTGGGAATTGCTCTCTTCCTGCTCCTTTCGTGGAGGAGAGTGGGCCTGACAGTGGGGAGTCTCTCTGTGCTGGCAGACAGCGTGTTCCCAGGGGCTGCCTCATGAAGCTCTGATAAAGGCATTCTGTCTGGACCCTGTCAATGCACACAGGCTGCGGCTTTGGCTGACTTGTAACATAAACATATAGACATCCTCATGCCTCCTGTTAGGGTCCATCAGAGCGCCCCCCTCCAACACTCTCATTCCCTTTCTCCCCCTCACTCTTCCTCTCCCATCCTCCTCTCTGTCATCATTCCTGTCATTATTTCCTCCTTTTGATGTGAGACTTCTCAGTCCTCTTTAGCTTGTGTTACTCATGTTATCTCTAGTCACTCTTCTGCCTCTGGAAGGCTTCACTCTCGTTATTTCTAGCCTTGATGTGGTCACAATTTTTTTTTTTCATTTTCAGACAAACCCTCCAACCTCCTCACATGTTGACTTATTCTGTTGCTGGACTCAGTCATTACTTTCTTAGTGTATTAAAAGCAAATAATACTTTATCTGAAGTGATGGTTGTGACAAGAATCAAATGAGTGAAAGAGCGAACAAGCACACATCTCACTAGTGTTCTAAGCGGGATGAAGTGTTTCTTCTCATGCAGACAAAGTGTTAGAGTAGGTTACAAAGCCAGACCTGACAGATTTGTAAAAACATGTTCATACTTGTCCTGTGCAAGCAGCTGGAATGGAATCTCTCCTAAGTTGTGAGGCCCCTGCACTTCTTGTCTAGGTCGTCTAGTCTGCCTGATTGCAGATGGCCATTTTGTGTACTTTTCATCTACCAGAGAGTCTTGATTGTGCTGCACTTGTGCAACAGCTCTATTGTGTATGTCAGACAAAAGCTGAAATCTCCCAGCCATCCACATAACAGCTTCTGAGCGCTGAGTCTGTCTTATCTTCAAAAGCGTAGTCTGAAGATGTACAGTGTTTGCTCATTATGGGCCATTCAATAGATAAATCACACATAATAGCATAGCAGAGATAAACTGGTCTTTGTCTACCCTGCCCAACAATTGACATACAGTGTACCTCATCAGTGTCTGTGCATTTTTTTTGTTTCTTTTTTAGGAATCTGGAAAAAAGGGTTTGATGGATAAGATATATATGGTACAGGAAGTAGTGCTGGTTGTCCAGAATGTTTTGGAAGAAATCGCAAACATCGGAGAGCGAATCAAGAAGTAATTCAACCATTTCATTTTTCATTTGTCCAACAGCATTGACTTCATTTTCAGTCTGTTTGAAATGAATAGTTTTTATTGATAGAACTTAACATGAATCTGACACAACTGTTCTTTTACAGTATATTCAACTGGTCTGTCCCCTTTTTGTCGTGCCTGGCCTTCTTGGTGCTGTTTGTGTCAACAGCGCTATTGTATTTTATCCCACTGCGATATATTGTGCTGATATGGGGTAAGTTCTACATCTAAAAACACAATTTAATTAATAAAATTATAAATGAAAAAAAAGACATTTTTGCATATTAAAAGTGTATTGGGAAAATACCAAAAGCTAACAGACTCCCACTATCTGTTTCTTACTAGATTCTTCATTATTATGACAAAAACATCCTAACAAATAGTATAAAAATCAACGCCCATACCACTGTTGTAAAACACAACTCTTATTCAATCTTCCTAACTGTAAATGCATGATTTAATGAAGTACAGCAATTTAAGAACTCTGCCATCCCTACACCTCTGCAGATGCACAGAGATCAGACAGCTGCAGAGGTTTGCTTTGCTCAGTGTGGGCTGATGTAGCAGAGCACAGCAGAGGCAAGGCCTAGGGTTTGTGTGAAAACAAAGCAGAGGTAGAGTAGCAAGCTGTATATAATACATGATGTCCTTGGGCAGTCTGTAGGCTCCTGGTCTAGCCTCTCATTATCTGCTGTAGTCATACAGAATAGACAGTCATCTCAGTGGTCAGGGAGATATGCTGCCCTTAACAGGCTCTCCTCCTCCAGCTGTAAGCCCACAACCACTGTACTTCCACACTGCCTTCAACACAATCAATACCAAAAAACCATCATATCAAACAAAAAACACACAGTCTGAGACACTCCTCTGCCTCCCCAGTTAACCCCCATCTCTGTGGTTGCAAGGCAGGCCTTTCAAGTTGCTTGCACATATTTAAGTCCTTAGGTTCTTTGTCTGCATGTTTAGGTACAGACAGTACCAAGCTGTGAATATAATGGTCCCATTACAAGACCCGAGAGATATTTCTCTCTCTGTGGTACGCAGCCATGTGCAAAGTAAATATAGATGTGCTAGAAATGATCAGATTGAAGCAAACGAAAAGTTGCACTGAAAGTATGCCTGTTGTTCAAATTATGGTAACCGATTGTATTTGTATTATTAAGTATTACTTTATCCATACTTGTCACCATTGTATTGAATTCAGGTTTCGCTGAAAGGGATCATTTGAAAAAGCATCATATAATGCAGTTACTGATATATTGGTGGAATTTCTATTCTGTACAGTAGATAGGGTTATAAAGCTCTATTTATTATTCTTATTGTTGTTATTTTTTACACTGTAAAACAGTGTAAAAATATTCTGGCTGTTATGACACCTTTATTTATTAATGTGTTCTTGTTTTCACAGGCGTTAACAAATTTACCAAGAAGCTGCGCAACCCATATGCTATTGACAATAATGAAATACGGGATTTCCTCAAGAGGGTGCCTTCTGATGTTGAAAAGGTAAGGGTCCAGTTTTACATACAGATAGGGAGGGAATTCCCTGAAGATGTCTGCATTATTTGCTGTACCAGAATTCCCAAGTGTTGCGGAAATATATCCTCTGGCTTTGTTTGATTATTAATGGACTCTCGCCTTTAAAGCGGCCCTGGCCCAATTATTCCTCCGTGCAGCTCCATGTAGTCACCGTAGTGCCTGAGTGAGGAGATGCTCAGATCTGTCCTCAGTCATATTGCTGCAGCCATGTCCGTTATTAGCAATTTTGTCTGTCTGATTGAAGCTCTGTGACATTAAAGTTGGTGATTGGCTGAAGGGCCGGCAGAGGGCTCCTGACGTGTCTGGCTGTTGTGTCAGCACAGAAACTATGATGTGGCCTCAGTCACTTCAGGGTGGGAGAGTCAATTAATGTAGTCGTGAGCCCCAGTCGTCTCGCTGGGTGCCATATGTGATTACATATTAGCCATGGCTTATATGTCATTTGCATTTACATCACAGAGCTGAGGAGAGCTGTCAGGGTTTTTGTAAGTGGTGCTGGGTGCTTGTCGTTCTCTGACTGAGAATTTTGCTCGGCCAGGAAATGAAGTACCACACAGTGCCTTCATCTCGCAGGTAACTTGCCAGACAGAATTCAGTGAGAAATCCTGACAGTCTGGATCTCGAAAGACACTCTCACCCCAGTCTGTTTCTCTGCTGCACCCTTGATGTCGTCCTGCAGCAAGCCATTGCTGACTTCTCTGTGATGTTGGAGGGAGCCTGTGTTGTTTGAGATTTGGCTGACTGAATTGGCAAAACAAGGTGTTGAATACATTTTGATTCAGAATCCTTTGTATGTTTTCTTCCCCATTGGGATACAATGTTTGAGCTTTGAAAATGACTCACTTTCAAATCCCATGGAAACAATACTTTTTAGCCTGGTTTAAAAGAGAAAGTACATCTTGAAAATAGCTCCAATCATAAAAAACAAAACACCCTTAAGATTCATCATAAGTACGTTTCATTATGTGCTGTGAAAGATAACCTTAACATCATATACACAGGAGACTCAAAACAATAGACCACATATTTTGTTTTTGTTGACTTAGAACTTCAATCCTCAGATAGGTGTGGACACAAAAAGCGCCACAAAGGCTGAAAATTGACTCCTGTCTTTCTTGCAAATGTGACTTGGCAATTAGTGCCTGTGCACATCTACAAAGTCTCCCTCAAACGGGGACTTCTGACAACACTGTGTCCGTCCTGAAATAAGAAGCATCTGTCAGTTCTGAGGACAGTTTCATGTTCTGATGCAGGAGGCAGTCACTTTGTTCCCACATTCCATCTCCCATTCTAATAATGGAGAACAGCTAATTAGCATAGAATTCTTACCTTTATTCAACCGATTCACCGCATTGTTTGAGCTAAGCAAGAATGCTTCAAAAGCAAGTTTTCAGATTTCAGCTCAGCTCTTCTCCTTTTCAGTTCACCCTATGATCTGTCTTCTTTGGATTATGGTTGCAAAAAAAAAAAAAAAATGAAAACAAACCATTGAATTTTCTAATGTCAAGGAGAACACAATTTTAGAACATAAATTTATTTTCTAAATCCATTTGAACATCATTGAATTTCTGAAACAACGACTGAAACATGAGTGAATCAATATTGAGTTTAATTCTTCTATGTAACTGACAAAAAAAAAAACAAGGTTGTAAGTTCAAATGTCACATTTAAGGTCTTGTTTTTGCCTGAAGAAATCAGTCACACCAAGCCATGAAGAAAGTTACACGTCAACCGATGTTGGTAGCTTCTCAGCTCAAACAACACTCGCTATATATTGTTCTCGGGCTTTAACAAAGTTTTCTTTAGGGGACATAACTTTACAGTGAGTGATTATGCAGTTTGTAACTCCCTCACTGGCCTGGCAGGTCATCTCAACAGTTGATGTCTGTTTCTAATATTGTGATTGTGGTGCAGAATGAGGGGGGCGTACACTGGTACGGAACCCTTGACTCTTCAAATCCTTCCTCCCTGTGATTAATCCCCTCTGCTCCTGTGTTTAAAAAATGATTCATTACAGGCGAGCCCGCCTCGCTTTCCCCTGCACCAGCTCTCCTCAGGGGAGCCATTACCGGGCGCTCCACTGAGCTCGGATTACCTGCCTCTGACCAAACTCCTGTTTGTTTTTACAGGTGCAGTACAGCGCGCTGAGAGCGCCCACCAGCCAGCCACGGAAGAAAAGGTAGGCTCCGCAGACACGCTGGATGAAAGGCTGGTCTCCTTTCGAATATGGTACCACGCAGTCTACCTGACAACAGTGCTCCAGTGCTAGCAGAACCCATGACCCTGTGCACCCCACCATACCACCCTAACTCTGCCCCTTGCTGCTGAGGGGCAGCCAGCCGCTCTCTGGCTTGTGTGTTTGCCACTCCCCTGACAGGGGCTGTGAACTGCAGCAGCTAGGAGGGCAGCACATGGTGCTGTCAATCACAAGCCTGGAGGTAAAGAAAAGAGAGCACTGCAAGGCTCAGCCTTCATCTTTGGATATAATTTAGAAAAGGAATGAAAAGCGTCGGGTTTGCTTTACCTTAGACTTCCACTGTTATGCCTTTTTTTTTTACTTTGGTGAAACTGAGAAATTTGCCTGAAGGTAAAGTTATTACTAAAGCTTAACAGTTTATGGAAAATAACTCACAGCAATGTTTTTTTCTTTATCCATGTGTTAATGTATTTAAAGGTTAAAAGGTCATACATATTGCAGAAATTTAAATAATCAGGGATAATATATAGTAATAATCAGAATCGATATATTTTGTTGTGCATTTAACATACCAGGACAGAGCACTGATTTCTACTACCCTTGCTGTGGTAAGGATTTATTGTATATGATATAATGCTGTCAGCTTTCATAATTTGATTCAGCAACAAATATATATCTATGTACTGTATGTGTATTATCTCTGGCTGACTTTATTTTGTTAAGTAAAAGTTCTGCTCTTATGTCTCCATTTGATGATGCAGCTGTTTGTCTGCATCATCAAATGGAGAATTAGCAAGAATCCTAAGTAAAGTATCTTGATCAGTATGAGGTCTTGTTTTTGCCTGTGTTTTTGCAATAACTGCACTCTAGTGAGGATGGATTACACCACTTCTTTACTTGAATACACAGTAAACACATCTGATTACACAACACAGCCATTGGAACAGAGCTCACACACCGGCCACCGCTGCGCCTTGGTTACCGAGCTCACATCAAAGCTGTGTGGCTCCAGTGTGCTTCCTAATGCATTGCTTTGTTGCCTTCTCACAATAACAGGGTCCAGATGAGAGAGAAAGAGCTCATCTCGCAGAGAGTGCTCTCTCCATCCTCAGCACTTTGTGCTTTATATTTCCACTAAAATCACCTGGCTTGTCTAATGGTTGCACACACACATACTCTGTTTTTTCCATCTGTCTCCCCGCAATAGTTTTTCCAAGTAGTGGGATGGAGTATATCCTTTATCAATTTCCTCTGCCATATTTAGTTTACATAGAAAAAATAATAAATTATTGACACATTCACCATTTAGATTTTTGCTGAACAAATAAGGCAATTTTAGATTATTCTCTCATAAATGCATTACTGTGAGAAAAAAAAAGCATACCTTCAAAATATTTACAATAATACTGTGCCAGTTCAATACAGGAGGCAGTTAAATTTTCTTTTTTGCGTGAGAAATTAATTTCCTATTTTACCTGATTTCTGTCTTTCTGAGAGTAGACAGTGGTAAGTACTCCCTTTTTAAATATACACAGAACTGAAGTTGGGCCGAACTGAGGCTTGGACCTCAGCATTGGGAGTTTGCTCAAAACTGACTGGGGGACTGAGCATCACGGCCGGGTGCCCCCCTCCTCAGCAGTAGCACGCTGGTGAAAGAGCATCCATCTGTGCTTTGTGAAGAGTTTGATTGGCTCAGGGGGACCTGGTGGAGCCCCGGGCTATCTCTTTTGACAGGCTGATAGAGACATCACTGGGCTCTCCCAGGAGCTGCCACCAGGGGTCCATTTCAAAGTGAGAGGGTGTGGAGGTGACCCTGAGCTTCTGACGAGCTAAATCCCACACACTGGCTGAAACCCTCCTACATTCTTGGCTCCATTGGGGCTGGTTTTGGCTGTGCTGGGAGGAGGGCAGAGCTGAGGAAGGAGGGGTGTGGAGGGTACGAGCAGATCACTGGCAAGACCCGATGAAGTGTCCCCAAGAGGTGAAACCAATTAAGCAATACTCCCAGGGTACTTTTAATCGACATTTCAGCAAACAACCAAATTGTCGCACCAGGACATCTAAATCTCTGATAGAACATATAAGAGTAAGACCAATTAGTTGGCACATAGAAAATACTCACTTTGGTGAATAGCAGTTTTTAAACTGAAATAATATTGTGTCACAGGGAGATATTGAGGCAGATGCTGCAAGTGACATTACGAGAGGTCATATGGGACTACGGTTGCCTGCCTCCAAGCTGTCAAATCTTTGAATCTGTGGCACTGAGGTTATGGACTTGGATGTTCCCTGTATCATTCATAGTCAATGGATCATAGAGAAGAGGCTGACAGGGTTACAACAATTGTTGATTTGACGCTGCATGCACCAATGCACATTCATGCTACCTATTCAAACACACACACACACACACACAAATAAGCCCCCTTTCAAAGAGGTGGAATCATATTTAAGGAATTATTTGTCAATGTGTTTTCTCCTGGGAAGGCCATGAATCTCAGTAGAGGAAGTCACTGTACAATATGGTCCCCAATGCAGTGGGGAAAATCCCTGGATGTTTTTACAAGCTTGCTAATGAACATTTGAGCCACACAGCAGTTAACATTGTCTGATCACATTTTTTTCTCCAGTAGTTGTTGTTGTTGTGCATGGTGTGGCAGTGATGTCTTCATCAGGCTGTCAAAAAGGAAGTGCCTGCAGCTGTGGCGGATCCCCCCAGAGCCTGTCACACTCCTTGTTTCCATGGCAGTCCTTCAGGCAGCACCACAGGCAGGCTGTGTGCAAGGACCCATACAACCTGTTTTTTCAGCAGCCGCTTCTCTGATGTTCAGCCCCGGAGCGGGCGTCAAACTACCAAGTGCAAAGAGAGAGAACATTGCACCCTTTCTCCATCGCAGTTCTGTGCTGCTTTACAAGGAGATGCATAGCAAAAAAAAAAAACTTCCTCATTTGAATAAGCCACTATTCTCAGCACCTCCTTAGTAATTGTTACATGTGCAGTGCTGTTAAGGTTCTGTGACCTCCTCTCTGAGACATAATGCGCACAGTAGGACAAAGTAACAAAAGCACGACTCATAGTTGACTTACATGTGTTAAAGCCCTTATGCACGTGTTATTTGGTCCGCTTGTACCACCTGAGAAGCAGGTCATGGAGATCAGTGGCTGCGCTCCAAGTCCCAACTGGCCTAAATTAAAGGTGTAGAGGTTATGGTCTGCCTCCAGACAGAGCTCTGACATCAATAAAGAACAGGATTTGCAAGGCATCAACTCCGTGGAAACATAATCCAAATGACAGACCAAACGGAGTTTGCTACAGTTAACTGATTGTTTTGCCTATATGAGCACATAGCAGCATGGGGAAATGATTAAAATGATGTGGCACTGCTTTTGCAGTTCCAGATTGTTGTTGCAACTTAACCAGTCGGCACATTGCTTTAGCCTCTCCCGGTAGAAGATATAAATCATGGTAACCAGGATTGATGTTGTCTCTGGGAATAGGGGTGGGAATATGACTGTGATAACAACAGAGAGAAAAATGGTCGCTAATAGCTGTTTTCAGTAGCTCCAGTTTACTAATAATTCATTTTGTGGCCCACAGTACACACTGGTGTTAAGACATGGCAAAAGCCATAATTCTTTATAGCATCAAGAATAGAAGATGGCCTTTAAGAGCTGAAATTAAATCATTGGCCTTTAAAAGCATCTCTCTAAGGGGCAAGCTGCATTAATAAATTCAACTGATTCTGCTTTAATATTATTCAGAGTGCATTAAAATGAAGACAACAGCTGGGATCATACGCAGTCTCTGGAGTATTGCCTGGGCCAGTGAGATGCAAAACATTTCTGAGTGCAACGCTGCGTTGTGGACTGGAGGGGGGGGGGCAAGGTCTCAGTGTTACAGGTGCAGGCCTGACAGGTGCTGTTCGCGGATCAGAGGTTGTTGGGTTCTGACATTGGCCACAGGACAGCTACTGCATGCCTCAAAAACAATGTCACATGGGAACAGACACCCGGCCACCCAGCCAGCCAGGCCAGCTTCTGCCAGAATCATGACAGTACTGCTTATGAGAACTAGAAGAATCTTCAGATTCTTAGAGGCTTTGTTTTTATAGCCACTGCAGAGAATAGTTAAGGGCTCACTTTGTTGGAAAATGGATAAACTGTAGGAGAAAAAAAAAACTGTGCTGTGGCTTTGGAAAAAAAAAAAAAAAAAGGAGGAAATAAAGTGTTAAGCTTTCTAACATTTGGTGTTACATCAGTGCTCTATAGTTAGCACGAGCACATGCGTCAGGAAACAATACAAAGAATAATTGAACTGCATATTTCATTCTAATTAACAGTGATATAACGCAATGTGACTCTCAGCCTCCTGAGGAAAGAGCAGCATATTTTGTTTGATGAATCTGCTGAAGCCACAGCTAGTCTCGCCACTAACCCCTGGGGAATCAGGTATCATTAGAGATATGAACAGATCTGCTTTTTGTCTCGGTGAAAGAAGGGGAAAACACATTTCCTCCGTGCTGGCACATGGGTGAATGTGAAAGTGTTCCATATTAATAGCCTTTCATCAAGGACACAATTAGGACACCTCTATTTGACACATTCTATAGGTTCTGAATGAATATGAATATATGGTTCCAAGGAAGGAGCCACTGGCTGAATAACAAAGTAAATCTCCAGCAAACCCAGCAGAATGACGAATGCACAACATGACAATTGGAGAGCTGATGTATTTTGATCCGATGTGAATTTAAAAGAAGCAAGAGACTCTAAGTGTATTATTATTAGCCCAATTTATAATTCATGGCCCAGGGCAAATTGTATATTTATCCAAATTAGCATACATGCTGCTCTACAAACAAACAAATGCAGCACGCATATTAAAGAGGCCACATTACTTTTATCTGGTGCACTTGAAGTATTGCACTGCTATTACTTTGAAAACTGATAGACACTACTTGCTTGTTTCAATATTTCTATACCTTTCAAGAGAATTTAAAAAACGATTAAACCCTAACACCGGTCATGGATCTGTCTGAGGTTCACGAAGAGCAGATTTGATTAGTGAGTGCAGTTTAGGATATGTAATTTTCTACACCGGAGTTTTGTGGGCTCTGACTGCGAAGCTAAGGTGTGAAGAGGGCTGTGGTGAAGTGAGGAGACTAATCACATGTGTATCACCCCTGAGCACTGTCTCCTCCAAGCTCTGCCACATTATGACACCACAGAGTCATGTAGCACATGAGCACAGTTAGGCCCATTAACTAGAGCGGCTAATTATCGGCTTCTACAAGGTCTTCAAGCTCTCAGGCAATGCATGCTCTCATTTCTGATTAAAAACATAAATGCACACGGAAAAAAAAGGATCAATTACAGCGAGGCAGAAAAGATAACAGCCCCGTACCAGAGTAATTAGGCTGGGTGTTTCATCGGAACCGCTTGCTCTGTGATGAAGGTTTAAAGAGTCCAGTGGCAGAAACACCACAACTGTGTTTGTTTTATTTATGATGCTGCAGTGTCACCCACCGGGGCCCAATTAGCCTGCGACTGATGCCTTGGAAAGCATCTCTCCGCTCCTCTTTGACAGGAAATGAAAGCTCCACTTGCTTATGTCCTTGTAGTGACCCGTGGGCTTCAACCTGTTAAGGGGGAGACCGGCCAACAGCAGTGACTTTAACATGCCACCACAACCTCCTTCCTCCAGTTCTTTCAGGCCATTTGCCAGCTTATTTCATATCATTTAACTGTGTCAACAGAGGATGCCGTGGGGATGTAGTGCCGGCTTTGGAAGTATTTAGGCTGGAGGTTCACTTCCACACCACTTTCTCGTGGCTGATTTGATTGTGATCCTCTGTGATATAAGTAACAGCCTTCTCAACGTTCCTTACCCACATGAGGGAGCACCACCATAAGGAATGAGTATGATTGCAATGTTGGCTTGAGCTCTTAAACCAGCATCAAACCCCTTGTCAATGTAATTTTCTTAATTAACTGCGATGTGCTCTGATTAAAACAGCATTTACCAATTTACATCACATCAGACAGCACTGGGTTTAAATTGGCCTTCATGGACATAATGCATATGTTTTACAACAAGAGAGAGAAATAAAGCAGCAAATGATCTAGTCAGGCTTTGATATGGTATTAAAAATACTCAGATTTCTTTAAAGGACATCCTCATTTTAGTAAGCAGCTTCTCCTTTCAGTCTTAATAACAATAACAACCGTTCTTAAAACTACTGTAATAGTAGTCTTTCACACCTTCCTCTTTTCTCCATTAGAACTACACAGTGCTTCATGTAATCCTTGAAATACTACACGCATACACACATACAGGCACACACACACACAGACCGACATAGTTTATTAGTTTCAATAGGCAAATGAAAAAGAATGACTATGGTCCTTTAAGCAAGCAGCAAGAGACCAATTAGCAAGTATCTCTATTCAATTTCTCCATATCTCTACTTAGTGAGTGTGAGGGAGAGAGAGGTCTGGGGGGAGGAGTTTTAGCGGCACAGACAGGAAGAGAGAAAAACAAAGCCATCATCTCCCAGTGCTTGCCCTCCTCTCCCCTCTCCTCTGCAGCTCCAATTACTGGCTTCTCTCCCTGCCATCAGTATGCAGCAGGGCCGCTCCTCTCCTCCACTCGCCCCAGGCCATTGAATACGTTACCTCCGCTATGGGGCTCAGGGCTCAGGGGCACTGCGCCCCCTAACCCCCTGGATAATTTGGGATTCCTGTTCCTGCCTTGGAGAGCTGAAAACAAATAAAACACCCAGATAAATAAAGAAATAAGGTTGCCTCACAAATATCCAGAGCTCTACTGATTTATTGATTTGTTCATTCCTCTACTTATTATTTGTAAATCATTACTGATCCGCAGCCACCCACACCTCCATCCTAAACCTACGTGAGGGGATGAGAATGCAAGCAAAAGTTCTGGGCAGCCGAATCACGTGAAAAATACTTTTTAAAACTTTGATTTAAAATGGGGAAAAGAAAATATTAATAATCATGGATTATTTTATGGAGTAATATTGTCTTTTGCTGATATCTGAATGTACTGTTTGAATTATAGTTAAATGTAGATACCTTTTTTTTGCTTTTTATGTTCTCATCATTCATCTCTGTAATCTATGTAAACTTTTTGTTTTTAAACTTTTAAAACACTTACATGTTGTTTCGCACTGAACGAAAGCAACCGTCTCAAATCTCTTATCTTTAGAGTTCTCTGTAAGAACAAAACCTCTTTGTTTTACGACAAACACCACTGCCAGGTGAAAATAACCATTTCACCCCCCACCCCCCAAAAAAAAAAAAAAAAAATCTGCACAATGCTCTCGAGGCAAGTCTACAAAGCTGTTCAAACTGAACTGCCTTTGGCTTAGATTTCTTTTCCATTTCTCTGTCTTTGTCCAAGGTTTAAGGTTTAGGATAGCTCAAAGCTTCAGACCATACAATTCTTATTAAAACACTAAAGGTTCCATGCACAATACAGAATGGTGTATTTTAAAATCCGTTTTGTAAAACGAACAAAATATACTATGGAGAACTTGTCAAACTATGAAAGCCCCATAATCTAGTCCCCTACATTACTACTTGTATCATTATCACAGTGCTTAAGTGGAGTTGAATGTACTGAAAATGCATGCAATCATGAGGTGCAATGAATAACAAAGCAGTGCTCCACTGCGGATCTAAAATTGTGAAAGAGTATCTCTGTCTGTCTAGAGCCTTTTATGTTGACAAACACCTACACTGTAGTTCTCATGCAGTGGTCTGTGTCCACAGCTGCTCTTCCCACTCGCCTGCAAGCAGATGCATGCTTCGCTCTTTTGGGCAGAGCCTCATGACTGACTGAATTGTTTTGGAGATAGGGATAACAATGAAATGCAAAGAAATGGGGTGGAAATGGTGGCGTGAAAAAGAAGATCTTCCACTTCACTGTACAGCTGGAGGACGTAACCGAGAGCAAAACCCCAACGTGGGCCGTCCAAATCAGATAGCCCTCCCATCGCACCCAAACTACTCCATTCGCCTCGTACTGACATTAATGCCGGTTTAATATGCTTCTCTTTCTCCAAAAACAGTTGGTGTAAATGATTACTAGATTACTTAATGTAGCGCTGAATCAATTCTCAAATCTGTCTGTCCCTGCTATACAGAGCAGCAGGGCTGGGGGAGCAGAGAAAGACAGCGAGTATGATAGAGCCATAGGGGAAATTATGAGGCTATTAAGAAGACACTGTTATTACTCTTGGCATCTTAAAGGATTTTGTCGGTGGATGTATCTCCATTGTAATAGTTGGTAGCAACTGGTCAGGCGATGCTAAATCTGCTGGCCACATGATTTGAAATTGTGATATTGTCAAATAATGTGTTCACAAATCCAACCATGATGTAATGTTAGGTGAGGTAATCCACTTACAATGATTAAGAGCCCCTGTGAGATTTTAGATTCCAACTTCAAGGCTTGTTGACTGTAACGAAGCACTTCTCCATAATGGTCCGTACGGAAAAAAAGAAAAAAAGAAAAAATGTACATTTGAAAGAAACCACATACAAGGTGGAATTTGACAAGCTCATAAAGTATCATCTGCTTAAATGCCTTATGACAATGTAAGATTAATGACAGTCCATTCAGTGCTAAGCAGCAGAGGTAGAAGAGGCACCTGCTCCTCAAAGGCCAGCTCTAATCATTCTCATCTGGACTCCCTGCTGACATACTAACCTGCTGTTCCTAAGGAAAGGAGATCTGCCTCCCAGATCCTCAAACACTTTCCTGGGCCCGCCGTATTACTTTCCTAATTCAGCCCAGATGTGATGTCCCCACTCTGCCATCCTGTTTTTTTTCCCCGCTCTGCTTCATCTCATTCCCACCTGCTAGCTGACCTGGGGACCCAAGGCCCAGACTCTCATTTGGTTTGCCTCTCTCAAAGTAAAGTCCTGTTCTTTGAATTGCAGCAATCTTTTTTTTTTTTTTCCTCAGCCTGGAGGGTCTGTGGTGGTGAAGTCTGTGTACTATACAGAGCACAGGAATCTTCCTGCTGTCTCATCCTCTCATACCTTTTGTTGTCTTAATGAGAATCTCCTTGTTCATTTTAGAGTGGTCAGCCTTCAGTGTAGATGGGTAACAACTGGTAACGCACGCAGTACATGCCTACTGACTCCAGTCCGTTACGCTCCATGCATACTGTCATAACCGTCACTTCTTCTACACCACTTTATCTCATGAACATGTCAGTGTAAATTATGTGCTATGGTCCAATCTACTCTACAAACAGCTGATGAGCTTGCATAGCTTGCATCTCTTACAATAAAAAAGATAAAAATATATATACTGTGCCCTTAAAAGACATTGGATTTAAATTACAAATTATTAAAGCAATGTTAACGTTGAGTGATGAACACCATCGTTTAGCACTGACTACCTGAAAGATCTCTACTTTAATTGGATTGCTTTGCTTCCCCAAGCTGATGGACAGGCTTGTCTCTCAGGACCGCTGAGTGTCTGGATGGGCCCCAGTAAATAATCTCTCTCCCCTAAACGTTTACTGTTAATTGTGTTTTTTTTTTTTTTTTTTATCTCCTTCTTGTTGAGCTGTAGTGGGGAGGGGGGTAGGAGTGGGCTGGGTAGGGGGATAATTAAGACAATGCCTCCTTGCTTCACTTTGGAGCAGGGATCCCACTAGGGCTGAGGCAGGTGCCTCTTACTGGAAGAGACTTACTGACAAGGCCTGTCAATCAAACTAGTAGAGCTCTCCATTTCTCGAGCTCTTAGGTGCTCTATTCCCTTTAGTCCGTTTATTCCAAACACAGTTTTAAAATGCTGAGGATTAAGGAGGTAGCAAACAGGCCCAGTCTGTCAGAGGAATCTGTCATCTGTCTCAGCCCCCTCTACATATCGTGGTGGAAGGTTTTATCTTACTATTGATTAGAGAGTTCAGACTTCAGAAGCTGAATTGTTACAACAAAATAAAAGTGGTGCAACAAAATGTCGGTGCTTTATAAAATGGTACTAGCAATACTGATGTTGTATAGCAATACAATGCCTTTCCATTTTTTTATTTTCAGTGCCTTGCTCATTACAAAGGTTGTTGAGGGGGAAGCTCCACATACACTCCTTGGTTGGACTTGTCTAATGGCATTTCCTAGTGTCACTACCTGTCTTCATTTCTGTGGAGCATTTGCATGGAGAGTAGCAGAACTGTACTGTAAGAGTCACTGAAGGAAACTCCTTTTTGTTATCCTTATACCTGACCTGGAGGGCATTGTCAAATTGTGCAGAACTGTGCAGACAAAGCATATAGTATAATAACATAAGGCAAAAATGTAATGCTACCAGAAACAAGAAAACAAAAAAAACCCTATCTCTTTAAATTTGCTCCTCATCTAGCAGACAGGCTGGAGAGAAGTGCCAGCAGCTATTCACAACAGAGCGGGAAGGCAGGTCATAGAGTCATGGCCACTAAGAGCCTCTGTGCTATAGAGTGCCACTGACAGGCTTGTACAAGGCCAGGGCCTCATCTGGCTGCAATGCCAAAATTTAGGCGCTGAATATGATCTACTGTTGAGACATTGAAAAGATATCCTTGCACAAATATAAAAGAATATCCATATCTATCCAGAATATCCACACCACAGTTGAAAAAGTAAAATAAAATAAATGTTTCAGAAAGAAAAGAAAACATCCCTGTGAATTAAAGTTTAACATCAGAAATACTTGATGCTCATACATTTGGTTTGAATCTCATGTAATGTTTTTTGAGTTTTAGATTTGAAAAATGGGCAGGCACACGCTTTGTGCTAAATGTGATATGGGAGTTAAGTGAATGTGAGAGTGGGTCTGAATTCCCCAGCAACCATAGCCACTCGTCACACGCAGACAGGAAATGGACAGCCACTTTGGGGAAATTCAATTCGGTTGTCGTCCACTGTGAAAAAGATTGAATCATGTAGACATTTGAGGTGATTTAATGGTGTTAACATACGCACAGTGGAGCTCCATGACTTAAGCTGCACAGGCTTTGGATTATTGAGTTCAGTGTAAAATCAGTCACTTCTCCAGAGTCCATTTGACTGGGAGAAATGGATGGACATTAGCAGGAATTCTGAAAGTGATCCATTTTTTTTTTTTTTTTTGGATAAACTAGTGATGGATTTTAGTGATGGTTTGTTTTTCTTCAAGTACATTTGGGTGTGAGATTTGCACATTTTTCAAGTTTGCAAGTTCTGGCATTTAAGTGAAAATGTTAAAAAAAAAAAAAAAAAGAAGAGACTGAAAGACATGTGGGGGGTCGGGCTGGAGGGCTTGAAGCTGCTTTTGTCTTTCCTTGATGTGAAGGGTTAGAAGGTCTGGTGCATTGCTGAGCCGATGAACTGGTAATTGTAAGCTTTGTGAGTGGCCATTTGTTTAATCAGAGTGAAGCTCTCTCTGTGAAAGATGGAGGGACACTATAGTGGTAGCATTTTAACCAAAAGTGATCACAGGTCCCTTCAAATGTGGTCACACTACATTAGAACAATGTAAATCATGACATTAATGATATAAATGTTATTATAAATGATATATTTTTATGCCATGCTATGGTACTTGCTACACAACAAGATAGACCAAAAACAGTCAATGATGTCACCCGAGACACTGACGTTCTTTATGGGCGTAAATGCATTTTCAGTTTTCCGCTGCCAACCTTTCTCCATTAACTGTTGTTATGCAACTTTGCTAGAAAAAATATTGCCCAGAGTTCCTTGGCTCAAAGTGTAGATGATAAATTTTCCCTTGATTGTTGCACACTCTACCAATATTTGAATAAATATGTTGAAAACAGTAGTCAAAGGACAAAAATATTCACTTTGGCCAGATCAAGTCTTTCAAAGAACAGAAACGTTTCTTTGGTCATGTAGTGTGTATGAAGATGGCCTCTGTGGGCTGCCAACAGGGATTTTCCTCTTATGCTGAGTCCAAACTATATAGAGTGTAAATTGTGAAAATAAGAAACCAGTTACCAGATAGTGTTCCATTTATTCTGTTACTTGCTCCTTCTTGTCACACTACAGGGCAACATTTCTCTCAGTTTAAATCCAGTGTCTGATGTTGGGATAGTTAGCGTTAGTTAGTTAGTTAGTTTTGTGGCCATTACATGTCCATTACTGTTTACATTGTCAAGTCAAGTTGATTTTATTTGTATAACCTCAAATCAAAATCACAGATTTGCTTTTAAGGGCTTTACAATCTGTAGAGCATACGGCACCCTCTCCCCCAACATGGAGGGGAATTTTTTTTTCTTCATTTAAATAAACTGAATTCAAATTGTGTTAATTGAAGAAGTAAAATTCTCTAAAATTCAAAAAGATGATATGAGATTAAGAGAACCCACAAATACTTAACTAAGCGAACAGCAACATGAATTCCTTACACTTTATGTACTGTGCACATATAATGTCATTATGACTCCCACAGAATTTTTCCAAAGGACGAACTGTCCGTTGCAGTGTACAGCTGGCCAGCAGGCTTGACCTTGAGTTTCGCTTGGTACTCTTGAAATACATAAATATTATTAAAAGAGAAGTGAACTCATTCTCTCCTGTCTGTGCTTGTTATTGTCAGTTTAAGTTTGTCAAGTGTTGAACATTCACTGTTTTGTCCTCCTCACCAGCAAAGATATGAACAAAGTCCGTTTCTAAAGACTTCCTCATCAGCTTCAGAGAGCGTGGGAGTGCTGGTATCTGGAAACAAGCTTTAGCTGACTTTTTTCAGACTACAACAACATCCTCCTCCCTATGCTCCATGCACATGTCCTCTCACTCCATGCATTATAACCATGATGAGCTGACCACATCCTTGGAACACTTCACAAGATAAATAATTGAACTCTCAATAGCCCTTGATGGACAAAAATTGCTCCTCCAGCTGCCACTTCTTCTTTTGCTTTGTTCTCAAGAGCAACAACAACAAATGGGCCTTTCCAGAATCCCACACTAAGAAAACACATTTCACAATGATAACACATAAGAGCTGGGGTTGCATTACTCTCCTGCTCAGATGATTTGTGCCATTAGAGGTACCCTATGTGTTGTACAAATAGTAATAAAGAAGCCTTCAAAAGAGATATGTGATCTTAAAAGAGTGTTTTATCCCGGCAGATGACTGATGTCACTATCATCAGTTATCTGTTACCAGCTAACTTGTCTTTTTAGCAATCAAGAGAGTAGGCAGACAAAGGTTTCAGAGGCAGAGATGAGTGCTTTGAACAATAGGTGGCAGTGTGTTACCACAGAAGGCAGCTACAGTATCTGCAAGTTGTCTGAATCCAGCCTTGGCAGAGGAAGGCTTGAGGCTGTTCTGTGGATTTAATTAGACAGAAACAGATACTCACATGTTCATTTCTCAGCTGCCTCCCATCCATTTCTTTACAGTCTGTTGGGGAAAAACGCTTTATGGTCCAATTGTAACTTTAACTGTGAGCACAGAAAGAACCACACATTCATAGTGAAAAGCCAAGTGTTAAGACCTTGTTTCACACCTCCTAGAGGCAACCATTACAGCAGGTAGAGCTGTCAGAATCACAGGCCATCTGTTAAAATACACAAAAGAGAGGGCATAGACTTTTTTTCTTCCATGGATAAAGAAAGTATTTTTTAAAAAGTCTTGAGGTATCCTCCTGGCTGGAGACCACACCCCATGTAACTCAAACAAAGACATATAGAAATCATTATATTTGCAAAGATTGAAATACACACAATTCATAATGAATTGAAAGCACTGACTTTTTCTTCTTAAACCTTTTCATTTAGTAGTTAGTTTTTAACATATAGTGTACTTTAACTACTGAGTTGTATATTCATAATACTTTTATGATTTATGCTACTGTATAATATTCTGGTCATCCGAATCAGAATCACACAAATCAACACAGTCTTCATTCATGTTAATCAAAGTTTTATTCCATGTGGCACTGGGGTACGCTAACATCCTGTATGCTAACATACATGACGAATGCCAGCAGAGGAACAAAGCATGAAAAAAAAAAGAGAGGGGGTATAATTGAATCAGAGGGGAAACATGGCAGGCGTCAGTGACAGTGGGGGGACAAGGAGCTGGAAGAACAAAATTTGGACCAATGGTAGTTGAGAAAGTGGCTTGGCCTACCACTAACCTTCACATCCATATTAAAAGCAAGGTGTCAGTGCATGCAAATTAGAACTAGCCGGGTAAAGCACTGTTAATGAACCCAGCCATTGAACTCCATACTGCAGGCTTGTCGTTAGATAGGTGCACCCTAAATAGTCCATTTGGCCAAGAGCCAGAGGGAGAGGCTAAGGCAGAGTTACTAGCAGTAGGATAGGGCCTTTATTGTGTTATGACAGACAGAGGGGACGATCAGACAGGATAGAGATATGGGCTTTCCTTTCCAGATTAATTAAAGAAAGGATCAATTAACAGTGATGAAAACCATGGCGGCATACTGACTAGCTGATAGGCCAATCAAACCTTGAAATGCAGAGTAGTTGGCATGTTTTATCTCTCCAAACTTAATTGCAATTTTCCAGAGGGAATGACGTGATCTAAATGGCAGGGTGAAATTAGCTCCACATGAATAAAGTATTTATTTGATGCATTTGTTCTGTGATTTCAGGACTAAATCTGTATTGTATTTATATAAGGAACATTTTTTTTTTTTGCTGTCCGATTTATTTTCCACCCTTCTCACCTTTATCATGGTAATTGTGAGCACGGCTCCATTCCTCAACGTTAGCTTTTGCTGAGTCGCAAAAAATGCCTTGGCTGTGGACAGTTTGTCCCACACTGCCCAATCATGCCAGATGCATGTGGTTGTACAATATGGAGCATTCATGAATTAATTTGCATATTAGGATATGAATTTCATACCCCCTCACCGCTGCCGCTTTACGGCAGACTCAAGGTAATAATGACCTTACAACAGATGAAAAGAACAAAGATTTGATGACTCATTTGTGGGGGCAAAATGAATGTAGTTTGTGTAAAGAATTAAAGGAGGGAACATGTGCACACAGGAATGTGCTGTGGAAGTTGAGTAGAGGAGCAGGAGTTTGTAAAAGTAATGTGGCAATGACCTTTCACCCAAGAAAAAAGTGTTTGGTGTCGTCATCAATCCCACCCCCACACAAGGCTCACATTTGAGGAACATTTTGGTAGTGAAGGAACCAAATCGTCCTGAGATCCCAACAAACATATTTACATTGCTTTACAATGAAGCTCCTATGTACTGTTAAAAGCTACAACAAAGACTAGTTGCATTGGTGGTCTTTAGAATGTTACCATTTGCTTGTTTTTAATAATTTATCCAGTTATTATAACAATATTAGCTAAGATTAAACACACACACACACACATTGCTCATTACCTTGGGAACACAGCCCACCAAAAGCTCATTTCCTGTTGAGGAAGACTGCCTAACCCCGATTGACCCTCAGATATTCCCATTACCATGAGCCAATGTTTAAGGGAAAGCTTATTGAGCTACCTCAGCTGGAACACCCACCACTGATTTATGAGCAGGAGACTACTCTGCTTTTAATGATTATCTGTTTATTTTTTCTTCCCCCCCCCCACAAATCATATCAGAAACAAGGAAACGAGAATTATTATTCAAATGTGCCAGAAAATAAAGGAATCAAAGGAATCGCATCAGTTAAGTCTTCTGCTTGTTGAGGAAAAAAAAAATGTTAGGTGTAAAAATAAATGTGAGAAAGGAGAATATTTTGAAATTCTCCTGGGGAGAGGGGTATTTAGCCTCTTTTGAAGTTCTCATTTGGTTAATATTTTTATTTTATATTAATGTCTTTTAAAACCTGTTTATGTGCAAGAAGACATGAAAAAAAGATGTCAATATGGTTGACTCTCTATACAGTCTATGACTAATTAATCTGATCCCTGTCAGTCTTTAAACAGCATCCCGGTGGAATGAATTCAGTCCACCTATGTTCGTCTGACACCTTTCATTACAAGAACATGGTCTAAACTGTAGACGGCGTAACCTCTTTGCTTTTTCTTGCGGTGTATGACCATTATGCACAACAAGAATCCTGAGATCTATCCATGTCAGTAATGCTTCTAGATGGAGGAGAAGCTTAAGTGAGTCTGTCATGGTAATTATGGTGGATAGTTGAGGACTATCAGGTCCTCAGCTCACTCACTGCCAGTCTGATCTACCCTGAACATAAAGAGTCTCCTGTGAGCCTGGGGGAAATTGAAAAGATGCACTTATCTACCTAATGGCAATAGCTGAGGCAAATCACATGCATTTTATGGCAAGGAATAACTGTATTTGAGGCATAGTATCAGTGCGTGCCATATTCAGCTGCTATGTTTGATTATCCATCAGGCTGTGTCAGAATGTGAGTGAATGCTACTGCAAACCAGCTGACTGGTTTAGGCAAGTGCAATGTCACAGATTTGTCATTCATTTTATAATTTGCGTGCTGACAATCCAGTCAGTCTTTGACAGACACAGTGTCTGAAAGCAGCAGCCAACATCTCACAGTGCCCATATGAAGCATGAATGCCTGTTTTTTTTCTCATTTCTACACGTCTGGTGACAGCTTTTGGTGCAGTATGATGCCCTGTAAACAGAAAACACTGAAAATTAACTTACTTCTGCCTGTGCTAAGACAGTGATCCAGGGATTTTTTGCATTCTGATTTTAAATGATCAAAAAATGTTTGCTTCCATGCCATTGCCGTGTGTAGTTTTGAGATGTGTTTTTTTTTAATCCACAGTGACTGTATTGTAGCACATTATCTCAAGTATATAATATACTTAAATGAGACAGCGGGACTGTATGAAACCAGAGTAAGGCAGTAAATGTAATGTGTTTGTGAATGGACATCAATGGTGAGGCAGAGCTGTTTTACAGTCATTTATCTGAAAATGGCAACATAATGTAATAACATTTGGGAAGCAACTGTTTTGATTGGGATGGGATAGTCTGCTGAGCTGCAGTTACATGCTGAAAACACAATATTAGTGTCCATCATTTGAGGTAACTAGCAGGGTTTCAGTTTCAGGGTTTTTGGAAAATCAAATTAGTCTGCCAGACATCCAATTTGTGTTTTGGTTTAGTCAAATGTGGCTGCTGCATAATATGCTGGAGGCCACAAGACGAGAGGAAAGTGGCTCATTTGTGTTACATAACACAAAAATGTGCTGCTCTTGATGTGAAATGGAAACTTTTATTTTGCTAAGCAAAGAAATGACCTACGCTTGATGTACTGAAGACCTTGTAATCAAAAGGTTCATGCACAGCAAGCTGCTCAGCAAGATCCGATGTGAATAATACATTTCCATTAAAAAGGCTCATTAAAATAATTGTTGGTCAATAAACTAGTGAGAGTAAAAGTTAGCCTCCAAACGGTTGGCAGGATTGTCAAGCTTCTGTGGTGAGCACATAGTTGTTCCACAGCTAAATCATATCAGATGGACTATTGACAACATCCTGTCAATAGCTGAGCCCTTGGAGGGTTAGCTATTTGCACATTGACTGATTGACTGTTTCTTAATAGACACATAATTGGTGACAAAGACCTTCCAATGAAGTGTCATTTGCCAGAGCATTTGTGATAATTCACAGCCTGTCCCATTTTCTGTTGGACACAGTCCCAACGTAGGGGTTGTGATGAGAAACATGAACCACTAGACAGTGTCACACTGACAAGAGAAAATGTACAGTTTGAAGCATGGTGAAATAGCTCAGCAGCAATCACAATGAATACAAGGCAAACAAACCAAATAGCTGGTATGGAATCTATAGATGGAAACATGGAGGATGCAATATGGAGCATCTCAAACTTTGACCTGATATAACATTATTCATTGGCAGTAATATTACAAGCTATTTCCTTTCATTCCAGACTGTGGACAATGTTGATGGATAGTAATTTTCACATGGCACTTTTGTTTACCTTATTTATCTGCTCTCCTGTCTGACATAACCATCATTGCCTTCATCAGGGACACAGAGCATTTACAGCTGGCTGTTGTGATTGCAATGTAGTGCAGACATTTAATGGAGAGGAAGAAGAAGAAGAAGAAGAAGAAGAAGATGATTGAAAAAAAAAAAAAAAAAACACCCCATGATCCCGGAACATTTCATGAAGGCACTGCTTTTCAAACCAGCTGCTTGGAGGATTTTTAACATCTATTAATGCAGAATTACTCCAATTACAAGCCTTCTTTGCACCAAGGCCCCCTTCCGCTGCCTGCGTTAGATAGTGCACACCTCTGGGAGCCAATCACAGCCTTCACAGCCACTGGCAGCAGATGTAAGCAATTTACTTCTGATTTCTTCATATTCAGTGTGAGACGAGCTCCTGGTGACCCGCGACCCTGGAGCCTGCAGGATTCTAACCCTATCAAATTAAAGCTCTCTGCTCACTTATTCCCTAGCGCTCCTCCAGTGCTAAGCAGCCATCTCGCTGCATAGCAACGCCGGTCGGGCGTGCTCGCTCATACGCCCTGCCTCATCAGCTGCTATTAGGGAAAATATACAGTGCTCTAATTGGATGAGATTCAGCTAAGGAAGTGCAGTTAAAGGTCATTTTCCACCGTGTGCCTCCTGCTCTTCAGAATAATTTCTGTGTCCTCCGTCTTTGGGAGCTGTTAAACAATAGGGCCAAAGTTACAATCCTTTCTCTCTTTTCCTGACAGACTGCCACAGGCCGTGATGAGCAGCGAGTCCTATGAATCATGTAAACAACATGGCCAGGCCCTGACTGATATGCTCTGTGTCAACTGCACATCTCCTCTACTGTCTTCCTTCAAAGTGTCCTGGTGCCTCTGTCGTAACCTTGTCGTTAGCCAATTTCATGAATTTGCAAAAGGTTAGAAAAGACCACCTACTATTCTAATTAGTAGTCATTTTGCTGTATTTTCTTTCCACAGTGTCAATTTTAAAGGCTGCTTTGCCATGTGATTCCTCTATCAATGAATATAAGAATAGTAAAAGAGATGAGCAAACGTGTAGTATGTTTTCTCTTAACTAATATGATACTGTGAGATGGTCAATTATAGCCACAGGTCATTAGTATCATAGATGAGTTTAAGCCTATAGAAAGTATTCAGCTTTAATTGAAGCAATACAAGCAAAGAACCATTACTAGGGCCAAAACAATCATTCATCATTATCAACAATGATGAAACTGTTCATTAACACTTATTAGAATTTGTTTTCAACAATAAGCAACCCTGCTGTACTGCTGAAGTATGTACTGTAAATGGCTGGCATGCCAGGCCGTTAGAAATGTTTAAGAACATTTAAACACCCCATTGTAAAGGTAGACCATGTGTTAGGAAATGACTGACATTAGCAACCTATAACAACATTTCGACCTGTATTGTGAAGACTTGTTAAGGTGTCAAACAATGTTCAAACATTGTTTGAGTATTGGTGTGAATTGCAGCTGACCACAAGAGTCTGATGCTGGCGTACAGTTAGTGTTACTTACTATCACATGAGATCATAGGACCCTGAAGGATTTCTGAAGCTGCTATTAACAGCTTTGTAATGATGACCTCTTTGTTTAAATGCACATCAGCTGTTTTATGTTACAGTACATACTGTAAATCCCACTAAGATCCATGATCCTCTTAAGTCACGGGCCACTTCATAAATAAATGATTTTTCTCCACTGAGGGGATTGTGGCTCCAGTTCAGTTCAGTTCTCTAGCTTGTGATGCAATAATGATGAATGCAGACCTCCAGCAATCTCACTGAGTGCTCTAATGCATAGAGACTTACACCATGAGGATCACCATACTGAAGCAGTGTTCAAGCAGCAAATGGTGCATGGACACAATTTCTGAGGAACAGAAAGGGTTGTACTGAGTATCAGATCAAAAACCTATAATCCAGGTTTTTCTCTTCTTCTTCTTCTTTTTGATTTTTTAACTGTATACTGTACGACACTGAAGTCGTGGGGTATAGCATGTTCTTTCAGCCAAAACTACAATTGAGAAATACTAAAATGTCAGTAATTATTGCTTTTAAACAATAATTGTTTTTAAAAGAGAGAAAAGTGCCATATTTATGATTAGTTTTCTTCTTCCAAGAACTTTGATTGATTGAATAATTCTAAAAAATATCTAATAACTTACCCTCCCCAAAAAATGCATTTCTTCACACCTACACACTACTGTGATTTTTTTTTCTAGTAATCTACACTATACAAGATTGCTGATACACAAAATGATTAGTGTAAATTCTAAACTAAATTAAAACTATAAAATTGCAACTGATTTTTCTGTCTTCTTTTTTTATCATAAAATAACACAAACATTAATTCAGATGTTTTCACATAGCTAAAGCATCATTTTTCTTTTACTGAGGTGAATGTATTAAGGGTGTAGCCATTTTCCACAATAATATTGTGGAAACACAACACACTACTACTAAAACATAATGTGGAGCATTTGTGCTGCACTCCGTCTGAATAAACGTGTGCAAAACATGTTGTTTTCAGTCCATACCATAGTCTGGTATGAGCTGTGCTAAAGCCTAGTTAGCTCCTTTAGAGTAAATGCTGCAGTTTTGTGTGGACTCACAGTAGTAGGGGATTTCAGAGGCTCCCTGTCTGCCAATTTTACAGCTGGAAGGGCAAAGGCCTTTTGAGCTCCACTGGAAAACTGAGAGACATTCACCGAATGAGAGGGTTGGGCCCTGAGTCCCACAGCTTCTCCCACCTTTTGTCCTGCCTGAAAGGCCTCACTGCCTGAAACGCATCACTTGACGGCCAGTGTTTGCTGTTGGGAAACCTGATTAAAGGAGGCGAGACGTACACATACACAGCCTAAGCCTATCAATGACTCTCACAACCCCCCAAGATACTGTATTTGTCCTTGCAGCTTGGGTGCTCGGAGTGAATGCTGCCGTCCATTGATCTTTGTCTGATAAAGCTGCTGGCATGGTGTGCATGGTGCCTTATGGGTTTCATTCCACTCAGGCGAGTCCATTTCAGTGAGCTGTGGTTGAGCTAATGTGGGACACGCTGCGCCAGTCACGGCCTTTGGGATTTGGCCTAAGTGCTGTGCGTTGTGATGCTTTGCCCTGAAATCCTCAAGCACAGGCAGCCTTGAAAGTCTTTTACACTTCTCTAACAATCCCTCCGAGTTTCTCTCAAGCATCTGGGTGAGTGAAAGCCAGGCTAAAGTCGATAGAAGATTGATTAGAGGATACAGTATTTTTAACATCTGTTTTATTAGTTTAAATAATTTACCTTACAATAAACAACCTTTAGATATCGCACCGTATCATGGCATTAAAGAATATCTTTCCATCCACAAAGTACTTGTGTCTCTTTAAAAGAATGCCGTCTGATTGCTGAGCAAACACTCCTGTCGAAGACATCTGACAGATGCTCTTTGAGTTCTATTGGCTCAGATCCTGCTGCCTGTCACCTTTCACATCTCAATGGGCCCAGAGGTGACCTCTCTGTTGCCTTGGAGCTCCATACGTTATTGGCCCTAACACAATCAAATGCACGTTCAGCATTTGGGGGTCGAAGCAGTGGCAGCCACTAAGGTGCCCTGATGCACAGAGAGGGCCAACTCCTGTGACCTTTAGCACCTGAACCATGACCCTCATTTACAAGCAGGTCACCTCTGCGACAACTGCATTTACACAGGGTCAGCTAAGATCTCTGTACACCAAACAGCTCTAAAAAGCAGACCGATCTTAATCATATAGGGTTCCCTAAGAGTGGAGACATGATGACAAATCAGCAGCATAAGAGAAGGGTCACAGCTGGGCTTGGTGTCAAAAGAAATACAACGCTGCAAAGTGGAAAGACATCAGCGCCTTTGCACACTCCGAAAAATTGTTTTAATCACATCAGTCTGGAATATCGGTCTGGAAAAAAAAACACCATTGCCACTCAAATTATAATATTGACCTGCAGAGTATGAACATATTTAAAAAAAAAAATCAAAATGTAAATCTGTTTTGTCAGTAACATTATCTAACCATATTCCAGCTATGAACCAAAACCCCTTTTATTCAGGACAGAGTGAAGTCTGAAATGTGATGGCACAGAGACATTCATTGTTGACGACTGGTCTGTCTTGGCATACAGCTGTGCTGAAACAGTACCCTTATTGCTGAGACATCTCAATAAAAGTAAAAAAAAAGGGGGTCCTTTAGCTGTGACCTTCTGGCAGCTCTAAACAGCATAAATAGGAATGACATAATGCACCGTTTTATGGTTAATCAAATTCCCACCGAACAGAGAATCAGGAGAACGGCTTTACAGTTGACAGATGTAGTCGGATATTGTTCATCTGCCTCACACGGAGTGATTATTGATGAAATTTAAATTATTCGGGTTACATTTATAAAACTCATTATTAACACACCACTGATGTATTAAAGTTAGACCTTACGGTTCCAAAAATTCGATTTTTTTTTTCTAGGCTTTAGTAAATCAGTCTGAACAGAGGAGGAATTTCATTTGATTCATATTCTGCTTAATACTCCACACACAGAAAGCTTCACCTGGCATCTGCTACTCTCTCATAACACATTTATAGAGGGAAAGACGAAAGGGGAGCGAAAGAAAAGAGGAGGATATGGAGGGAGAGAGAAAGGGAATAAATTGAGAGAGAGGGAGAGAGAGGGAGAGGGAGGTCATAGCGACCGTGTGATGGTCGCTGACACAGGAGTTCAGCCTACGGTCAAGGGAAGCAGTTGAAGATGAAGCAGACACACAGGCAAGGCTCTGTGTGCAGGTGCCCCCTCGCTGCCCCGTTCGCTTTCATCCCCCATCCACTCCCACATTGCCCCGCCAGCCCCGCCTGCTATCCACCAATCAGGGCACAGGGGGGCGGCGGCACAGTGGGGACACATCAAAGCGTTCTCTCGGTGAGAGGCTCAGGGCTGATGCTGGCACAACACAGAGGAGCACAGAAGAAAGCAGGGACGGCCAGTTAGAAAAAAGGAGTCCAAATGGAATGGAAAAAAGGAGTCCAACCAGAACAAAACATTTCATTCTCTTCACAAACCAGCATTATGCCAGCCGTGCATCCAAAAACCCAGACACATTTTTCTCACTGCCTTGAGCCAATGGCCCCCTTGAGTATGTGAACAAGGGGGATAATTTAATTAAGAAAATCCAATCTTCCAGTTTGAGGGAACAAAGTTAGATTTGAATGAGCGCAATATGTTCCCTCCTTTCTTTTTTCAAATTAAAATTTCATAGCTGAAATCAAAGCGTTGCTGAGGTGCCCCCATCTCTATTGAATGTATGCTGTCAGAACAGACGGGATGATGAGAAAAACTGCTAGTATTTTCAGTGTCCTCGAATCTAATTAAAAATATTTACAACATTTTGCCTGTCTAAAAAGAATGCAGTGGTCTGTAGGTGAATAACATACCAAAAATGTGTTTTCAGCACAAGACAGAAGGAATGCAAGGTTATACCTTATATCTAAAAAAAAAAAACTAAAAAAATTGGTAAACACTGAATATGAATAAAAGTAACAACATCCAGTCTCCAATCTTATTAAGCCATTAAACTGTAGAATTTTCAAGATGCTCAAACTAATACCAAGACATAATAATGTCTTTTCTCTGATGTATGACCCTTCATGTTCGCTCAAAACTTATAATGACTTTCTTTGTGAAAGCCCTCAGAGCGAGGAGAGCTTTCTAAATGAGAAGCACCCCTACAATAATGCTGAGCAGCCCGCACAGAAGTACAAACCTCATAATACGAGTGTGTCAAGTCCCTAAGTGAGTATGATGCACAATCCAGCAAGCTTTTGCATATGTTAAGAAGGATAATAGGCTCCTATGGGAGAAGAGGCTAAGGCCCAAAAGTGAGCATGACTATGAAAGTGCTGTGAAGGGGATGCACACTACATGGAAGAGTGGAGAAAGAGCCAGGATGAACAAACACCACTTTGAATTATGAACTACACCGAGGAAATAAATTAGCACTTGTATATACAATACTAACAGTTTAAAGGTTCGGCATCACCTTCCCTAAGGCACTGTCAGTAATTTGAACAAAATGTCACTCAAAATACAAAGAAAGGGAAAAAGAGAAGAAAGCATGCAGTACCCTTGCTTAAAAGAAGATCTTTTGATTTACTAAATGCTCTCTTTACTCATCTTTTCCCCAATGGAAGCCAAACATGAAGCGCAACATTTAGATCAATACTTAACAAAAACAACAGCAACAAAACAACACCCTTGTGACTTTGCTGGATCAAGCTGCAAGGGAGCGCTACTGCTGTTACTCTCCTCACGTTGCTCATGTTCTCAGGCCTGTCAATAAGACGAGCCGTGCCTCAAAATTCCACGTTTGAATTCAACCTTTGTGTGGTGAACTATAAAGGTAAAAAAAATAAATACATTTAAAAAATGGGCTCATTGGACAAACTAAAGAACCTTGATGACCGGAGGCGCAGGATAAAGCCTATCCTTTCATCATCTCCTGCCCTGGGAAGAAACTATCATACTGTATTGACTGATGGCAACCCCTAGTTGATCATTACAGGAGTGAGGACATACAGGTGTGGGAACATGAGGTCTTATTGATGGAAATATCAAAGCCACAGACAGACGCTGTTGACCCTTTCATGATGTCAACGCTCAACTCTTGCTGCTGGGCACTGTTTAAGTGATAATATAGACATGGCATCTCAACATAATGAAAACTTATTGATGCCCTGTGCTGCTGTAATGATGAAATTGACTGAGTGCACCAAGCTATTATTTGTATTATTCTGGGCATTTGACATGTGTCAGTGTCCTGGAATAAAAGGCAAGGTTTTATCTGACTGGAGTCAGTCACTTTAAAGCACATTATAAACAGTTTGAAGACAGCAGTGGCGTACGAGTCTGAACAATGAAAAATGTGGCAGTTGTGACAAATCTCAGGATTTATCACTGAACAATAAAACAGAGCTGCTCAGCAGGAAATGGGACACACTGAACACATGTTCCATGGTGTGTGCAATCTCATGTAAAGACCCAGCTGACATTCTGGCAGCGTCCTCCTTTCTGTTTTCACTTGCCGTTCTGTGCCAGCTTATCCTGTGTGTGGTCTTTGCTGTGACTTGGCACCGTACCTCTGCAGCTCAGATTACCACATTCACATTCGTTTCTTTGAACGGCGCTCCGCAGTAGCTTTTTGGGTGGAGAGAGGGCAAACGCAGAGACACGGACGACATGGGCAAGGTCGGATCTGAAAGTGCAGATTTTAGTAAAGTGAGAGGTGTCACTGTGGTGCTGCGGGCCACGTGGCTCGCCAGCATGTATTTGAGATGACCTTCCCATTGTTCGTGAGCAGAGGCTGCCCTGCCCCTGGTCTGGGCTGGGTCTGTGCCCACGGCCAACCTCATCAGACACTCAGCTACTACCTATCCATCTTCCCTCATTGTGCGCAGAGGTGACAGCTGGCATTCAGCTGTTTGTAAAAGGCCTTTAAAAAACACGCAGGGCTTCCATACTCGGCTACATTAAAGTAATTAGCTGCCAAGCTAGTAGAAAGCACCCCCCACCAAGTGCCAGCAAGACTGTGGATTGAAGTCGGCATCCTGTTTGACACATCTGGGCAAGGGAGAGTAATGAAAACAGCTGCTTCTGCCCATATGGCATCCAAAGGCTGGCAGCGTGGCGATGTGCTGTGCCAACCTTAGGCAAATTATCCATCATTAATCCCGGGATCTGACCAGCATACGAGTTGCTGCTAATCAAAACATCTGGGGATGGTGGCAGAAGAAGGGGGGAGGTCTCACTTGAAAGGGACGTATTTTGTGAGTGGAGTCAGTGCATGGCGACTGTTCAACAAAGAGCCCTGGGTAGATTACAGGTGTCTCTGCAGACAAATAGTGAACAAATAAAGCACTGGAGATCTTAATAAATTTAAAATATCGGGGAAAAGATTAGGCATCATAGGCACAATGTGTTCCTCCATGTTCGCTGTTTATCCATCTATCTATGAATGTCTGTTATGTTTCTGGTACATTTTCTCAGTAAATAATGTAAGTGCAGCCATATCAGTGTGGGGATTTAACGAGAACCCAACATGACTTTTAAATGTTGTTGTTTTATGAAATCCTTGTACCACAAACATTCCCCCAGAAAAATCAATTCCCGGCTATTCTTTGATTAGCTGCAAATTGCTCTCACATTTGTTTCTGCATTTGTCTATTGTGTGTCCTTTCCGTTCATAGGCTGGCCTGTTCAAAACCAGGCTTCAAATTCCCTCAGAAAGTCAGTGACATTAAAATGTCCTTTGATGTGCCTTCCCCAAGCAGGGAGCACTAACAGTAATAGTGATTCTGTCACTTAATGCTTTTCCGGGGATCAATAGCTCTTAAATGCTAAAGTGGGACAATTAAAAATAAATAGGAGGTTGCTCTAGTCTAAATCAGATTATACATTGCTGCCCCTAGCAGGTCCTCAAAAGCACAGTATGCCTCCTCAGTGAGTCATCTGCACAGCACCCTGGTTTGTGACTGATGCATATGTAAGTGAGGATGAATTGGAAACACACAGCTCATTTTTTCTTTCCCTACCAGAGGCTCTTTCAGACAGTCAATACAATAATTGCAGAGGAAAACAAACCTTCTCATTTAAAATAGAATGTGATATAAAAGGGCAGAACACTCACATACTGTATACTGAATATAACCAGTGTCTAATAAAGATTAATAAAGTACAATTAAAATCAGAGAATACCCCCAAATGGCTAAATAATGACATGACTGAGATTTATATTGGCTTTCGAGGATCCATCAGCCTGAGCCATGGCAGTAAGGTCGCAGGTTGGCTCCAGTTCCCCTGTGGCTGCTGCTGTAATGTCAACTCTGGCAGTAATACAGCTGTAACTGGAGGCAGAGCATGATGGGAACCCGCTCCTGACAGACATGACCAAACCCAACACAATTAGCTAGCGACAGCAGGTGCTGCCTAACTCTGTTGCGTTAACACGTCTCAGGTTTCCTTGTAATGGCCACAAAGTGATCCTAACTTTCAATTAACACATCCCCTGCCTCCACCACCCCAGCCAGCCACTCATTTCCACATCCCCGCCATTAGCTGCGTGGGAAGCTCTGCTTTGGCACAGGCGAGCTCGGTGCATGCTGACTGTGAGAGGCAACAGTTTTCACAGACAAAGACACTCATCTACTCACAGTTTCTATCTTTCTTCCTCTCTCTCTCTCTCTCCCTCTCCCGCACACACACAATACAAATACACAAACACCACTCCATTCCTCAAAGCTTTAAACAAACACCATTCTTCAGAGTTTTGCACCACAGATTTGTTGCAAAAGCCTCTAAGGCTTTAAGAGGCTGAATATCAGTCTCTGTCCAGCACAAAGGGGAAGTACTGATGTTGCCACTCCAGACTAAATCAGGATAAATGGCTGGACCCTCCAGGAGAAGACAAGGAGGGGGGCAGCACCGCTGAGTGCACAAACACACATAGTGTAGACACCTTCTCACATACAAGAAAAGGTTCATCTTCATTCAGTAGTGCACCATCCATCACATCATGTGACCAAACCACACAGCTGTCTGGGAAGCATCTCTGTGACACAGTGCCAGGGGAATTACATGGCACAAATGATTGCTCAGGTAAAAAGCGAGTTGCTGTTGAACAACAGTCTTGTCTTTAAGTTGCACTTTGCTCTCCGTCAGAGCAGAATGAAGAAGTGTTCAGCTCTGTCATTGGAGTCTATTGACCTTTACTGATTCACTGGCAGGCTGTACCTGAAACAGCAGACGAGAGGTGAAGGGTTTGGGCCTAACCTACACACCGGCACACACAGCCAGCCTGATGAGCGACACAGCTCTATAAAGTGTCATTTACCTTGTCAGCCAACAGATACACCATCCATATGGATGGACACACATCCTTTCTAGGTCACACATGCTCTGCGTGCAGAGTTGGAAATGTCCGTTTGGGACGCAAGTTCACTTTCTGTGAAGGGGATTGTTTGTCTATCTATAGCAACATGTTTATGCAGTATATGTCTTGTGTTGGAATCAAATGGGTTAAATGAAGAAATTATGTACATGATACGTCAAACTGACTTGGCCTTATAATGGGCGGGTGTTAAATCTTATTAAATCATGTACAAAGGAGACATGGATAAAATAATCCACCATCCTCAGATGACAAAAAGCATTTTATCTTCGGCTTTAACTGATAAACATTTACCATACACAGCAGTGACTGTATAGTGTATAACACACTGAGCTCTGCCTGGTCTCAGAGGTACACTACACAGTAGCACTTGTCATGTTGGCTCTATCACAGTTTTGACCTTGTTTGAGGGGCAATGAGAGTCGTCAGGAGCTCCCTTAACTTCCCAGGGACTCAGTAAAAATGACAGGTCCCTGCAGTGTCTGAATAAACGTGTTTTAGTGAAAGTTGTGTGTAATTTGCTCTTTGCCATCTTAACTGTAGTTATTACTATTTTAAATGGATACATCTGTCTATGTGAAGTCTTTCATTACCTCCACTCATTACCAGCGCATCACAGTGCTCCCCAAGGACACGCCTTTTACGTGCTCATCCGCTGAAATCCACTTTAATGTTCTGTATTTGACGCTTGTCTCAAAACAAATTTGTCTGAAGCAATTAAAAAGTATCACCTTGCAAACAGCCCATCCTAAATGGTATGTTTTGCATCAGCTTTTCTCCTACTGGCTGGAAAACATGTGTGGCTCTGCATGTTTGACTTCACTTTAAACTGCATATCTGACATGAATAGATCAAAGGTTTACATTTGACTTCATATGGAAAACGTGCGAAGATCTAAATCATGTTTTGATTAGTATGCATCCATTATGTGCGCATGTTGTGATGCTGCGTTTCAACTCTAGAATGGAGCAAAACATATTGTAAAACATAAAGCTAGACTCATCAATGGAATATAAAACTATCCTCACATGCAGCTTGCCAGCTTCGTTTAGAAAGAATAGTAAAACCAGGGAAATGTTTAAAATTTTTTAGCCAAATGCTCGGGATGTTTATGGAAATATTTTTGCATTTGTGACATTGGAAATTCTTATACTGTATGTGTACAATGTGTTTTGGCCACACAGAAGCAATTAAGGTCCGTGTGACTGAAACCAAGTACGTTATTTGGAACCTTACACATTTTTGGTGTGCATATTTTTGCTGTTCTTCTCTGTACTAGCTTCCTGAACCAAAGTCCAACTTGTGCTGGATGTGTACACCAGCAACTATTATCTCGAAGCCATTTCTTTCCTTAGCTTTCTAAGCGCTGAGATGTTATATTGTAAGTAAAGATCAGAGGACAGTAGATAGAGGAAACACAGATCCGTGAGAACGCAGTCTATGAATCTGGATGGGCCACATTTAATAGGTTACATTAACAGACACGGAGTAGGTGCAGATCTTAAAATTGCCTTTTGTGCAGCTATCCGTATTTTTTGTAATCACAGCTGAGGGTCTTCTAACCTCAATGCTATACCCAACCATGACATCAGACATCTAAACGCTTGTATGCAGCTTGCCTCGGACACACTGCCATACTCAATAAAATCCAGGCCAACATGATACCAGTTGAAACTAAAAGTAGCGAGAAAGGTCTTGACTTGTGCAAGTGGACAGAAATATGACCCTCTAAGGAATGTGTTTTAGAAGTCATGAAAAATGCAGCTGTTGCTGATGAAATCAGTTGGTTCCAGACCTCATTTAAAGGTCAGAGTTGACTGAAATGACAATTGCATAGCATAGGCTTGTGATTCAACATATGCCTGCACTTAACTTAATTACATTTTGAAGGTGGCTTTTAGTTCTTATTTACTTTTGAGAGCGTTACTTGAGCACAGTCCAAAGCACCAAATGTTTAAAACTACGAGAGAACGGTGGAAATGATTTGGGTCACAGGGTGGACGTTCAGTTGCAAGAAATTCAGTCTTTGTGTCTTCATCCTCACCTTGCCCCTTGATTTTTGGGTGGATTACTGGCTTCCTTTTGAAAATATGTTCCCTGTTTGTTTAATATTGTTTGTACAGCTGTAATACTCAGCTGCACATACCTGCTGGCAAACTGGTTTCCTGTCTCCTCTAATCCAGTGCCTCATAGAAGTCATTGGCTGTGACACAGCTTTGATCCAAAAAGTAGGACTGACACATGCACCATTCAGAGGGCAGAATGGGGTTGGCTTGGTTTATGGGTGGATGTGTGCTTAGTGTATACAGTAGCCAATCAGTAGTTAATGTGATAGTTGTTGTAGCAAAATTAAATTCATAATTTGTTATGCAATTTGGTGCCCTTGAACAAACTTGTGATAAGACAGCCAAAAAAAATAAAAAATAAATAAATGTCGAAGTAATGTGTACATGTAATGTAATTATGAAATTTAAAATCCCTTACACTACTCATCACTTGAAAGGAGTCATCATGATGGTTTACCACTTAACAATAACATTGTTATATAAAGGATAGGGCAAGCTATTTTGAGTAGAGGTTACAAGACTTTATTGGATAAAGTTTTGGACTCTGCAGTCCACTTTTTTTCTATCAAAGCAGATTAAATTTCATCCAAAGAGCTCACTTTTCCTGTAAGATTAGGCTACAACATACTGTATCATTTAGACCCCAGAACCACTTAAACATGAACTCAGCTTTTACCTCAAAGTTAGCTTATTTCCCAGACAACTTTTGTCTTTTTGGAGTATATTTTCATTAGAAACACATATCTATGCAGAGTGGGTTTGTGGGTGTTATGACATATCCACCAATAACCTCATGCTGTCAGGCAATTGCACCTCATTGGAAAAAGCCTGATGAAATAAATGCTGGCTGCTGACTCCTCCAATTTCACGGCACTCCTCATTGTCACCCCGAGTGCCTTTCCCCAGATTGAGATATTTGCAAACTGTCATCTCCCATAAATAGCTGTCTGGTCTGATGCTGCCTGTGCCCCTCTAACTCTGATTCTGAAAAGCTTTGGTGCAACATTTCCTCATCCTTGCCGGTTAGTCTTTTAAAAGTCAGAACTGTTGCAAAAAAAACTCCAAAAAAAAACAGTGACATTGGCTGACGAGTGATGGAGAAAAAAACCCTTTTAAACAACACATAAGCGCTCACATAACTATGCACATACCCTTCCTCGCTTCCCACCCAGTGCTGTCACTCACTTCCCATGACTCCTTATCTGACACGCTGCAATCTTTGAACTCCATTAGTGGAAGCAAATCCCTCTCCCTGTCTTTGGGATAAAATAGGCTTTGGCATAGTTCCATGCTGAGATTAAAAGTTGTCATGTCTTGTGTGGCCACAGAGGTAGAATAAGTCCTCACGGCTCTTTAGGATGATATCTGGCAGCTCATTATTTCATGCACATTTTCATCTGTATCAGATAGAAAATAAATAAGAAGTATGTATGACTAAATTGAATGTTGAAAAAAAAAAAAGCTTCATTTTCCATTACGTTATAACTCCTGCTTCCAAATATCCATGCACTGTACTAATTTGGTAGTGCCAATGCTGGGGTTTTATTACTCTATGAAAGAATATTGACCACATAAGTTTAACAGCGTGATTTTTAATCATATGCCTGAATAAATGCCATGTTATACTGTACTGTTTATCCTCTGATAGTAACACCTCAGTTTATTGGCAAGTGTTGTGGAAACACAATGGCCCACATGGAACTAATGAGAAGACGTGGCAAGGTAAACGTACAGCCAATAACAAATGGACTCAATTTGCCAAAGGAATCCATACACAAAAACAGTGTGAGGCTAATTGAACATTACAAAAGGCTGTAAGTGTGAACCCTAAAACATTTTTATTTGGGCATACTTTTCCGAGACCCTCATTAGCTATGGCACAATTGAAGCTGAGCAGATATACAATACTGTATCAAATATTGCAGAGGAAGTTAAGAACGAGGTTAATGAGAGGTTTAGCAAAGCACCACAGAGCTATGAAAAATAAAACGTAAAAAGCTACTTCTGCAACCATTAAAATGGCTGTTCTTTCCTGCTTTTCCTGCCAATATCTCACTGTTACAACAGGAAGTGCAGACAGGCTGTTAGGCAGCAACACAGGCCTTTATGAGCTTAGTTATTACCACTGCTGGCCCACTTTTAATAGCCATATGATCCACCCAGCACAGAATGGGCTGTGCCTGATAATATCATAACCAAGTATTTACCATGGAGCCGTTTGAGATTTCCCAGATAAAGCTGAAACACTAGAGCTGCAAATTTGTTAATATCATTAAAAGATGTTACCAGTAACTGAAGCTGAGAGAATATGATCCCTCAAGGCCTCAGTCTGTGGAAATAATTTATAATGTAACAGCTATAAAACATGTACAAGTTATCAGGTTCAAGACCTGTCCCAGTATCTGAAGGCTCCCGTTACACATGGCACTGCCTTTAATACAAGTGGTAAAACAATTAAGGGAAATGGATTTTCCACTGTCTGCGTGTCAGAAATCAACCTCCCAAGTCTGTCATAAAAGCTCCAATCAGAGTAAGTACATTTAGTGGTAGTCGTGGAGCACGAGTCGTAAAAACTTACTTACTGTTGAGCATAAGCATTTTCTATACGTTGTGGATCAAATTGGAGAACTCGTGTTTTCCTGTAGATTAACCACATGTATTCAAACAAAAACATACTTAAACCCTTAAACAAACATTTACGACAGGTGGTGAAACGCATCATATGTAATGCAACGTTCAACCTATCCTACAATGAGGCAAGAGCACTTTTGTGATAATACAAATGACCACTACCCTTATCTTATCTACAGTATCACCATATGTATAATACCTGTCTATTGTGTCTAAGGTGACAGTTCTGTGCAACAAATTAGCCATAGCAAATGGGGCATAATGGCCCGGCAGAAGAAAGAAGAAATGGATGGTCATTGAGGCTGCCATAGTGTTTAGTATCTCCTTTATTGTATTCACAGTGGTAATGTGATATGTCACACTGTTGCTAATACACTTCTGTACGCTGTCATCTGGCTGTAATGCTTATCAGGCCTGTGTTGATGATTTGCCCTCTTGTCAAGGCCAATTATGCTTGGATGTGTCATGGTGGCAGGCTGTGCGACTGGTGCAAAGGGATGACGTGAGGCAGTCGCAAACTGCCTGGCCTCTCCACCCAATCTCAGGTTAGCAGGTGCTGCTCTTCCCCGCATCTACCTTCCTGTAGGTCAATGTAGGGCGAGAACCCATTTTCATGACAAAGCTGGCATGGATTGTTGAATGAGGAAAAATGATCCATTGGTTGTACTTGGCCTTGCCTCCAAACTACAGATGTGAAAGAAAAATAAGCAGACATGAAAAGGATAATAAGCTTAGCGATCAAATTAAGCAGTAAAGCTTATGAATAATCTGTTATAAATGCAAAGGAATTTCCATTAAGCTTTAAATACATTTTTACACTGTATATGCACACTCTCATTTGAAAAGCTCATCATATTTGTGACCTTGAAAAGCTCATAACATGGATGAAACCACATTTGACATGAATGGAATGTCTTTATTTCATGCTTGATTGAAGTTATAACATATGCAACATTTGCCCTTGGCTTTGATTAGTCGGTCACTTGAAAATATCTAAATGCACCCAGTGTGATACATGCATTTCGAAAAGGTATTGCACCTTATGAAAATGTTATTGCAAAATGATATTTCCAGCCATAATAATTCTTGCCATCAGGGCAGGGATGTAGGACGTAAGCTGTCAAGCCTACGTTGGAACTTTGAAGGTGTTGAATTGCCTTTAGACCATCATAGTCAATTCCTGGACCAGGACTTTGTAGTGTTTCCCTTTAAGCTTTGTTTGGTTCAGAAACAAGACAGATTCCCAAAATAAAACTCCTCTCAGTGACCTTCCCTTTCCACTGAGTAGTGCAAATCCCCATTCTCTCTGCCAACAAGGACTCATTACTCCCTGTTTTAAAGAGAGCTTTCTGGTCCAGGAGGCCTCATTACAGCTGAAAAAGACACCCATGGGACATGCGTGGATAACAGTGAAGACCCCCCTTAGAGTAATAAGCCTGCAAACTTCTACATAAGACTCAGCGGAGAACTTACTAACTGTAAAGTGAGCAGCCCCCCACTGTTCCATAGGAAAGGTGTCTTTGAGGTGTGAAGATTGTATGGCTCAGTAGTCAGAAGAAGTTCCAAATGCTCACAAACTGATTAGAACTGCACGGTTCAAGACAGCAAAGTAGAAACTTTGACACAACTGATGCCTTCACTGTCAAACACTGCTAAGAAGAACGTACTTTGAAGCGTTCCTTTCAGCCAAATGTCATCACTAATATGCTGTTTCTGTCCTATCCAGTTGTCAGAATAAATTAAGAATTTGCTCATTAAATTAGCTTCATTAGGAAAATAATCTCCCTGGTGAAAACAAAGACTAATACCCTTGATAATAAATAACTGTACTGTATGTGAAATAAGCACCATCTTTGAATCTGAAAATACAACAATTGTTGCAACAAGAAATTTTAGAAGGAGTTATTTTTAGTTGGTGTCTATTGAGTGACCTTGTGGACAGGACCGAAAACACAGCTGTTCATTTCTTTGGACAAAAATGTTATCTGAACTAATAAACTTTGGACAGAAGTTTACTTTAAGAGAAACATTAAGGGACAAAAAAACTAACAATTGAATTTTCCCACAAAGTCTCGCAGACGTTTTTGTTTCAGTATTGCTGCAAGCTGTGATTCCCACGTGAAAGGCATCAGTGAGCTGCCTCCTCCTGTCACTCACTGCTAAGGACAGAGAGCCTGGTACGTCAGTGTCGTGACCCCACGCTCCAGGCAAGTGTATCCACCCACAACCAACTCTGTGGTGTCAGTTACACAGTCTGGACTTGATCACCATACTCAGTCCAATACTTTGGGCCACGGAACAAAATAAACATGTAAAATGTACACGCAGTGTGACGAAGGAAGTTCACAACTCTCTTCTTCCATGTTTCTTAACTTAGCTTAATAACTTTAGCTTTTTACTCCAAAGAGGGAAAAACTGCAGAAAGAAATATTTTACGTGCATACACAGAGACTTACTGATAACAGTGTTATTTTTTATCCTTTGCATTTTTTTCTCTCTCTCAAAGTGAACATTTCTAAATTTACAAAAAACAAAGGGGCTGTCGCCCTGTTTAAAACCCCAAGTCATTGTGTCTGCATCTCCAGATCTGATCAGTTTTGGATGACTTCAGTGTCTGCAGAGGTCAGCATTCCCAACAGTTAACACAGTGGCAGATGGCATCTCCATAAGATTTAGTAACACATGTCAACTGAGGCTCCCTTAAGGGAGTTACCCGGCCCATTTATAGCATCAACTTCAATCTCATCTGTAACAACAGAGAGGTGACTACAGCTCGCGCTCCTCATGCAAATGCAGTGTTTCTTTTTTCTTAACTCTAAAGCAATATTTATTTCCAGACTTTTCATAGTTTACATTATTCATCTAGTGCTGAATCTTTTCTACTATACCATATGTATGGAAATATACATTGTGCGTTATAATACATATCAGTAGAACATCATATTTCTCTGTATAGTCCAGGAACAGAGGAAGCCTTGTTCTATTTTCAAGTCAGTACGGAAGGGTAGAAGGAGACGAAATATTGACTCAGAACATATGTTGGTGTACAGGTGTATAGTATGCATGATGTGTAGTGTGACAGCTTTAAAGTGCAATTCTTCAGCAGTGTATTTACTTTCTTTTCTTTTTTTTTTGCATAATTAAATAAATTGCAACAAATTCCAACGAGGGCTAAACAGCAAAACACACTTAAAACAATGATTCATTCAAGTATTTAAATGATCCATGTATTTTCTCAGTTTTCTCAAATATACATGTAAAACTAATGTTGCGACACTTTAACATTTTAAACCGATCCTTGACCACAGTACAGATGTGTTTGGTTTATGCTGCCTAATAATTAGTTGTGTTTATGACATTGAGGTGTATTGACTAGAAGAACATGAGCCATATCCACACACTTCAGCAGGTAGTTTTGAGTCATAGGGGACTGTTTATTGACAGGCCTTTAAATGTTCAAGTCGTTTTAATTGATCAGCCCTGGAGCTTGCAGGCTGTGAGTCAGGGGGTGTAGGGGAGCTGTAGGGCAGGGGAACTTAAGCGCCATTAGGCACAAGTGAGTGCACAATCGTTGATGTGAACAGATTATTGTGGTTGGTCAAGCCTTAAAGAACACTGATCGCACTGATTATCTTTTCAACAGGAACACTCAAAGTGCACTGACACTGGCAAAACATTTAAGAGATGTCCAGGATGAAGTGCAACTGGAGAGGGTTCCTCTCACCACCACGGATCAATGTGCTGTGGCCTACCAGGGTAAGTGGCTTGGTGTTGACAGGAGGTCATCTTAATTTTCCTAAACTTATTAACCCACAGGTTGTGATGTGTACTGTAGGCCAACAGCATTACAATACATGTGGCTTACCCCAGTAAAAATAGTTCTCTGCTTTTAATTCTGCTACCAGACAAGTGTTAAAAAATCCATCCTATAACACAAGGTTCTTCAGTAAAATGCCTGCTGCTTAAATTCATCATCAGCCTTCTGATATGTTGTATCTTTCATTAAGATGCCAAACTGTCTTCTACTCACTCATTGCAAGGTGGAAGATAAGAATGTTGCCTGGAGGCAAACATTTAAGTGAGGAGTTCTACAGTTAGTTGTTCTCAAAGTCAGATAACTTTTTACTATATAGGACATTGCCACAGTCTAAGGCACACCATTGCAAGGTGAGTCTAAAATACTATATGTTGACACATGTAACATATTGGTTCTACTGCCCCTATCATCTGAAGTCCAGATGCTCTTATAGATCACACTGCGAGTTATTTCTGTAATAAGAACCTGCTTTTTGTTTGCTATGCTGTCAGACTTTTTGTTTATCGATACCCATGGCAAATTCTGTTTGAGTGACAGAACATTGCAAAATGCCAAAGTTAGAGAGAGCTTTCAAGTGGAGGGAAATTGAGTATGCAAGACTGACACTGACTGATTTAGCAAATGTCAAGCAGTTATCTTGAGCAACAAGAGCCACAATCATAATCGGAGAGGCTCACTTTCAAGTAGCTGTTGAAAGAGGAGATATTTAAAAAAAAAAAATGTTTCATCTACTTTCCTGTTCTGCTCGAGTCCATAATTCTGAAGATTTCTGCACTTCTGTTTTCATAATGATAGATATAACCTTGATATTCCAGATTCCTTGAATCACATAACTGGGAAAAATATCTGCACAAACTTTGGATGCCACCAAGAGAAATGTGCACAACAACATTCTTAGTGTATTTGAGCTGTCACTGAGTTGTCAGAGTACAGTGATGCTGACAATTGATTCATGTGCAAATGTCTCCGCTCCCCGGATGGCAGTCAGAGTATATAAAACTCACTTTTCCCTCTGTGAGAATGACAGGATGCAGTGAGTCAAGACAACAAAGCTGTCACAAACAGCTGTCTGCACTGACAATTATCAGATTTATTTATTGACAATGATCGGGCAGAGCCACTTCATGAAAAGCATCGTCTGAAGACAGGGACATCCTCTCCTGTTAGACAGGATGGACAACTATGATAATACACCGCACACTTACACTGATAGGATGTTGTCAATCACCTTCTTCTTTGAAAGGCTGTAGACTGATGGCTGAAAAATTCTTTAAGGCACTCGTTCATTACCTTTCACCATCCTCACGGAGGAAAGAGCTCCCAGTCAAGTCAACGTGAAGCACCAGATATTGAACTGGGTCACAGAAAAATAATGTTCAGCTAAGTGAATTTAGTGAAAAATAGCCTCAATAATAAAGATCTACTGTGTTAAGCACATAATGATCAAAAGGCTAACACCATTACAGACCCAGACTCACCTCAGTGTCGTACCCGCACTCTGAGGACAGCTATACATACATCTCAAGAAACACAGAGTGTAGGCCACCGCCCTCAAGTGGCTTATGTACTTCTGGTCACAAATGCAGTGCCCTGCGGTTAATTTAATGATCTCTCTATCCAAAACCCCCTCTGAAAGGTGAGAGTAATAGCACTTGTAACCCTACTTGTTTGGCGGAGAGCAAGGAACGCATGTGACTTGGCTGTGGGGGACGTGTTAATCCTAGTGGCCCAATAGCACTCGCCTCTATCCAGAGGCAATGGCCCTTCATGTCTCATCATTTCTTTGCTGTGCCCCACTGCTACCCATTACATAAAGAGGCTGCACTGTTTGTTCACTGCTGTAAGTGTCAGACCTATCTGAAGAAGTTCATTTGTATTAGTGGATGCACACAGCATGCTCTGGTACTCACTGCTTATGGGATGGATGTATACTGAGGGCCACCAGCTGATTTGGGTAACAAGGTTTTCCAAAGAGCAAATATTTGGCTTCAGGTAGCTTCCAAGTGGTACTGAATAAAAAGTATGTAATGAGTAGCACGGTATTGGATTTTGGCTTTGTGTCATGATACTCCTCATGGCAAATCCTACTTGTCCAGATAATGAAACATTGTAATATATCCAGCTAAAGATAGAACATGTAACGACTGAATTCAAACATCTGCAAACCCTCTTCTTTTTTTTTTTTTTAAGTAATGACATTTAATCAGTGAGTAATATAAAGAGTTTAATGATGTTCTTGCTGATCAAGGTACCACTCCCTTGATAATTTACTCCCATATTCCATGTGTTCCTTTGAAATGCAGTACAAACACTTTCTAAAATTAGAGGTCAAATTATTCAAATGATTATCATCATATTCTATCCTGGACTAAATACTAGTCAAACACTGGGGAACAAAGACAGAAAGGGATTTAATTTCATTATTCAAATCAGAAAGCTGCACTATGGTTGACATAGCTCTTCTTCGCCTTCTGTCATAAGGAGTAATCGTTATTAAAGAATATCAGAAACACCCAAACATGGAGTCTAGAGACAAAACAACTTTTGTTAAAACAAACCATTCAAAAAAAAACCAAAACAAAAAACTCTTACTCTACTGTATGCATTTACAGAAAGTAAAACTGAATTGCTTGAGCAAATGTGAGGAATGTACTTAATGTACTTTACATCTTGTAAAGCCAAAGCTGCCAGCCACAAGGAAGTCACTTAGCCCTACAGCCCATCATACAAATGGTAACTGCAACGCCACATTTTCACTTGTGTCTTGAGGGTGTTGTTCTCACATGGAGGAGCAGATAACTTATCACAGAGCTGATAGCGAGTGTTGGAAAACTTTTGAACATTGTGCTGCATCTCCTGCTCAGCTGAAGTGCACAAGTGAGGTCTAAATGGCCTGAGAGGAAACAATAATGCTTTGAAGCCCACATATAAGCAGGAACTGTCTGTGGTCTGTATATGGGCCATTTTGCATCTGCATCATCTTGGGTGGTTGGAATGTTAATTTACAGTATTGAAAGTCTAACTGACATTTTTAATGCGTATTCCTAGATCACAAGCAGCTGATCCATCCTTACTGTCACTGCCACATATTCATCTTCACACTACTGTTGAACCAAATCTTTCTTTTCCAACATTCACAGTCTGAGAGGAGAAGAGTTTTCCTCAGCTTTTTAATTTTCAACTCACACATGCATGCTGTCAAGGCTGAATTTGTAATTATCATTTTCACCATGTTTCGTCAAGAACTAAAGAATTACATTTTAATGCTGGAGTCCCATTGCTGTACATTTCCTTGCATTTGGTAATGGCTTTTTAGGGTCCTTGTTTGACCTTTAACTTGTGTTAATGTGCTTTTGTTTTAAGGTTTACCATTAACAACAGTAATAATTATGCTTTTATTCAAGTGTCCTAACAAGTCATGACAGAATGACATTGAGTGAATGTGCAGAATACCAAGACCCTGAAACTGAAGCAGCTAAATGGAATTCAGCCATCATTCATTTTTAATTATTCACACCTGTTCTTTTCCTACTGTGACATGTCAAAATGTGTATGTTAAAAGGGCTATTGATAATGTTTTCCCTTCTACATCATTGCATGGTGATTCCCAAGGTTCTCTACCATGGGTGATGGTTTCTTATCTATATGTGGATGGAAAGTACAGCACAAATACCTCCAGCACATACAACGCATACACTTATGGTGCACCTTTATACTCCAGACTCTGATTTTACCTTTACTAAGAATGCCAAAAACATGGTGCTCCATACACAGCTTACGAAAGTTTGTGGGGGCACAGAAAGGACCTTGTACATTTAATACACTGCAGTGACTTTCGTCTACAGCTATATGGATTGGTAAACAAATCATTCTCAAATTATGCCGGGATGGCTCATTTTCTTATTGAGTCCCAGGTGCCGCTATTTTAATCATTACCTAATTGTCTGGCTGCTCTATCGACAGCATAGAGGCCTCCCGCTCTGATTCTGCTGACACTGGCAGGGCCTCCAAGATCTGGGTTAACCTTTCGATGTCCATTGACGCTCCACAGGCTGATGATGATTGATCGAGGTGGCCCTTGCTGTTAGATAATACCTAATCAGCGTTCAGAGTAATTTGTGTAAATGAGACCTCATTATTGATGGTAGGCAACTTTAGGAGCTTTCATGCACGCTGAATCTAAACAGGGATTGGATCAGCAATAAAACTTTGCTTTGTGCCTCCTGCATCTCCTGTTGGAGATTGAGGGCAGGCAGGCTGGTTGAACCGTTGAATGGCAAATAAGTGGGAGAAGACGAGTTGACAGAGTGCACCGCGAAAATAAGGACTAACTGCATTCTATACTATAGCCCTACTATAAGAATATGATAGCTGAATGGCTTGACTAGCCTCACTACCAATAAGATTACCATGCAAAACAATAATGGCAATATCCTTATTAGGCAAATAATACTTCTCCATGCTGCCTGGAGTTTTCTTTTCCATTTACATATTCCTCATAATGCGACTTAGATTTGTTCTTTCTTATCTTAATTGAGCTATCTGTGATGAACCAGGGGAAAATAATTTTCCCTTCCATAAGACGACTTACTCTCAGAAACCATTCTGTCAGCACCCTGGTGAAATAAGTCCAAGCAGGGTATTAAAATGACAATAGAGTGTGTGGGTGCTTGACAAGCCGTCTATGGTGGAGATTATGAAAAGTGACTATTATATTCAGCTCTTTACAAATTTCATGTCTGGTGGAAATTACTGCCAAAAGACAGACAAAAGTCAGCATCTGGACAGCAGTGCCCATGGATAATAAGCCTACATGGGATGTACACTATAATGATCATATACAGTACCGATAATTATCTTTTGATAAAAACATCTGTCCCATCATCTGTGTGATGTAGCTCTGATTTTGTCATTACGTGTTGGTCAATGCCGTATTTTGAAATCAAAGTGAATGCTTCAGGTGCTGCTGTGTCTGAGATGTTGATGTTGGAGGATGGATGGTTGCCCCAAGGACATGGCCCAGTCCTGGCCCCTGTAGATGGAGCTCTGCCCCGCCACTCACAGCACAAGGCCTGGGCTCTGACATGACGACACCAGGCCTTGATGATGATTGATCATGTTGTTTTCTTCATTACTTTAAACCCAATCAGTGCTTGCTGTAATTTGAGTAATGATGGCTCATTATTGGCAATTGCAGAGTTTAAGGGCTTCTTTATTTTACCCCACCACTGGACCCTCTGGGACAGCATTATAGGATCAATGATTTTCCTCTTTTTGCATACACATAGCCAGCTTGGAAATCCTATTTCAACTGTGAAGTTCAAATTAATGGCTTGTAATTTATACTAAGGATGGCTTTGCCATTTCCCAGCACTTAAAAAAACACTGGCGATACTTTGAAGCTTAAAAATACAGTGAATCATGAAAATAAAACATCATTTACTGCAGTGAAAAAGGAGACCATCACAACGTCTATGATAATCTTTTTGATTTGATCAATACATTATAAATGAGATATAATGGCACAAACATACCAGAAGATTGAAATGAATATTTTTATTCTAATTTCAACATAATTAAGGTAAATGGACACTAACTAAATGTGAAAATACAAATCTTAAGTGGAATGGAGCACTTTATTTCAGAGTCCTTAATGATCAACTCATTAACCATACAACACTTCAATTATACTGATTACTGCAGCAGATGTACGTAATTTTAATAATTCAATTAATTATAGACTTGTGTACAATCATGTAAAAAACATGGTTTAAACCTAATTTCATAATTTTCTTCAAACCTCAGGCAGGTGTTTTTTTTCTTTACAGTATATTTGAACAAGGTTCTTACATCATTAAATAGTTTTTAAATAGTTTCATTCTACGTACTATCAAACAGATATATGATGTTTTATGTGATTTAACTGACTCACTTATTTTGATGACTGAACAAATGTCCTTGGACCCTGATGCACAATAATAGTAAATTAAATTGAAAAACCTCTTTAGTCAGTGCTTGACCATTTAAATACTGTATAATGTAATGCTTGATGTTTATAATTTCAAAGGGAACATCTTTTTGCTATAGTATATCACCAAACTAAGATCTTATCTTATTTTTTATGATACATTACATTTTAATTTACACTAATATACAATTTTAATGCAATACAAAAACTCATATTGTAAATCCATGTGTTCTGGTGCAAGATCTCTCTTCTTTGTCTGAAGGGGGTCTTACTGGGGAAATTAAAACATAATCTGCTCACAGTGCTTCACATGTTTTATACTCCAGCTGGATGCTTATAAGCTTTGACACACATTTTGCAAAGCAGATAATCATCTATTGATCCCAACCATACAGATGCTGCGAAAGACAAATAATCAAATAACATAGTTATTAAAAGGGATATGCAAAATATGAAATATGACAGCTTAATTAAAATAAGTGTGCTGATTACGAAGTGAAATGACACTAAGCTATGATAGAGACAGACATCTGAATACCACCTCTGTTGGGATTCCCAGAAAATAAAAAGATTCATTACCATTTCCAAAGCTGAGTACTGCAGTTGAACACTGTCTATAGTAGCAGCAAAGTAGAAAGGTATGTCAAAATGGAATTGTTTCTAAGGTAGATTGGGATCATATATTCTTAAATGAAGGAACCAAGGCCACCTGACCTTTGTAATAAATACAGTGCAGGTGTTTAACAAAACAATCACAGCAAAGAGCATTTCCAATTTCACTCGATGCCAACAATCAATCATAGGTCCAAAGATGGGACATAGCAATAAAGGCACCTGCAAAACCATTAATAAGCCTTTCTGGTGCTGGGAGACACAGATGCTGACCGAGACCCAAGCAAGGGAATTGTAAAGAAAGGTCAAACCACAACTTTACACAGTCTGATCAGAATCAATACAAAATTTGGAGATAGAATATCAGCAGTCCTCCAGGAATCAGTGGCAGATAGGGTGATTAATCATGCTAAGACTTTATTAGTACTCCTATTACTCTTAAGGTCACAGCATGTGTGCACGACGCTCTTTCTAAGCGTGCTGAAAAACAAATGTTAAAATAAAGTCTTGTGTATACTAAACTATTTTCGTATCTTGTTTCTTTCAAGTGTTGCTCTCCACTTTGATGCCACCACAATGACCCTACTATCACACACTGTTATGAAATTTACTGCATAAAAGAATGATGTGAGACACATGAAAGAATCTGCAGTAGTGAAGTCTATAACAATTCTTGTTTGTAGCCTTGACAATGTTGATCCTGTGAGGCACTAATACCCTGAATTAGAGCAGATGAATGGACCACTCTGCTGGTCATGACAGGGTTTCACTAGCCATCTAGTCTTTCCCTTTTCATCTTATTCCCTTTGGTGATTCCCTGGTCCAAATGTTGTCCCCTTTCTTCTGGTCTCAATTTCTGTTCATCAAAAGAAAGGTGAACATATGTCCAAATCCTGTGGCCTCAGCCACAACATACTGTGTCATTAGAGTTGAAATGGGAGGGTTTTGCTGCAAAAACACTCACTCACACACACACACACACACACACACACACACACACACACACACACACACACACACACACACACACGTGCTGTTCCTG
>JBBMJY010000021.1:13587045-13605100 GCA_037833715.1 Toxotes lorentzi
AAAAACACGCACGCACACACACACACACACACACACACACACACACACACACACACACACACACACACACACACACAGGCGCGCAGACTCAGACATAAGATAATGGTGATAAAAACATAGATGTACAGCACGTATATAGATATACAGGCATGTTAACACACACCAACCCGCATAAAAACACACTCCCAGACGACACTGACACGCACAAACCTACACATGCACATACACACACAGGGGTATTTGATGTTCTCCCTGTTTGAAGCCAAATTCTTGTTATCACTGCTAGCTATATACCGTGCTCCATTCCCAGGGTTTTTGAGGAGAGTCCAGGGCTTTCATGTGAGAGCCATCGTCTATACAGAAGCCAACAGTCTCAGAACCAGTGACATACTGACTGATGGTTAACATTTCAAAACCCTTGCCTTATATTAATACATGACAGGTACAACCAGAATACTAGGTGAGTGGATACCACACACAGGCACTCAGATGCAGACAAAGGACATACAGTATGTGCTCTTTCTCACAGACACATAAAGACCAGGGTAGATCTGACTAGCTCTGCCTTGAGTCTTTAGATATATTTAGCTTTTAGATGTCATATACCATCACTTTATTAAATCTCTCTGCCCCCCTCTGCCAAAAAACAGCACACCTCAACCAACAGCACCCTTCTCCTCCCTCCACTAACACCCACTCCTTGAAGCTCTGTAGACAACCACTTACAGACAGAGTAGGCAGACATTATCCATTAAGCCGTGTTGCTGTCGTTTCCTGTCTCATATTAGCAGAAGCTTGGACTTTGAGCAGCAGGGGCTTGAAGAGGGCTACGGTTCTACTTGTGTAAAACATCTGGGCTGTGGGAGTGGGCTTCATGTACAAACATGTTCCAGACACTGAATGTTTTTAATTTTTCACTTCAGTGAGGGGCCCTTTCAAAGTCCTGCATTTAGACAAAGAAAATAAAAAGAACCACAAAATAACTGACCATATTTAACGAGTTAGAAATAGTCTGAGTAAATCGATAAAATTAAAAATAAGATGATGTAGTCAACAATTGGTGTAAATTGGCCGTCGTGATCGCCTTTATGCAATTCTCTTTATGATTTTTTTACCTCTGGAAGAAGTAAAGAAACATAATTAGCTATTTTTAAAGGTGGATACATCACACAAATTTTAAATTCAAGAACAGTTTCACCATCATAATTGTGGCTTCTGGGTCAATTTGGAACACTACAGTATTTGCATTTAAAAAAGGAAAAACAGTTTCACATTGTAATAGAAGTAGAAATATTTACTAATGCTTGAAATGAATCAAGGAACCTCACTGAATCAAAAGTAATAATTACCCCTAAAGTGGCGCAGTAAAATGTATTCGTTCATCCTCAAAAATACATGGAAGCATGGTGAATGAATAACTGCACTCTTGGTCTCTAATTGGAAAGTTAGTTAACACAGTCACACAGCTAATGTGATATCTTTCTCCATTATGGACTCTCTGGCTCTCCATTCCGACAAATCAGCACAGTCAAAACACTGCAATTAGTAAACGGTGCAGATTTGTGTTAAAGTTGAAAACTGTGCAAAAGCACCATGCAAATTTTCTTCATCTTAGCGAGCAAATCCACTGATTGCAATGATTCAATTACAATGAATTTATTTCAGGGTGAAATTTTGTTAGGTCCTAAAGTTGAAGCCAGCAGTTTATACTCTATGATACAATAGTTTAAGCAACTAGCAAGCTCTCAAGATAACAGAACAACTTTTTGGCTGTATGAACTTGGAGAGGCCTGTGCTCACTCAAAACCTACTAAACGGTAGGAAATATACAGTGAAGTGTCTACACCGCATCTCTGCTGTCTCCCAAATGACCTACTTTACATCATCCAGAGGACAGCAGGACCAGGGTCAGTCTCCTCCCACCATTTTAAGGATAGAAGTCAGGTTGAAAATCAGCAGTGACGTGCTTCACAGCCTCATTCTGACCTCTAAAAATTATGTGAAGGAAGGTGCAAGAGGACAAACTAGCAAGACCCAGAACTTTCTTTTCAACATTCCTTTAGATACCAGGCAACGCTCTGCAATATTACTCCTAACTTGCCTTTTGGTGTGAGGGCTATTAATGTGTGTATGAAAGAAAGAGAAAATGATACAGACAGAAGAGAGAGAGAGAGAGAGAGAGAGAGAGAGAGAGAGAGAGAGGAGAGGCTGGGGGTTGAGGGTGTACTTAACTCTGTTGTTCCAAAAATGTTCACTTCCTTTTCGTACACATATTTGATTTACTATTTGGCAGGATTTCAATGCACTTTTACCCTCCATTTTCAGCAGAGGAGGAGTTAGCTGACACTCTCAATTCAGAACTCAACCAAAAGCTGAGGGGATCCCTGGAGAATCACTCATTCATTCAGCATTCCCATCAGCCCATTAGACTGGCCATCAGCCAACATAACTGCTTCCTGTTTCTCTAAGACACCTTTTTCATCCTCGGTATAATTCAGTTGTTTGAGAAACTTCCAATGGGAAGAGGTAGTAGATTACTTTAGCCTGAGGATTCTCATACATTTAACAAACTGAAACTGAACCAAATATCAGGAGAATGGTGGCGCATTCATTCCTGCAATTCATCGCCTACTCAAAAGCATGAGGATTGGATTGAGATTTGAATCTATGGCATGAGCTACAGTGGGTGCCTCTATGTGCAGTGTAAGTGAAAAAGTAAAGGGTCAACACGTGTAATTGGATTTCACAGATGCAACCATTTCCACCGACTGTCTCTTTGAAAACTGTATACCGTGTGAGTGCATCACTGACTGAAAGCAGACACCTTCTCTATTATATATAGAAATATTAGTCCTCTTCAGTATTTCTTGTGATTGTGTGTAAAATGTCACTCTTGTTATAAATGTTACCAAGTCTTATTAAGAAGAAAGAGCCTTAATAATTTGCATTTTGTCGCATTTCACACCAGCAGTGAGTGGCACATGGAACATTTAAAAAACTAATTTTGGAGAGTTCTGTTAGAATTACTTTTTTGTTGTTATCTCATGATACTACACCACTTACTGTATTTGCTGTTTATGGAAGCCAATAGATGTTTGTTATTGCATGTATACGTGCTACATATTAGCCAAATTGACGTATACAAGGTGAAAACAGAGAAACAGGGTAGTGTTTTTATACATGTAGGGCATAAATTATGTCCGATCGTGGAAGCTTGATGCCACCGTTGAACAGCTAGTCAATGGAGAGGGCAGGGAGAAGCAATGGAGCGAAGTAATGTGTAATCTTACTACTCAATGGGCTGTGCCCAGCAACGGGCCTCTGAATGCTGGAAGTGTCAGAGAGATAAATAGCAGAGTGTCCCCCTCGAAAAACATGATTAATACCCCGCCTGGTGACGCTGCTGAAGATGAAGTGGGAGCAGCTGGCTCAGGCAGCGTAGGCACGCAGGGAGAGGTGGGAGGGGGGACGGGAGCGAGCGCAGCGGAGCAGAGAGGGCAAAGAGTAGGACACACTGGCAGCTAGGGGAAAGGAAGGCAAGGCAAGGGCAAGCCGGGCCACCATAGGCACAGGGACCCCTACCTCCCCTCATCTCCCCATGAATGCAGCTTTATTTCTTTTTTCCTTTTTTCGTCACAGTTTAGTACTTAAACAATCTTCAGCTACTCATTTACTGTACGTGCTGCTTGTATAAACAAACACAGGCACAGGACTTCATGACTTGACATCACTTCAAATTGCCCCATGAAAGTTGAAGCCTGTGTCCTTTAATTATACAAATCTTACAGGAAACAAGACAACCAGGAAATTTATCTCAGTTCAGTGAAATGGCCCAGCAGTTCATAACCTTGCCATTTATGACATCTGGAATATAACAAAATATCCCACTAATATATGGCACTCAAGCATTTTCATGACCGTTATTAACATGAGTGTGCACAGGACTGAGCCCTGCATGTGGTGATGTACTGCAGAGCTTGCTTCACTTTCTTATGTATGTATGTATATAGCTTACCCCCTCCAATAAGTGCATTTTGCATTCTTTAACACCATATGTCAGTTCTTTCTAAGGCTTTGTAACCATGTATGTGTCAGCTTACACCACTCAATTGTTACTGAACACACAAGGTTTTGTCAGTCCGTAAAAATTCCAGTTACTGTTAAGTACAGTGTCCCCTGCTGAGCGGGGGCCTGTTTCAGTGGAAACAGTTGAAACTCTCAAAACACAGTACAGAACGCACAGAGTTATTGGGTCTGTTCTGTTGTGTAAGTAAACATGTCGAGGGGTGGGCTACTTTTTCATGGTTCAGGGGCCCCAACCCTCCCCTCACACAATTAACTTTTCCAGTGTAATGAGATGATTGATATGCTGGAAGTGTGTGCTTTAAGGAGATATTAATCATTCCCTCTGGTAATTTTAATCATGCGTTCCATCATCCCCAGCTGCTGAGGATCACCTTCCTAGCAAACAAAGGGCGGCCACGCCACTTGCATAGTCATTCTGTTCTAGTTTAACTTTATTTTATGCTGGTTCCTCCCATCTGTTCGCACAAGCCTCCACAGCCCACGTTGCACGTTGACAAGCTGGGGAAGCAGTGTGTGGGTGGGTGATTGTATGAGTGTGTGTGTGCGCGTGTATGTGTGTAAACTTTAGAAACACAGCCATCTTTGAAATGGTAAATCTAATCCTCCAGGTCCGTGACTACTTGGTACACCGCCACCAGCCACCTCCACTAACACGTACAGTAATGCATACAAACAGCGGGCACGCATACACACACACACACACACACACAATCACTGATACACACATACTGAAGCAAACACGCAGAGACATATACACAAGCACATATACAAACACACACATACACCACATGGTGTGGGCAATATGTCAGAGCAAAGCATAATTTGGCATTTGAACCAGTCACTATTATTGGAAGTATGAAGAAATGCTGCAGGGAAGATTTGTTTAGATGACAAACAACTTGGAAACTCTTTCTCTCCCTTGACTGCCTTGAAAGTCAAAGAGACTTATATATTCCCAAAACACTGATTAGTTCATGTTGAGCGCCTCCATTGTGCTGTACTGTACCTCTGCGTTGTTGTTCCATGTTTTTACCCAAGGCTATATAAGATTTGGAAGGGTATTCCACAATCAAAGGCATTTCTCCTATGACTTTTATTCAGCTGCCGTATTGTCACAGTGAAGGCCACAGGGAAGCCAGGGTTGACCCAGCGGTGCTCTCGAACACATAACAGAACAAATGTGACTATACAAAAGATATAAAAAGAAAAGAAAAATGTACCTTCTCAGTGGGAAGTACAGAATCCAAGTATTTCCAGGAGGTTAACTATAAGCCACACATAAGCTGGTGTAGTAACCGTTACAGTCAAGTTAATATAATAATAATAATAATAATAATAATAATAATAATAATAATAATAATAATAATAATAATAATAATGAAAAATCATGAAAAGTCAGTCATGGATATATTATTAATAACTGACCACTAAAAGCCTTAGTTTTGCTATAAGAGGTAGTCAACAAAACATTAGTCTCCACAAGGTGCAATGTGCCTGTGCTCAAACCAGTGGCAGTTCAAAACTTCCACCTGACAAGTGTCATGAATGCATGCTTAATCATTTACAAAATTAATGACATCCAGCTGACAGATATTCCATCATCAATGCAGAACTTTTTGAAAGTTGTTGAAGGGGGCTTGTCTGGTTGTGCACAGATTAGCATTGCTTGCATGCAGTCAGAGGCCAATGCAAAGTAGATAGGTTAATCCCCAGGACGAGTTGATAGGACACATCCCTAAATTCACTGAGCCTCGCTGCTTCTAAAACCCATTAATTGTGCCCAGTATAAAAAAAAAAGGTAATTTAATTTTACATCAAGTCCAGCCTCATCTGTTATCTGTGGCACACTTCTGCAGAGTACATAAAGGTAATAGAGGTTTTCAGGGGCTATTCCCCACTTATTATCTAATAATGATGAATGAATATGCCAGGAAGTGACAGCTGTTTAGACGTTTAGTCGGTGGAAAGGCATTTATTTGGAACTTTACAGGAAATCGATTCTTGTTCACTTTGAGGGCATGAAGCAACTTCAGTGTTCTGTCTGTTTCAGTGAACACACAGGAAACAATGGAGCTTTACTACTCAAGAATAAAGAGCACTCCAAGATATCCATAGAGCCTTGGAATATAGATCCAAGCATAAAAAAAAACCCCACATGAATTAGGTTAAGCTGTGTGTTAAAGCTGTATCAGTTTTGGTTCTCTGGAAAAAAAACATGTGACTATTTGCTCAAAACATTTTTTATCAAAATCTGATAAAAAATCTGCTTTGCCAAGATCTTTATCTTGAAACAAATCTACAGGTTTTTTGTGCAAAAACATGAAGGACTTAAAGCATATTTTTAGTAAATCTCAGTACTAGAGGTTTATGAGGCCAAAACGAACAAGAGACGAATTATGTATGACACCATTAACCTGGCAGGTGTGTTTTCATAGGCCACACAGCACTAGTGTTATTACCGTTGCGATGTTTTATTTAAACAAGTGAACGGGTTGTCAGTTCATCTTCCATTCCATTCCATTTCGCATTTTATTATAACTTCATGCTTATCACCAATCTAAATAGTGTTGATAGAGTGAAGTACCTTATAGCAACTGTTTTGTGGAGGGTGCTTATAAAGAAAACATGACGACTGCTGGCTGGCCCACATTATTTCCACCTTGCTTTACCCTGGCACTCCTGCTCCACTGCATGACTAAAAGACAATTAATCCTAATAATCAGGGCCTTAGCCATCATTCCTCATTCTGGCAGGCCTCTTTTTCCATAGGGGCACAGAGGGAGTGCCCGAGCCATGGATCTCTGCTGCACAGATGAACCTCTTACAGATGTTGAGTGAGCAGCGTGGTTAATCGCTTAGCCATCTTATGGCCTTCACACGTACAAAAATGTAAAACTGAAGGTGGCATTTTATCATGTCATGTCTACCGCTGAATGCAAGACTGACTGGACGTGGTATATTTACACGTTTGGTTTGGTATCCTTAGCAATGTCATACTGCTGCAAAATAAGAAACTTAATAACAGAAAGACATGAATGTGGGTGCCTGGTAAAGCTCGTTGTAAGGCATTGGTCCAACATGTTGGCACTGGTAATTTTAGCCTCAGCTTACGAGACATATATATACGAGAGAGTATGAGAGAATATTTCATTAAAACAGTAGCCTTTCTGCTGAGGCAACAATCTCAAAATAAGCAGGACTTCTTGCTGGCACTAGTGCCGCAAACATTCACATCCCTTTGTCAGCAGTGCCAGAGCATAGTGACACCCTTTCATATCACAGCAGAAAGGCTGTGATGCAATGTTTGACTTATCAGCATGGGGACCTAATCTTCTCAAATTAGAGCCCAAATGTTTGGTGAATGCTACAGGCCCAGTGTGAGGAAGCACAGGGAGTGCTATGACCGCCGCAGACAGGAGGCCCAGGCAAACAAGCAGATGCTAAGGGGCTGCTTTAGATGCGGAAGAAGAAAATCACCATCACAATGCAGCAATTACGGCAGTCTCAAATTCACTAAGCTGGAGTGCAGTATGTTCTCACAGCATCTCAGCAGTACTCACAGCATCCCACACAACAAGCTCATTAGGCCAGCTCTGATTTAGGGTGGAGGAATTAATGCAACAGCACCTGGTTTCTGAGAGCCATCCATCCTGCCATATACAGCCGGCCGCGCTGAGGTTATGCATTATCTTCTTTAAAAGCGTGAAATGTGACCACCCCTGTTCAGTTTTAAGCTACACCTCTCTTTTTCCAGAGTGCTATGTGAGGGGAAGGCATATTAATCACACTCACAGCCACTAATGCTAACAATCAGTCAACACAGTTGGCCAGGCTCTCCATCTCTGGTGACAGCGAGGTTTGTCCTGAGGCCTGCTGATTCGTCCTGCTATGTCTGCCTCTAGGACAAAATACCAGACACACGCAGCCTTTTATCCTGTAATATCCCAGCATCATATTGTTTTTCTGATGAAACGATGAATGCACATTAAATATTTTTTACTAGAGTACGTCTAACAGGAGACAAAGTTGATTCCAAATAATGATAATAATGACAATGTCTTACGCTGCTTACAAAATATCAGTGCACAAACAAAACAAAGCACATTCCAAGGGCAGATACAGTTTGGGGAAAAGTATTTTGTTATTGGAGTGATTTTCTACAACATGGATACAACATATGTCAAACAGTCAAGTTTTGAGAAACAAACAGCTGGCTAGTTCAACTGAGAGGAAACTGCCTACTGAGCAAGAATGATCTCTCCCTGAGTGTCATCCGCCAGCAGCATGAGGCAGAACCAGCATGTTTGGATTCCTACTGTACAACAAGAATATGGCTCCTCTTGTCAACTTCAAGCTGACAAGTGTAACATTGACACAAATTAATACAAAACCTGCACAATTAATTTCATCCCGAGCTCCAGCTCGCAAAAAAAAAAAAAAAAAAAAAAACACAAATAAATGAACAGGAAATTCTATGAATGTGCTGAGTGCAGTAATCTATGTGTGCGTGGTGTGTTTGTGTGTGTATGTGTGAATGTACACTTGTGTGCGCAGTTGCTTTTGCAAGTCTGGGGGTGCATGTTCTGTTTTTTCTCAACTGCTCAAAAAGAAATGCTAATTATTGGGCTTCAGGTAGCGTAAAATGTACAGCTGTGGTGACTGTCAGTGCTCGGTGGACTATTGAGCTCGTGTACAACTTGACAGTGGGTGGTGTCTCTCGCTCTCATCCCAAGAATCACCCAGTGGCGTTGCCATCTTCTGCCAACGTCAATCAGTAGGTTGCTTTTGAAGCACAAAGCAATAACTCTTTATCTGCTACGTTGCGCATACACATTTACTCTCCTTGATTGTCTGGAAAACATTTAGCTAAAACACGACTATAGGTTTACCCCATTCAAGATTTCTGTGCCCTGGAAAAAGAGAATATGCCTTTAGGTGTCAGGTGTAGTTTAGTAGGTTGTTAGAATGTGTTTGATCTTTAACGTTAAGGTTGAGCCTCAATGTTTGCATTTTAGATGACATCTACAGTGCATGCACAGCACTTAAAAGTCAGGTCTGCTTGCAACAGCTGCTTGCTATAATCTGCTGCTCTACATTACTGTGTACCACAAGTCACTGTTATTTGTTAATAAAAATGTTTCTTTACACTTCATATTGATGTCGAGCCAGATTGCTGCCTCTTGGGAACAAACTTTATGGACCAGCTTGACGTCAACTTTGATTACTTCATTTCTGAAGAATTCCAGATGTTTGAGTCTTCACTCAAGGGGATTGTCGGTACCTGAACTGACAGAATTTGGAGCCGTGTGCTGTCACAAGGTAGTGTAAATACACAGAGGATAGCATTAGAAGGATGTTTGAAGATATGTATTTTATCAGTCAGTTGATATTCGACCATAATTGTTTGCGTGCTTTTCCAGAGGAAGTCATCACTGAGTGAGTAACTGATCACTGTTCACTTGATTCATTGATATGACTATTATAATACTGACTATTTACTGAAAGGGGCTCTTGCCTTCCTTTCAGTATCTTTCAGGACTTCCAGCACGATGAAGTCTGCCACCATGCCAAAGTGTCTGTGCCATGTCATTGTGTTGTGGAGGGACTCACCAAATTGCATTACATTGTGTAATTCTACATCCAGTAATCCTCAGCATGATCAGAACATGGATGGACCTGACCTGTTTCAGGTTTTCTTCTTCAGAGGGGAAGAGTGATGTGCCGCACCATGGTATTCACCAAGTCAAGGATCCAATGGCTCCACATTTTTGTCCCTGACTCTACTAGCTCTACTAGCAAACAAATTATGAAGCTCTGCTGAAAGGAGCACAGAATTTTTTTCACTTTAGAGGGTTACCATTTTAAATTAACAATGAGGGACGCTCGCACCTTTTAATGAGAGTTCCTAACTCTATGATCACAGCCTCCCAGTGACTTTCCATGCTGTTCCATTGCTGAATACTGAGTGGATAAAGAGTTGAACAGGGTTTCCATGCATCCCGATAGCCAGTGCATGAAAATTTTAATGTGCTTTTAGGTAAAGAGGAGTATGTCTATAGAGTTCCATTAGTGGTCTTAGCCACTAATCATAAAACTACAGTAACAATATATAACTGTTGTTTCACAGCATCAGAATACAGAGCATTTAGCCATCACATGATGTCTTATAAACACAATAAGGTCTTCAATCCTTTCTTTGGTGATGGGGTTGTAAAGATAATTTTCTGAATGCTCTCAACATTTTGTCATGGTATTGCTGTAAAATGCATTACGTATGTGTCACACAATTTTTCACTGTTTGTAAAGTTCACAGTTCACTGGAGAAATACATGCAATCGATCATGTATAGTTGAGTTACGCTGAGTCACACTTGCTGAGTCAAAGTGCACAACAGGGAGATGTTAAGGGAAAAACTAAGCTGAAAAGAGGGAAAATGTAAAACATAGCATATATAGCTGAGCAGGCTTGAAACTCTCTTGGCTGATTTTGTCGCCCCAGGGAGAGCTAACACTAAAATGCTCTTTGACCATGAAATGGCCCTGCCCGGTAATGGTGGTTAATGGCTGTATGGTGCAGTGGTGCTGACGCTAGGCAGGAGGGAGACCTAACAGGGGCATCCTGCCTGCTCCAGTAGGCCCCATCCAATGAAGGAGAAAGGGAAGGTTTGGATAGTAGTGATGTTTTGCTTGAAATTAGATTAGAAAGGGACACTCTATGTGAGAGGGGTAAATTTAGAGCATCAATAAAAAGGGGGGTATCCTTTGGTCCGAAAGTGAAAAACAACCAGTGGTGCTGTATTTTTTTTTTTTCAAGACATGGTGGAACCAAGCTGTAGAATGGAAAAATGTGAATTATTTATGTGTAAAATGTGCCAAATACTTTGCCTCCTGGAGCACAAGTAAAGAATAAAATTCATCATTTGCTAAATGAGCTTTCAGGTGTCCAGAACACTAGCATGTAAAAGACATTATCATGGTGGTTCAGCATTTCTATCACTTATTTGGAGTTTATGTAGAAACAAAGGTTCTAAATACAAATGACTTATAGTTGTGTATTTGTCAGAATCTTTAAAATCATTGACATTATCGTGGATAATTAACGCTGACCCCAAACATCTGTGTACACTTACTGTATGTCAGATTAAGTTTGATTGAGATGACCTTTTCGAATTAGAGCATGTATTTTACTCTTTGTCCTTTGACTCATTACCAGTGTCAAGCTGTGCTATGACTTCTGAAAGACTTATTGCCCTCATCACTGCAAGGTTTCACCAACGTATCCTGCAGCTGAAATCCATAAAGAGCAAAGCCCAGGGGCAAGATGTGGGTATCAAGACCTCAACAACGCAATGGCATATCATGGGCCAACCATGGCCAGATGAGGTTACAATCTGAAAGCCATCTGGAAATATAGCATGTGACAGTACAGAGGTAATGCATGTATTGTAACCTAAAAGTGTCTTGCTCTAAAGGTCATTATTGAGAGACAAGACATTACACCACTAGACCTTACAAATATCCTTGCCATTGAAAAATTAATTCTTTTATTCGTCTTTTTCTTTTCATTTACTTTATAAAATGTTTTTTAATTATTTTCAACGCAAGTACCAAATTTCCATTTTAAGAAAAGGAAAATACAAGAAACCCAAATGCAGCAATGCTTTAGTTTTGGAACTGATTCCAAAACTAAAGAAAATATGTATTTAGCAATTAGCTGCTAAATTGTTCCTAAAGTAAATGGGCAGGTAGTGTACAGTTGGTGTTTAGAGTTTATTTGCGTCTACTGATGCTGAAAATGACACCATGAGAGCAGTGAGAGTGAATCAAAACAATAAAGCTGTGGGCCGTTAAACCAAAACAATTATCTGAAAGACACCACAGAGCACAGTGAAGTTGAGGGAAAAGCAGAGTTGGTTGATTATTCAGTGTAGATTCTTTACTACGAATAGCTCCTTTCATAAACAAGTCAACCATTGTTGATATGAAAATATTGATTATAGCTGCTTTAATAAAAAACAGTAAAACACCACATTCATGTCTGATGAAATGAAAAAGTTTTTCTCTATCTGTCGTTTGAGTGAGTTCTGTTTATTGACATATTAAATTTAAACCAGATAACCAGATGCCAGAGAATTTAGATTTTATTTGGCCAAATTAAAAAAAATGTGAAGGGTGTCCTCAAATTTGACCTTAAAACAATATGGGCTGAATTGGTTCAATCAATGTAAATGTCTTTGATGGACTTTTACTGACATTTAGTGCTGCAAAAATGTCGAAACCAACTGAAAAGCATTAGAATACAATGACAATGGTCATTTCACTGACTTCCAATGCTGGCCTGGCAGTTCAACATTTGCTTGAGTTACCAAGCATGCACATATGTACACACGTTACACACAAACATATTTAGAAATACAAGTGCACAGATGTACACATACATTTGTCCTGAATTTACGAGTACTGATTGTAGAGCAAATCCAATTTTAATCAGATTTGACGATGAGTCGTGATAAGGAACTGAGTCATCAGCTGCAGCCTAGACAGTGAGAGAAGACGGAGACAACTGAGGGTTAAGCTGCAAACCTCTTCTGACAAAGCTTGTCTGAGAAAGCTTTAGTGGACACAATGACAAGTGAAATATGGGGTCAACTATCAGTCATTCATCAATGAACCCATCCTGTCATCATTTGAATTTTGAGCACTAGGCAATATTAACCTTCATAACCCCAAGTCGCATAGGACAGCTTGGCAATGCCTAAGACTGACAGGCACAGTATCAAAGTAACTGTTGGGTGTCACTGTAATAAATGCTTTCAGTCACATAAAGCCAGGGATGAAATGGTACCAGAATGATGATAGGCATTTGAAGAGCTCTTCATGAAAGTATTATCCAAACTGCTTTACACTTAGGCTTTGGAACTCTACAAACATAAAATTTAAGCACTGGTTTTTGTGAGTTGTTTTTTTTTTTTTTTTTAATTACCCATATTTATGTCATGCACTGCATGTCCTCTGTGCTCTAATAGATGGTTCTTAAGCTCAAGGATATTTAATCTAATTGTGTGTGATCCATATGAGTAACAGAACAATGTGGCCTCAATGTATAGAAGGAACTTCTGTGACCTCTGCTGACCTAAAAGTTCACTGGCCTCAAGTAAGTCTGAGATAAAGTTACATCCAGTGGGACCTGGGTGATATCCACTTACTGCCATCGTCTTTGGGAAATTACTGTGGTTGACACAAGGAACTGTGACTTCTAACACTATACAATATTAACAAAGATACATGATCAGCAGGCTGAATGTAAATGATAGCTTTATCATGTTTGCTATCTTTGTAAAATGATAACTGGAGATAAGTATCAATGTGCTGAAGTATAAAATGGCTGCTCTCCTTTTCCGCATTTAGCTGGATTATATTCTCTGTTTGTAAATTACTCCCTTTGGAGAGAGAAATTAACCTAGATTTCCATATCAAAGCATTATGAATTGAGCCATTTTCCCTGCCCTCCCGTTCTGGTGAAAAGAGAGAGTGGAGGGAGTCTGTAGAAGTAACCTGCAGTGATATGCAGGCCATACAGGGCTCCTTTCTTACAGGAGCAACACTGCAACAGAGAGAATCAGCAGCTTTCTACTGAAGCGAAGAATGAGATCACTGGGCTTTTTGTGCAAGGTCAACTTCGAGGCAAGACACATCGTGTTTAAAATTCAGTCCTATCCTCACCGAGCACTTGAAACACACTGTGCCAGCCGGGGAACCTGCTTGCCATTATGCAAAGAGGCGGCGGGCTTAAAGTAAATACGTAATCTTAATGAATGCTGAGATCTGTGGAGGTGGGAGTGAGGGGAGTCCAAGTCAAGTAGAGAAGGGTCAGAAACACAGGGTGAATAATCCTGTGTGTCAACAAGACGCAACTAGCTTTCTCTATCCCAATATGTAGCCCTGTTTACAGTGAGCATTATTCAAAAGTTTTCTGACATCTGACATTTTATTGCAAAATAAGCGAGAGACTCCAGAAATAATCTCAAAATTTACTGCTTTTTCATGTGAGAAAATGTTGTTGCATACCTGGTCTTAGAGTGTGAACAAATAAGACCTCATTCTAATTACTGATGGAGATAAGAGTGGTTTATGATAAATCAACAGATGTTAATGGATACTAATAAGGGATGGTAATTATGTTTCTATCCGCTAACAATGTGGCAATTCACTTAGAATTTTAGATGTTTAATCATTATGAGCACTTGTGCTATTAAAGAACCTGCTTGCTTTTGCTTATTTGTCTTGTATGTTGTGACCTATGTCGCTGGCCCCAACTTATCTCAGATGCATAAATTTAAAACAAAAGGACAGCCATTAGATGACATGTCACACAATATAGGGGTCTTGTTCTGGCCCCGTGCCTGCTGGCTGTGTCCTTAACTTTGCCCACTTTGCTCTGTGAGACTGCCAGGACATTGAGCCTGACACATCAGAACTGCTGCTCCCTTGGTGCCCTCTTTCATTCGTACTATCACAGAGTCAAAGCCTGCAGAGACGAAGCTGTCCAGAGACTGAGCCCTGCTGGGTTTGACTGGGCCAAGATCCGATCAAGCCTCGAGGAGAGGGTCATCCTCTTCCCTGACTTCTACTTGCTATGATCTCTGAACCGATTCTAAAAAGGCCTCTGACTTGATTTGAGCAGACAGTCCCCCTTGAAAGCTGCCTTTGGTTTGGCTTCTGTAGCCTGGAACGGGAAGAGCGGGGTCAGGCTACACACAGGCAGGAGAAAGCTCAAGCAAAGGCAGTGTAGGGGCGGGGGAAACAGAGCTGATAGCCATGCTCCAGGTGCAGATGGCACATTGTTTTATGTGTGGCCTCAATGGATTATGTCAGCCAAGCTACTGGAGGCATATAATATGAAGAGATCACACAAAAACATTGTCAACCAAAATTCAAAGATTCATTAACAAAGGTCATTTCCATGACAGCAGATGCCTAATAGATGGCCAAGACTCTTGAAGTCACCAAGAGGATAAAAGCAGACTGAATAAAGAAGCATAGAGACAAGGACAGAAATAGTAATTTTTTAATTTTACAAAAGGTTTGTACAGTAAATTGTATAGAGTTCATACTGGATTTTGCTGACAATGTCTGATTTACATGAGATTTAAGCAATTTACTTTACATAAGAATTTTAAGATGGAAATGCTTTACCCAGACAGAACACTTGAAATAAAATGGCACTTACTGTATGAACATGAATATTTTTACCACTTATTAACTAGGAAACAGAACTTTCCTATCTGTCCTGGGGGACAGACAGTGAGGGCCACGAGGCTCTGGAATGACCTACCTGAGGAAATTAGGGTGGCCAAGTCAGTGACATTTTTTAGAACCCTTCTTAAAACACACTTTTACCGGAGAACCTACCCCAACTTTATTTGAGTTTTTACTTTAATTAATTTGTCTTAGTATTCATTTTAAATCACTTCTATTTTTTTTTATCTTTTATCTTTATTTTGTAATTTGACTTTTAATTCACTGCCCTGTGTGAAGTACAAAAGTGCTCTACAAATAAACATTATTGTTATTGTTGTTATTATAGTTATTTCTCCACATTGTGATGATATGATGAACGCAGACACTGCCCCTAAGGAGCTGGGGCTGCAGCAACCCTGAAAACCAGTTATGGTCAGAGGTCAGAGAAGGGGAAGCAAAGATCCAAGTTCCGTCCCATTGTGTGACATGTTTCCTTCGCCTGCTCGCCCCAAAGGCTTAGTGTCAGTGTTAACACTTCAAACACTCAATATCTTCACAAAACACAAAGGACACAACTGCTTGCCATCCACATCATTTCTTCCAGGAACAGAGATATGGATCCTTCCCAAAGGTCACTGCCAGCTGAAGTTTCAATGATTAAGCAAAGCTTTGTTGTTTGACTTTTTTCCTGTAGCAAAATCTACTTTTAGGTGCAAATTGAGTTTGTTCAATATTATGAAATAAAATTGAATCGTATTTTATATGTCAACTTTAAATTGTAATGGGTGGGCATTTTAGTTTGATAACAAATTTATAATTCAAAGATGGATAATCAAAATCAAATGTCAATGAGGAAAAAATATATTCTGGTAGATAAAAGAACCCATCATCTTCACAGAGACTGCCTTTTTGACCATAGCGCATATCCGCATATATAGTTTTATTGTTGCTTGCGACAAAGAATAAATATACTGCAGCAATGACTCAAACAGTAATGATTTATAAATATGCAGAGGGCAGTTTGAGTGGGTGACTATAACACACCTACATATGTTCCTTAAGTTCATTTTTTTCTAGATAGCTTTCTCAGGAACTTTCCTTGTCCTGCCACTCTTGAACCCATGAATACTGTGCCTGCAAGCATTTTAGATAGCTCCACTGCCACTGAAGCTACTTCAACAACACCCTCCTGAATCAGTTAAAAGACAGCATTGTTACCAGACAACTGAGTCCAACGTTTACTCAGTTACACATTTATGGAATCATGCACCAGAACGCAGACAATGTCGTTGGCTAATCTCACAAGACCAGGATCAGATTTCAACCACGCACGGGTGATTCAAGAATCAATCTGCTTGGCTTCCTGTTTTTAGCCTGCTGCTGTTATACGCTGGGTGTAACTCAAAGGGATCTTCAGTTTCTCTTGAATGTGTTCCTGCTACTAAGGTGGTGATAAAACACGTTATTTTATGGGTCGCTGATTACTCACTGTACCCTGATACCAATCTTAGCACGCAGAAAACTAGAGAACCCTCCATATTTACAGTATCCCTCGTTTTCGCATTTCTTTACTATTCTCCTGCACAACCACACACATAAAAATAAAGAAAAATCTCACAAGTGCGACAGATAAATATATAATAGTTTGTTCAAGTGTGTTTTGCACAGTATGAGACCTTCCGATTGCTGCACCAAGTAGAATGCACTGCAGGCAGTCTCTTGAGGGAAGGTCTCATTTTCTGCCTCCTGCCGTGAAATATTCAGTCCGGCCTGAAATAATATGGGACTCGTTTCAAGGCTTAGCACTTTTCAAATATGCTGGCAATAATGGACAGGGCATCAAATGAAGCACAGCCTCTCATAGCAAGGGGAGCAGAGGTTTTGAATCCACAGCCAGGGTTTCACATAACACCATAGACAGTTGAAGTGCTGTCTACAGGTACAGTGTAGTGATTAGTTAATGGTGAGATGAGCCTCTGAATTCTTGCCAGTGCTTGAAATCCAGTCAAACTGTATGAGGTTTGTTTGGTTTTGGAATATAAAGTTTACAAATTTATATCAAAATCATTTCTAAATACTTAAGCTTGGATACTGTAGTGTGCCAAATTATATTTCCATATTTCTCTCCTGCTTTTTGCATATCATCAGGGAATCTGAATTTTATTCAGCCTTATAAAGAAAAGAGAGGAAAATCAAGGGCGCACCATAAATGCACAGAGATGGAGTGTAGAAGAATGTTATAGGAGGGGGCTTTGGTGAAAGGATTCAAGGATTTAACAATCCCACATCCTCTCAGCCTGTCCTTCATCTCTAATAATCAAGCTTGGCCACAGAATATCCCTCTGGATGGGAAAAAAACATGTTGCCTGTCTGCCTCTCACTCATCTTTAGACTGCCAGTCTTGGGTCTTCCTCTTGAAGTCTTCTGTCACATTTATGGCTTCAAACACTAAGCACAGCCTTCTTTTAACTGACTGCCATGTCTTTAAAGCTAGATATCTTTTTTGTACTACATTAGCATGAGATGAAGGGCAGTGTGTCTGATGCAAAGGAAGCCCTGAGAAGGCTGGACCACAGACACTATGAACTTGTTTGTTGCTGAACACCAAAGGCCACCGACACAAGCTAACCAGTTTTAGCGCAGGTGAAAGATAATGTCTAAGTCTGCAATATTCCTGTACTTTCATTTGGACTCTTGACAAAAGTAGTGCTTGAATTTAATGTATATAT
>JBBMJY010000021.1:13605125-13625262 GCA_037833715.1 Toxotes lorentzi
CTTCACATCTCACAGACTGAGGTCAAATTTAGACTGGTTTTCCAGAAATGGTTTATGCACATAGGTCCAATTGTTATAATTTGTTGTCACAAAATATAGATGTGACAAAATGCTTTCATCTGCTCTCTTTTACAAGTGAAGAGGACACTCAGCAGACATAAAACCCTAAAAGCCTCTGGACCAACCTCAGTGACATCTTTGCTTACATTAATTTGCTTACTGATTAATCAATCTATCTATCTATAAAATCATTGTCACCTAAAGCAATGTAGAAGAAAAATAAGCACTGCACAGAGGGGAACATTGTATAGAAATACTATGTTGAGAGAGGGATACACTACTTTTCAGAAATGTTTCTAAAGGGAAAGTTTTTTTCTTTATTTATTTCTTTTTTCATGTTTTCTTACACTCAAAGTTGGAGTTTCATACATTATTTAAAAAAAAAACAAAAAACATTCAGTGTTTGAAAACTTGAAAAAGAGTTTGCAGATTTCTTGCATGCCCGGAAGGCTGCCGTCTGACTGAGAGCTACCAAAGTGAAGAAGGAGCTCCTGAAACCGGAACGTCCACTGAGCGGCGCCGCAGCCCGCAACTTCCACAGCCACACAGCCGGCGCTTCCTTCCTGCTCCACGCTGCAGGCCAATCCGCTCGCTCACTCCGTGTTGGGTTACAGTGACAAGGGCCCTGTCTGAACCACGACTTTTAGAAAGATAATATTACAGGTAGGTGCAAGCCACGGACCGTGTCACTATCGATAGACAAATTAAGCATTGTAAAACAAGACCGTGACCCAGAAATTCTCGCTTTAATCGGGTCACCGTGCTCGTTTTCAGCACTGAGTGATAATGGCACCTCTCACTGTCCTTAGCATTTGAAGTCCCCTTACCGCAACCTGTAGCTTTTGGGGCAGTGAAAATTGTCCAGCTGGACGCCTTGTATTTCCCCCTATTGGTGCCTTTGTATGTGTTTTGAGCTATGTACACCTGCCTGCTGATAGCTTTCAACGTTTTTTCCTTTTTCCCCCCCTTTTTTTTTTATCTAGTTGAAGGTCAGTTTGCTCCTCTAATGAGCTGCTGTGAGGGTTTGTATCAGCAGGGCTGTAATCATGGATGTAGATAAATGTGTAAAAGCCTTAATTCACTTGTAAATCTAGTGTAAGTTAAATGTAAGTGTAGGGACATTTAAAGAGAAAAGAATGGACAGTTTTTCTTCAAATTTAATGGCTTTTTTTGTGTTTATTTTGGTGGCTGTTTTTCTTATAGTGGTCACGTTTTACCTTTTTTTTAAAATAAAGAACAAAAAAAAAAAAAATCAGATTTGACCACATCATTCTGACCCTCTTGTTAACACTGCCATTTGCTGGAGGACTGTAGTGATTCAAGTCAAGTGAGGAACTGCAGTAAAAGAAGGGTAAATCTCTTAGCTGGGGCTTCTTTATGTTGCACATGGGAAACAGCCTAAAAAGACCAAGTAAGCTTGTGAAGTGTCGAAAGAAACGTTGAGATGCAAGCGGAAATTTCTCTGAAATAGGCCGAACACGAAGTCTTTTTGCTCCTACAGGGTTTTGTTCGGGGTTCCACTGAGAAAGCCCAATGCAAAGTGGGCCTACAGCCAACTGGGATGGATTCTAGGGTGGAACCTAAACAGATGGGAGATAGTATAAAGGTGAATACAAGGTCAATCTGAGCTTCAGTGATAAAGCTGTGGGCACTGCTCATAGCAGTGTTTTAAAAGTTGACTTAAGAAAACAGATTGTGTGGTCAGAATAAACTCTTAAGACCATATTGGTCCATTTTTTTCCAGGCTTCTTTTGTCTAGATTGCCACAGGCGGAAGCAGCAGACACCAAATGGTCAAAAAATTGTTATCATTATGTTTGTCTGGAAATCAGCAGAATGGGGGTGTTGATTTCCAGCGGGTGGGTTTTTCCTTTGTCCCCTTTTTTTTTTTTTTTTTTTTGTTCTAACCCAGATTTTCATTTTTTAACAGGCTCACAGCTGATCCATCCCCCAGTACACAATTGAGACAGAGGATGTTGAAGCACTCTGAACGCATGGGACCATATTGCAGGTAATTAATATGTCAGCTCAGTGATGAACTTCGTCAATACATCTATCACCACACTTACTTGAAACTGGAGTAGCACATGTGGGATGCTGCAGAGAGCGCAGACTGAGAGTACATTTGTCCATTAGTAAACACTTCATAGTGTGTGTTGTGATTGGGGAGGTAGCGGGGCTCCTCTCTGTCCAGTTGCAGTCATTTTCGCCCGTCACCTCCTCATCGCTGTAAAAACACTTGCTGTGGTTTGGTAGATTAACAGAGAGCCCCCTAATGGAGTAATTACACCGAGCCAAACATCTATTTTTCACCTGTGCTCTGCCATTATTCTCTGTCCCCTATCCACTCCATTGGAAGTCACTTACTCTCCTTACAATGAGTTATCATTGACTGCCATTTAGACGTTCTGGAGCAATTTGTCTTACTGAGGCCACGCGCTGGCCTCATTGCAAAGAACAATCATTCTCCCTCCAATATATAAAACATTCATGGGGAAAAGGAAGAGAAAATACCCCACAAACAGATAGTAGAGAGTGGCTAATAGATACTATAAAGGTGACAGACAAGGAAAGTAATGTAGGAGATTACTGGAGCAGGAACAAGCCTACACAACCTGTACAAAAGCTTCAGGGACTGTACTGCTGGGAAAAAAAAAAATCCTTCATGAGATAAATGTGTTAAATGGGTTGTGTGGCAGCTATTGGTGGTGGTAATTGCTGTTGTGGCAAACAAACTTTAAGTCCCAGTTTAAATGTAAATTCTAAATGTTTAAATTGCCATCATAATTTTTAGTCATTTTTCTTTTACTTGAATATTGCATTTCTCTTGTAGAATATTTACTGTAACATTTTCGACGCCCACATTTTTCTTTTTCTTTCTTTGGTTGGTTCTTCTTTGACTGTATGCTTATTGTTGATGGATTGCATGGTCCTTGATTATCCACTCCTGTTCTTTTTTTAAAGCTTCAGATCATTTCTTTCTATGTAGTCTGTAAAGAGGAAACCTTTTTCATCTTTTAACTTGTAGGACGCTGTCATCTCACCATGTCATAGTCTGATTGCTGCAAAGCATTGCAAATAATATAGAGAATATCACTTTGAAGTTAGAAAGTATAGAACTAGGTGGCCTTTTGTGAGTGCAGATACACTGTCCTTTTTAGCCTCATTTGTACATATTTTTTGTCTTATACACAATAGCTCTTACACACAATGGTATAGCTGCTGATAGATTGTTCAGCTATGAATCAGTTTGGCACAGCTCTGCTCTTGGCAAGCTTTTATTTTTGACAGAGGCTTGACTGCTGTGCACAGTTCAACACACATCCCACTCAGTCTCACCAGAAAGGGTTAATCACATTCTTAGCTGAATGTTTTGTTAGATTAGTCCTTCTCCAACTGCTTAACACAATGACAAATAACCATTATTCTTTTTCTTGCACTGATAATCGGGACAACTTAAACATTTCTTACTAGCACAAGTGAAACCATTAATCCTCAGTGATACTGCTGATAAGTGGTGACTTTGGAGTAATGGCCCTGTCACCTTAAAAAAAAAAAAAAGAGTGAATATTTGAACAATTAAAACACGATGCCTATTTTATTTTGTGCATCCCATCTCTTTGTGTCACCAGGAGGCATGTGTCAGTGGTAATTGACTAAATAATGAGTTTTTGTTTATTATGTATATTTGAAAGATGTCCTCCATACCAAAAATGATCATTTTAGATTCTTAGAGGCAGTAGGAGGCATGACTTGGTCGGGAGAGGAAAAACGTAAAGTATAACTGTAAATATGTATGAAGATTTGTATAGTGAAGGTGGTAATGACTGTTTAAGGCTGCTCGACTTGAACCAACATATACATGGTATTTGTTACAACCTTCAAGCTATTTCTCTTCTGTGATGCTGTGATACTTTGGGTAAACTTGTTCATTTGATATTTCACCTTAGGCTCTCAGAAGTTGTGATCGACAATTTTCAAGTAAATGATAGCAGATTAATGGATAATGAAAACATTTAGTCGACGGGCCAATTTGCCTCTTCTTCAGTCGGCTTCATCAAACTTACCACATCATATTGCCTTTTGGTCCCACAAAGCTTCTCAAGAGGCAGTCAGAATAAACATTAACAGTTTGAGATGGCATTAAACGTGACTGTTGTAAACCACAGCTGATAGACTTGCTAGAATAGTGGTGCTACATGCAGTTACATGCCAAACAGTGCACCAATAATTTGTCTGATACTACACTTTGCTGAGTAGAGGAGGACATTGGTTCACTATGTATGGACTACAGCTATGCCTGTTACTCTGCGTTCTTAAACATAGAGTACATGTTGTCCCATATACTGTACTTTCATGACCTTGGGTTGTTGTTGCAGATAGTCTAACTACAGTGTCTGTGTGCTGTGCTACAACAGCCGCACTGTATGACTCACCATGCACCTTTTGAATAGTTTTGATGTGGACCGGAAACATGATGATAGCCATTTAAATATGAGCTAACCACCAGTGCCATGAGGAAATATTGAAAAATCTTGCATAGGCTAAATTCTCTCAATTTAATCGCCTTCCCCATCACATGTTCTCTTTGTCATTATGGTTGTCTCCAGCACTAATCAGTTGTTGATGTAGCTGCCTAGAAGTGTTATACTATAACTGACAGGATGATAATAAACAAGCATAATTGAGTTTGTGATTGAATATGATTTTAGATTATTTGCTCATCTTCATTTAACGACTTCAGGTATCTTGATATTAAAGGAAAAAAGACTTATTAATGACACTGTACATTTGGCCAGGTTATATTGTTAGCCTTATTGTCAATTTGCTAATTTTAACTTTGAACACAGTTGGAATCTCTTGGACTTAATGGATTTATTATGAGAATAAGATGAAAACATTCCCACTTAATAGCTCAAGGCTGCTCTAGATGGGAAAATCTCTTCAAGTTTGAGTTTGAATAATTTTTGTTCTTGTTTGTTTCATCAAGCACATCGACTTAAACAGGACACTCGCTGAGAGTCAAAGTAGAACTAATTAGCTAGTTGAATATTTCCAGTTAACACATAACATCCTTAAAACAGATGGTGAGAAAAATGCTTTTACCAGCTGATTTATTCTTTAAATGTCATTAGTTTAAATAGAATTTAAAAAAGGATTACCCAAACCTTTGCTAAAATTAATTGGAAATTCAAATGTCTAAATTAAAACACCTATAGGCTACACTCAGAATCCTTCGCTTCTTTGTGATTTTAAAATAAAGAGGCTTACTGCTCATACAGTACAACCTCATATAGAAATATCAAAACAAAGTCTTTAATTCAAAGTTAGTGTGAGGTGTGGTTAGTGCTGGTGTCCATCAGGCCATCTGGCTCCATCAAGACAACCAGTTTTGAAAAACTGTTGGAACCCGGAAAATTATCATGAGAAAATAGTTTTCACATGTATTAGCTTAATGCCTGTCTTTTCTTTTTATCTGTTATTGAACATATAGCGTCTCATCCTACATGCAAAACTCACCATTCTTTGGCAGCAGCACAGTCCCAGGCACTTGATACTTAGTATTTCTATGGCCGTAGCTCTGTTTTGATCAAAGGGGTTCAGGGGCCTAAGTTTCAAATCCCTCAAAGCCCATTTTGGCTACTCTTTGTTTAGCCCATTGGCATTCTGACCCCATGCTTCTCAGACTTTGAACTCAGAGCTTGGAAAAGCCGTATCGCTTCTTTAAACACATTATCAGTGGGCTAGGTTTTTAGAATATCACTAATCATCTTAAGGTTTTAGTGCAGTGTGGCAGTATCGTTAAAGCCTCGGGGCCCATTTACTAGCATGGGCACTGTCAGAACTTTTCTGTGAAATATACGATAACTTAATAGCAGCAAGTGGTTTGTAACTTGATGCATTTCCTTTTAAAGCAGCTTAAATCAACACCACTCCAGTGATTCACTGTTAAAATGATATATTTTATCAAACTGTTTTTAAATTTAAAACCTTGTTTTGGAGTTTGACTCAATGGATGCTGTAGATGTTTGTTTAGTACATTTCTTTGAACTTACCCACCCATAACAGTAGTAAAAATGTAAAAAAGACACCCTACAACAAATCGTACATCTACAGACAATGTCCTATTTCTTTGTTTAAATGGACATATGTTATACTGATGATCATGCTTTTTGTCTAAATTGTTGTAAGTTGGTTTGAGAATGTTTGTTAAGCTGCTAAAAGGGTGTGTTTCTGAACATGTTGAACACTATCTGGATGAACAATTGTCCATATGTCAGGTGCATCTGCTTCTTCTCATTGAACAACATACAATACTTGCAGGGCAACATTTAATGGTTGTTGATGATATTGATGCATACATGATTTAATCTTACAGCATTCTAGACTAAACCTGATAAAAAATGAATTTGACCACGTAGGACCATTTATTTGTGCACTGTCTTGCAATCATATGTGTGTGTGCGCACATATGATTGCATGAAAGTCTGTTTGTGCCCCTTAGCTCCTTTCACACCTCTTCAATTTCATCAGCCCCCGTGATTAAGATTTGGCACCTTGAATCACATTGTCTTCATCTGGAAATATTTCAGCTGCATTTCTGCCACTCTAAAGGGAGATGAAGATAAAGGAGAAGAAGGTAAAAACACACCCTGTTGTGTGAATCCTACAGAAGGCCTTGAACCCTGCCATTCATCCCTTTCACTTCATCAGCTGAGTCTAATTGCTAGAGAGGACAGGATACCCAGGGCCCAATTGTTCCTTATCCTCTTTGGAGCCTCTGAGGCATGAAAAGCGAAAGGCCTGCTTTTGATCTTTTTTTTTTTGTTTTGTTAGTTTTTTTTTTCTTTTTTTTTTCTGTCATCCCCTACTATCCTTTCCATTAGATTGAGACACTCCATTCACACTGTGCCCCCCGTCTTCATCCACGCAAAATAATTATCAAGCTCTGCTTCATCAAATAATGGTGGATATTGGAGGTCATGATGGGGAGGGCCAGAGGTCTGCAGGGGTGGCCCAAGGACGTGGTGGAGCTCCCAACTCATCTCAAAGGCATGCTCCTTAGCTCTGGCTACCTTTATATACCTTGACCCCGGTTTTCGTTTGCCTGTCCTAATGAGACCCTCTCATGCAGCCAGTGCAATAGAGGTCTTGCAATGGCAGGGTTGGAAGGCCAAAGTACAATGAGACACAGGGCTGTGCTGAGACAAGGGCGCATCTGTGCCATCTTATTAAGCCTTGGAAAAGAGCTCATGCGTCTCAACGTCCCATAGGCACTGAGAGCAGATCTATTGACACCTACTTGTCCTCTGCGGTCAACACCTTTCTGTGAGGAAGCAGGCACACCCAAGTTCTTGTTAGAAGTAATTCTTGGCAGAGTATTTAGTGAGGCAAAGTGTTTAACTCGGTTTGGGTGGCCATGTGGCGTAAGGATAAAGAATGCAGAGTTATAATGATGAAAAATTCTTTGGAACTAGAGAAATGACAAGGGATGTCAAAGGCCAATTTGTCCAAAGCAAACAGTCTTCATTTTTAAAGAACAAAGGGCACAAAGAAAGGGTTAATGCTTACTTCCATCATTGATTATTTTTTATAGGTTCAAAACCAGGCTTTAGATTGCTGTAAATCATCTTTTTTTTTTGTAAATTCTTTAAAAAAAAAATTTTTTTATTATTATTTTTTATCCAGAGCAGTTTTTTTTCTTTTGGTTTTGTTGCCCTTTGTGTGTGTGTGTGTGTGTGTGTGTGTGTGTGTATATATATAAATATATGTGTATGTATATATATATATATATACATACACATATATCTCTTTGTAAGAAAACAGACTTAATATAGCCCAACTAACTGCCTGTCTAACTTACTAACAAAAGGGACAGCAGGATATACTATAAGTAGAAGTATAAGTAGTAGCAAAATGACAAACAAAAACCCAAGTAGGCAAACAAAAACCTTTAAGCAATCATGTTAAGCACGCCTAACATCTGAGCACTGTGTGAGAACAAAGCAGGGCTCCTGTCAGTGCATCGATCCACTCCTGAAGGCACACACATCCATAGCTCTCTGATTGCTCCCTGCCTCTCGCGCCTCTCTCCCCCGCGCCTCTAACTCTCTGCTCTGGCTCCTTTCTGAGAATGTGCTTATCGATCTGGCCTACTTCGTTGGAGTTAACTCACTGATAAAACCTGACCAAGGGCTTCCAATGGCCTGAAAGAGTTTGGAGGGCTGGTGAGAAGGCAAGATGATAAAATAATAAACAAATAAATAAATAAAAATCTTGTCGCTGATGTTTTGTCATAATAATTTCAAGTTTGTCAACTGTTAAGTTTTATAAATGTGAAGACTCTAGTTTTGACATTTGCAATGTGTTATTGTCTGGCCATGTAATGAGGTCTATACTGTAGGCAACTCAGCAAAGAAAATAAAATGAAACAAAAGAGTTGCTTTTTTTAGAGTTCTTAAGCAGCTGACCGACTAGACTGATTAGACCCTAAAACAATACTGAATGATTGTGAGATATGGATCTAAAGAAATTAATTAACCCGTTGGGTTGTAGTGTATACAAATCATTTTTTCTTTTTCACTATTTATATTTTCATACATGTTTGTGTGGGTGGATGAGCTGATGTTTAAGAACTGTATAGCAGAGGATATTGTATGTCCTCTGCTATACAGAAGTTAAAACTTAGAATTAAGGATGTTGAGCAAAACTGGGACTGTAAAAAAAAAAAAAAAAAAAAAAAAAGTAGTCTTGGTCATTCATTCATTTGTAATTGCAGCTGAGTTGGTCTGACATAATGCAGGGTATGTACTAGGTTACACTTCCTTACTGAAGAACAACCTAACTGTTTAACTACAGCATTTGCAATATGAAGCTAGTGGAATACTGTGAGACCGGTTTGTCCATTGACTTCACCCAACTGGTTAAATCAACTGTTGCATTTGATTTTGTGAGGACTCACAGCTGTGATCTCTGTTTTATTCCACTATAAGCCATCTGTGATAAAAGTGAATAGAAATAAGAAAACATGACAGCATTGTCTTTAATTAATTAGTAAAGAATAGTAACTATTCAAACACTGTTGTTAAGTGTGTTGTAGATCTTAAAAAAACCCAAAACAATAGCTCCTTATCAATTTCTCAGGAAAGCTTACACAAAGATATCAAAAATCAGTGTTTCTTAAAAAAAATAAAAAAAGTGACTCATGTTTTGTGTGTCAGTATGTGTAATCTTGTCTCCAGAGTGTGATTACATTTTATGTCAGTTTGTGTATATTTTTGCAAGTGTGTTGCTGTCATGTTTGTAGCATTCCATGTGGGAGGGTCTGTTGATAAGTAAGCCATCTGTAGTGTTCTGCCGAACGACATGTTGTAAAGCGAGATTTGAGAGTGTGGAGAGACTTGACTTGACAAATCTTGGCACATAATGAGACAGAAGGGAGTAAAGGCAGAAGTCTGTCCAGAGATAAACAATTAGATTTGTCCCTGAGGTAAAGGCCAGGCAATGCAAGGACTCTCAGACTAACAAAATCAATATGGCTTCCAGTAAGAACACTCAGGGGAAAGAGTGATGAAGAGGTTATCATTCATTTCTCAGATTTGGACACATCTACACAATGAACAGTCACGTCAGTATGATCACTAACTTGAAAGCCTCTTGTCACTAATGTATATGTTTGAAAGTATCTGCTATTCAACTATCTGTCAAATATAATCGGTCTAATAAGACAGGATAACATAGATCAACAGGGATTCTGAACTACGCTAGTCAAACCAGTTTTCTTCAGCAGCCAATTGTGAGAGGATCTTAAAGGAGACAGCATTTGGGAATGATACTTTCACACCCCCAGATAAAACCATAATGGAGCATGAGCCATAGATAGAGTGGGCAGTTCCTTTGCGTTGCATCCCCTCTCAGGCCCTGCCCAGACTTGCAGGTCTAATCTAACATCTCACCACTGTTCCCAGCAGGCCCCACAAGGGTAGCACTGCCAGGGCAAGGAGGGTTGGACTGTTGGAGGGGGAGGGGGAGGGAGCGGGGGGGGGTCCCGAGTTGTGCTTGTACCGGCTTTAAAGAAGACTGCAAAAAGAGAGGGTGGGCGAGTGGGGGCCATCACAAGTTGTGTGCAACTGCTGTTAGGCAGGGAAGTCTCCTCAGAGACACTGAGTCGCTGACCATAAAGGTGTGAGTCTGAGCCACGGCCAGCCTGTCGCCTCATCTCCATGGAGACAGCGACATGGCACCCCAGTGGGCTTGTCTCTGCTGTGGCCTGGAGCAGCAAGATCACTTGGGGATGTAGCCTGGCCATCACCTGGGCTCCAGGGGACCAGGAGGCACTGCTCTGATGACCTTCAACAACCTGCCAGTCTGTCATCTCGGCCTGGGGAATAACACGAAAAAATCAGCTAGGGATTTGTGTAGACACATTGTTTATTGGGCCGTTGTATCTTTGGAGGAGGCCCTTTGTACCACTCAGAATGAACTATAGTGAAGGACATACTTTTCACAACATGACTCCACTAATACATTACCTTCTCATGTCAAGATAATTTTAGACTATACTGTATTGTTTTGTGTTGTTTTGTAGTTTTAGTATTTTCTGATTGGTTTGTTAAATTGAAACACAGATGTACAGAATAGACAAAAGAAGCGCGACTGAAAAGGCGGACTTTGATGTTTGTCATTTTTACTTGAAAAAACATTTAACTGATTAATCAATTACCAGAAATGTTGCTGATAAATTATCTGTTGATTGACTACCTGACTAGTGGACACTATCAGATCATGATGCTAACCACATCAAACATAGCCTACTTTAAATCAGCAGTTTAAAGTTTTAACATTTTAGTCACCATCATTTAGAAATACGTGTATTGCCATGCGTTGTGTACCTTATTGTGTTTTTGTTTTAGGTCTTAGTCTCAGCTACACCAGAATATCACAGGTTTTCAAGAGAAGGGATTTTTTTGGCCTCATAAAGTAAAACACACACCAAAAAAACAAAATCAAAAATACCAAAAATAAAGAAGGCTGCTGAGATACTCTGTTTCAGGAGTGTGCACAACACAGTAGTGAAACAAAACTCAGCATGGTGAGATACATAATCAGGAACATCAGAGTAATTCCTCTATAATGTTATAGACTATTGTTGGTATCACTGTGATAAATTATTGCCAAATGATCTCAAATCTTCTGCATTCGTGTGTAAAGCAGCTCCATCCAAACCGTTCCCTGGAGACACTTGTGTGGCATTATCTGACAAACCAATACAGGAGATTCTGTGGAAAAATCTGTGCTTTCTTCCTTTCAGCCAATAAGAAAGAGGATTTTGAATGGAGTGGTGATTCTTTATGCAGAGCTGAGACGCGACACCTTCCAGACGGTGAGAGATGGCGAGCCCTAATAATACAGAGCTGTACAATGGTTCTGACAGGCGAGCAATAAAGCAATCAGGGTCCCAGGCATTCCAAATCTCTTTACCGCCCACCCTCTAACAGACTGAGAGATGGGCGGCTGACCTGTGAGCTGTCAATCATGGGGGATACCTGCTGGAGCCTGATCAGGGAGAGCTGAGGGCACCAGTCCATCAGATCTGTTTTCACACTCCAGACACTAACATTGCAAGCATAACCACAGACACAAAAAAGCCCCACCGCCTCACTCTTAATTAGGAGATGTGTGTGTGAGTGTTGTTTGGGGGGGGCGAGTGGACTTGTTTGGTTTAAAAGGGTATGGGAGTGTCTTAGATATAGGGGGATAGTAAGTGGAATCCCAGTGAGACAGAGAATAACCTTTTTCCCTTGAATTAGGAATCAGGCATTGATCTGTCACACTGTTTTGTACAAGCAAGAGCTCTTTCAGCATCGCTTCTCAGTGTGTGTTGCTTCCCAGTGTGTGTGCGTGTGTGATGGACTTGTTCATTAGCTGTCTGTAGCCCATTCCAGCAAATAGATCACCATAATACTGCGGTTAGTTAATGGCTTTCTGGTGTTTCCTCTAGAGTCTTCCTGTCTGAGGGCTGACTGCTAAAACTCCTCCACTGTTTTTTCCTCCTTTTTCCAAGTGGGGAGTCTTATGTTCTGCTTTCTAACTCAGACAATTGGCTTCAGCCAGCGGCCAAGTCTGTGAGCAGTCTGGCCACATGGACTCACATTAGAGAACTAAAAGCAACATCACAAAAAAAAAACAAAACATGCTGATCTGACATTCTGTCTCATCGATGACTGGAATCATATTGTTTCTCCACAGTTAAAACCCAGTCTGTGGCAGGAATTGTTCTCACAAGAAGGAGTTATATTTTTGACTTCTGTGACATATTTTAGACATAATTTTTTATGAAATTTGACAGTTAAAAGTACAACATACACCAAAGTGAACATCTGTAAATAAACATATATCATATACACAGATCACTAAATTTTTAGTCAACTTTATGATAGCACAGAATTCAATACAAATGACTTTAGTGTCCTTTAGTGTCTCGTTTTCCTATAGTTTGAACTTTGCACAAATTACATCACGCAACAAAAGTATAACCTGGCCCTTATTTAGGCATCAAAGGAGGTATTGTGATAGTGCTTAGTAGGCTCAAATTAAATCTCACCAATTAACAGTCCAAATTGCATGAAATTTGACATGAGTGATAGTTGTAGATTGTAATGAGCAGTAAAGCCTCCAGAGGCTGTTAAAAGGGCATGTAGCTGAAAACACCAAACTGGGAATAACAAACTTTGATATTATTTCTATAGTGGTTCTTATCCATTTCTGAGCTAATGGGAAAAGTGCTTAATACAATTGCTATCAGTATTTAAAGAACCAGCTTATTCCTCAGTTTTCATTGTTGCTTGCTAACTCAAAGTAACAAGTAATATTTGCTGGTGTTTTGCATGCAGTTTAAAACTTTAATATCGTCGACATAAAATGACATTGCAGCATATAATTTTAAATTGTTGGTTTTGATTTTGAGTATCATCTCCAATTTTCATTAACATTTCTGCATAGTCCAATATAAAAAAATAAATATTACAAAAGATATATGAATATCAAATCACAATATTGGAAAACCACAGTAACAGAAGCCCCTGAAATTGAACCATAACATATCAGTATATAGAAATACAAGTCTTCCCATAATAACTTTTTCAGCAGTGCTTAACTCTCTTTGTGTGCCCTGCACAGTAAAAATAGTAAAATCCCCCAAGTACACTACCTCACCAATTAAAATACCTATGAGTCCTGCACAATTAGTTGGTGCTAATAAAACAGTCAACATCTGTTTTTCAGCTGCAAACTCTGCTTATACAGTTTGCTCCTCTTTGCTCCTCCTGTAGTGATCCAAAGAGGGAGGGAATGAGGTCTCTAAATTACATTCTATTGAGAGGAATTGATATTACTGACATGGAGCTACTGACGGTAAAATACCTTTTGGTGTATATCAGACTTCAAAGTAACTTGATCACTGTGGTTTACATAAAATGAAAAAAATAGTTAGTTAGAAAGTTTGTTTAGCTCTTGAACATCAATAATCAAACTAACCTAAACTTGATATTCGACAGGCACTGTTTGTGCTCTTCTACATATATTGTCAGTTATTTGTTTATTATGACTTATTGAGCTGTTTGCCTCAAACTTTTTGAAATTGAAAAACAGATACTCAGAAGGCCCCTGTATACAGCAGCCCTCCAATATATCTTAACCCCCCTGAGGTGATAATGTTCAGTTTTTGTAAAAACTGTTTTAGAGAGCTGTTGATTCAACATTATAGTAATTTTAGAGGCCGTATGTGGTGCAGATGAACTGTATTTCAGAAGCCCCTATTTTGTCCACTCCATCTATTTCATTTGTGTGAAAAGACTAACCTAGGTGTGTAAACCCGATGAGTCAGTCGCTGTCATCTCTTGAGATGAGCCTGAAAAATCATGGTGCGTTCTAATTTCTGTGGTCAGTGCAGTTACTAATGAGGGTCTAAATAACCGTGTTCAATAAGTGGTCTTTCCTGTATGAAACAGTTCTTCCTCCCAAAAAGGTGAGTCTCACCCTTACCAGGAAGTACTAGGGAACTACCTATGTATTAGGAATGGAGCTATGTAGAATGGGGAAAGTGGCCAAAAATATTATCCCCATATATGATTATACTGATCAACATTGATAATTATTGATATGTACATTTAATCCCATTAATGAGGAATGAGTCACATGCCTATCATGTCCGTTAGTAAGAAAAAAAAAAAAAAAAAAGAAACGTTTGTTTACAAGAAAACTCCTTTTTCCTTTTTAAATACCTTTTTAAATTTTGAATTTCAGTGGGTATATTCAGTTTAGGACTGAATCCTACTTAAATCACAAGGTTTGTTATGGCTGTAAACAGTGATTTATTTTTGAACTAGCGTGGTTTAACATTCATGCTTATTAGACTCATGTAAAGCTCTGCCATACGGCTAGATCACGTGCCAGGAGTGGCAGAAAAGTGTGGAACGTCTCTAAGCTGCTCTTCCAGTTTTCCTCTGTATTCTGCATAAAGCTGAGGCAGTTCTGTTTTTGAGTTTCCGTCCTGGGACTTTTTACCTGGAGTCAGCCACTTTTGTTTGCTTTTGAAACACGTTTTTTCCACGGTTCTAATTGGCATCACGTTTTTTGCTATCGATCATGAAATTGCGCTTGTTGTGTCCCTGCTTCTTTTTGAGTTCTTATCAAATGGCGTAATGACTGAAAAGACAGACAGGATCAACTGCTGCTGGGGTTTGAACTAAGATTACCACATGAGGCTTGTTTACGAGCTTGGATGCTAGTGCTGCAGCATGGGAGTGCAGACTTCAAATGGTGGTCTTCTTCAGTACGGGTTGCCTGATCTTTTGCAACAGATATTGCTTTACAACATATCCAGCTTTAGACATCCGAACATCACCAATGTTGCGTGACCTCTCTTTGCCGTTATTTCATCGTCCTGTGCAGCTGATTGACTGTCCTCAAGGTTGCTAATTTTTATGTCTGCAACAATGTGAGCTTTTTTCCCCCCTTGTTTTGATCCTACTTGTGTCACCTACATAACTCTGTTGCTGTAACCTTATAGTGTGATTGAGCAGATGAAGGCTCTCCCAAATGTAGAACAGAAACATATATCAGTTCAATTTCCATGAATATTTCCCTAGGGATCAATAAAGTCTATCTCTGTGTCTATCTATCTGCCTGTCTGCCTGTATAAAAATATGTATCTTACTTTACTTTTTGAAAAATTACTTACCAGGGTATCATTGTTATCGTGGGATTTTTTTTTGGTAATAAATATCAATCGTTTTATTGACCAAATCAAGAGATATGGATAAAAATGATAAATTGTATTGTAATTGAATCTGATTGCATCATGTTATTATTCTCTGCATCTTCAGAAGTCTTTATCTGTAAGATAGAAATTTGTTGGTTACTTCCACACTCAGGAGGTATACAGAATAGCAAAGACACTGTCCAACATGATGAAACAAATGCTTCTATTTTGTGTTCAGATTTTTTTCAGACCATGTTAAAGAGATTGGCTATACTCTTTAACAGCAGTACATTCAAATCTGCACAAATGATGTATAATCCCAAACTGGTGGAAGAGATTTAAAATTCAGCTTAACCACTTGTGTAAAAATAATGGAAAATACCCAAAACAAATAATAAAAAAAAACAATATACAAAAGCACTAAAATGTGTTTCCCTTGTAGCCTAATAGTGACCCTTTAAATTCAGTTTGGAAAATAACCTTTCACTAGCTCACCAAACTCATACATACTCTTACATACTCAGCTGAACTAAAAAAAAATAATGCTTTGTGCGTGACGAGCATGCAGCTTCACCCTGCAGTGTTACCTCTACAACTTGGCTAAAACTTTGATTAAAACACAGCAACAGAGTGCTTATGTCTCTCAAGCAGAGTAATTCCTGGGAGACTCCATGCACAACTGACCCCAACAAAGACACTCCACTACCAGCAAAACAAGTTCAGACCGGTTCTGTCAGAGCAGGACAGGTTATCACAGGAACTTTCGCGTTTTGTTTTGTGAACTCAACTTATTACAAAGTTTATAAAACACAATTTCATTAGAGGAAATGATGAGTTCATGAAATGTTTACACTTCTTAATTAAAAAAATACAAATAAATGAACTGTACTAGTGAAGGGCATTTGACAGTGTAAAAATATTTGCCTGTAAATTAATTCTAAGTGCATGTTTGCCAAATAGAGTTCAGACTAAAAAGTCCTTAGTATTATATTACTGTGGAAGGGTGTAGAGCCTTAAAAACAACCATTCAAACAGCTACAGCTCGAATTCCAAACACATGCTCACACTGTGAAGTTTACTTCTGGCTTTTATCAGTATGTCATCTGAGCAGCACAGGGTCAGATATCTGTTGGTAAAACTGGCCTATATTTGATTGAGAAACACCAAATGGCATTTTTCCGTTATTAAATTGAAGTAGATATTTGAATATATATCAGCATATAAACTGATATAAACCAGAAGGTTATGTATGATCATGTGTTTTACACTGTATTGTAGGATGCTATGCTTGCTCTATTCTTTGTGTCACTGCCTTAGAGGGTCTTGATCTTGTTTTAACTCTGAGTTTACTTTTTCAGACATTTTGTATTACCTTAATGGGTTTGAGACCTACTGGTTTGAGCCACCTGTATACTGAATGTGACTGTTTGTGTGCGTGTGGAATCTGGGGAGTGGTCTCCCTCTGTGACTGGTTTGAAAAAGAAAATCCCGTAGTCTTCGAATCTTGCTTTCTTTTTTCCGGCTTATGGTATAGCTGTTTTATATGCAGAAAGTAAACGGTCAGTGATAGAAGATGAAAGGAGTGTATGTTTTAGGGTGGATTTTTTTACCTCAACCATATTTGACAGTGAATGATTAGTTTAGCAGAAGGCTTTACTTAAACTGCCCCTCAGTTCCCCTCTACATCTGGGAAACTAGATCACTTCTGTGGCCAACAGCCTGAAGTCTGTGGTCTAAAGGAAAGCTTGTCTTGTTCCTTCCAGATCTCTGATGTCATCCTTTACTGAGAACATGTATGTGATCTTCCGCAGCTGGAAGAGCAGCCCATATGCATTTTACATCTCCCTTAGTTATTTTTGGGTCAGTGAAAAGCAGAATTTACTGGACCATTCACAATCTGACATCACACTGAAGTCTGGTTGAGACTGCATTTTGCTTCCCATGCTCCTGTCCATTGACAGCAGAATCCTCAAAACACATCATGTCTTTAAAATAACGCTGCATGATTTGACTTAAGTGTCTTCATTTAATGGTTTTACCTGATGTCAAAACTTTTGGTTTGGTTTACTGCCAGTGTTTAAGGTTCATTACATAATGGTCACTCCCTCTTCAACAGTAACTTTGTTAGATGTCCACAGGCTGGAGTGTGTTGCATTATTTACACAAATTAGAGGATACAGAGATCAACAACATATTGATGATATATTGTAATGAGCTGTGTTTTCATGCTACTTTTCCCATGCAGCGATGGCCCCAGTGGAATCAGAACTCCTTTCCAAATATTATAACTTAATTTTGGTTGGAGGGCGGAAAGAAAGGAGATCATGCTCTATGTACTGGCTGCCATATTGGTAAAGTCAACATGTAGTTTTTGTTCATTTTTCCATTTTTCAACCTCAACACGACCGCACATCCAAACAAACAAACCTGAAAGCCTGGCCCAACAACTTCTTCCCTTTATTGGCAGCTGATACATGAACAAGAGGTTGTCTTGGCTGAAAAAAGCAACTGCTGAGGCGTTGCTGGACCTCCAGACCTTTGTGACCAATGGCGTGTCATCCCTCACTTTGTCATGTTTAACTAAAACCAATCCCCATTCAAAGCAGCATCCATCAGTGTTAGTTGAGAACAATGACAGATTGCCTTTCTGCTGCACTCAAAGCATCTGGATCCTTTCTCTACTCCCCCTCTTTTATTTATGGTAAACAGCCTGAATAACAGCTGGACAATGGGAATTTACAAGTTAATCAATTGTTTGTTAGGATTCACAGCGATGCCCCATACCCAGCCATCTGCGAGCTAATGTTCATTTACCATGCTAATTTTCCCATAGGCAACAGCATATCTATTGATTTCTTCTAGAGAGATTTATCCACACTTAGCATTATGAAATGCTTAATATAGAAAATTACACCTTTTTAGGAGGCTACATTGAAAGTAGTGGGGAGTTTAATTGAGTCTGTGAGGAATAAAAACCCTGTGGCATAACTGAATTCAAGTGAAAAATGAATTCAGCTGGTGCTGGTAAACGTATAAAAATGGTGCCAAAACAAGCTCACAACTACAAGAGCAATAACCCTGAGGTCCCATGCACATTTTGTTCTTTCAGGGTGGTGGTGGTGGTGGTGGTGGTGGGTGGGGGGGGGGTGGGGGGGGGTAATCCCGGAAGTCATATTAAGTTTCACACAGTGTATGATGCATCCATGTAAGAACTGTTTATCCTGGATGCTGTGCTTCCTGCTAAAGTGAAGTTGCCTTTGTCTCTTCTCCCAGGTATTTGTGCCTGTGGCAGGGTCTTGGTGTTTTGTGTCCTCGTGTTCCTCCTCAGCTCCGCAACACGACTCGCATACACACAGGCCTCAGACAGGTCAGTCACAAGTGTCCCTCAACACGCAGTCAGCAGTTCACATGATTGGCTCTTGTGCAATGTTACGATGACCAATTTAATCATCAAAAAAAGCTGAAAATTTTTGTTTTTATTTGTGCTTGCAATAAAGACTTTCTTTTTTTACATTGAGGGGAAGATGTCAAAAAATACATTTTGTTCATATATTTAAAAAAAAAATCAAACATCAAAGAGGCAACACAAACCCAAGAACAACATGAACACAAAATCTGATGAAAATGAAAATGAGGAAACCCTCAAGCATCCAAGCAATTCCCTATTACCGTGACCTACCCACCTTCAGAAATGAGAGACATTATTTGTTAAGATGCCAGAAATTATCACAAGTAATTGGAATGGAATGGAATGGAAAAGCAGAATGTAGTAGAAATGTAATGCAGAAATTAGGCAATATTTTTGTATTAAATTTTTGTATTAAATCTACTTAATACAAGGCTGCTATCTTGGCAGCCTTGAGCCAGTGTTAGGATAGGGCACCATTTACAACTGTGCTGTGAGCACTGGTATTCACCTTTTCCTGTTTCCCAGCTGCAGCACAGAAACCACACACTACTTTATTTATAATCCAACCAACCTCAGTGTGTAACTCTTGCCCCGTACTCTTGCTCGCATCACACAATGAGGTCACTTCCCTCTGCACCTCCACCACTGCTCATGCATTCCAACATGGCTCTAGGACAGCAGCCCAGCAAAGCTCTATACTCCTCAAATCACAAAGAGGCCCAGATCAGAGCCGAGCTGGACGGGAGCCAGGATCCAGGATCCAGGCCCTCACAGCCCAGGCAGCTGGGGGCAGCCTATAATAAGTGGGAGACAATGAGAACTAGCACACCTCCCACGCTTTGCATGTGGATGTCGAATCAGAATTGAAATTAAATAGTTTCATAGGGTTTCTATAGACCGCAGTAATTATGAAAAGGTGCAAAAAACGCTGGTGGGATTAGACTAAAATATACGTTAAGGTTATGTGTTTAACAGACCCTAAATGAATAGAATATGTAGTCTTTAATTCACTGTTGTGAGTTTTGAAAGTGCAAAACTGAGGACAAAAGAACAAATATTATGTGGAAGGCATAGAAAGAGGCTTTTTGGAGTTTTTGATTTTGCTGAAACTTTAAAAACTGTAAAACGGCATTCTCTCATGTCAGTGCTTATTAATTTCTAGGCCAGTTTACTTTTTTATGTCTTACCTGTACCTTTTAAAATCATATTTTATTGCACTAGACTGAGTTTACTGTACAAACTGGGCAACTGAATAGTTTTTTTTTTGTTTTCCAACAGTCATCAAAAACGTGTGTGTTTATGTATGTATGTGTGTGTATGTATGTGTGTTTGTGTTTGTATGTATGTGTGGTTGTATGTATGTGTGTGTGTTTGTATGTATGTATGTGTGTGTATGTATGTGTGTGT
>JBBMJY010000021.1:13631956-13643350 GCA_037833715.1 Toxotes lorentzi
CACACACACACACACACACACACACACACACACACACACACACACACACACACACACACACACACACACACAGGCTGAATCTCACAGGGGGAGCTTCAAACTTGCGTTGGTGATATATATGTAGAATCGGCAGCAACTTTTTAACATGGTATCAACACTTTATGAAGACATCTTTAAAGAGTATTTGTATATTTGTCCCTAATTCATTAAAACATCAGGTTCATAGATCGTCTCTTACAATATTATATTTTCTAAATTTGGTTTAAAAAATAAGTTGTCAAGGGAATTTTAGATGAAAATGAATAACGGCAAGGTGTACTTGTTTTAAGATACTGTGCAGTATACACGGTATACATATATAAAAGGCCGCAAAAATTCCTATATGCTACTATATGTATCAGAGACGGATGATCTCTGTTCATGAAGTGTATGGAGCTATCTTTAGAGAATTGATTTCCCATACTGCCATGCAGTTGGCTGCATTTATATTCCATGCCTGTGGCTCCGTGACCCCTGGTTCTCCTTTGATGTGGCAGGCAGAAGCACAAACCAGGATGAGGCAGAGAGAGAGAAGACTGAGGGATAGCAAAAGGTGAAACAATCTACAATGGTAGGGGGGTTGAGATTTTTCTTGTAGTGCAGCTTTCTTGGAGGGATGAGAGGACAGGATGAGAGAGTGTAAAAAGACTGGTATGAGTTTGCAGGGAGCAATGCAAACCAATGAAGCCATCATCTGACAGATCTGTGAGAGTTTGCACTGAGGGCGTGTTGTTGGTGGGTGGGCAGAGAGGAAGCTAGGCCGAGGGAAAGGGATCGGGTGATGGTGGGGGGTTGGGAGAGGGCATGACGGTGGCGCGAGCTGATAGAGACGTCAGCGCCGCTTCAGTAATCTCACGACGGCTGGCCGCAGCGAGGGGCCATCGAGGGGCCCACGAGAGCAGAGGCATGATAGAGCAGACCACCCCGACAACACTAGCAGGGGGCCAGGCAGTATGGACAAATCAAAGCGGGAAGAAGTAATTTTTGAGAAATTACAGAAATCTCCATGGAAATTAGCATGAAACACTTTCTAATCTCTTGCTTTTCACCATGGACGATAGGGGTCAGTGCTTCAAGTTCTTCAGCGCTTGCTTTCTCTTTCTCTCTCGCCCCATCCCTAATTTCATTATTCCCTCTTGATATTTTTTTTCACCCTCCTGCTTTTTATGTATACTCATTTTACAGCCTGACACTCTGAAATAGCCCCTCCCTCCACTCATATTCTTCAACCATTCATTTGCTTGAACCCTTTTCATTGACCACAATTAAACGTTTAGATTTCAAAGGCAAATCAAGGGAGAGCCAAGCCATGCCCTCAGAGTGACACAGGATCAAGCTGTTGGGTGCTTTGGAGCCTCAGATGGGGTGAATCCCCCAAGATTTGTCCTCTGCACCCTTCCTTTCGTTCTTGTGGTGTCTGTCAGAGCTCCGAACACTGTTCAAATGAATGGGAGGAGTGGGGCACCCCTAGTTGTGACCATGTGGTTATTGGTAATCAGCAGCATTTACAGCAATACAATGACACCCTAAGCCATAATTCTTCTCTTCACAACCAACAATTCAGGACAAAACGCACCTTAAGAAAATGGTTGTGGAACAAGTATTGTAGAAGTGCATACCCGAATTTTAAATTGTTATACCGTCTGTTTGGGTTTTCTCATACTTTTGTTGGTGTTTAATTAGTTTCGGTTTGATTTGCATTAAGCCCTTGAAATATAAAAAAGATCAACACAGAGCGTGAGGTGTTACCAAGAGTTTTCGCGCTGTCAACTTTTTTTAAAACAGTGGACAAAATCAATGTTTTTATTAGGGTATAGCAACAACCTATTTTCCTGTTTGAACACATGAAAAACACTACAGTATAATTATTTTTTTTGACCCCAGATTTAAGGATTTGCTGCTAATGTTATTATTGATATTATTAAAATGTATTTTTACATCTACCATATATAGTGTAGCTTACAGAAAACAAAGTTGTATTTTGTATTTTTTTCCATTTTGCATCCATGGCAACGCAGAGTGTTGTCCTCTTTCATGGTCGTGGTCATATCATCAAACATTGTACTAAACAGAGCTGCTCCTGCTCCTCCGAAGCACTTACGCAGAGAGCGAGACTTTGTTATTGTGCTACACTTAAATTGTTTCTCCTTGCGTGTTCGTTTCAAGGCCGGACATATTATTAAACCAATTTAGGTAAAGTAAACGGAGGAACGTCACATTTGGACAGAAAGAAAAACAGCCTGAATAGTGTAATGTACTCTGCCCTGAAATTGGATAATAAATACATGAATTTGATACTGAATTTGTCAAATTCGTTATAAAAGAGTAATTATGTTTTCAGATAAATTGTTTGATAAATGACGCATTTTAAAATTTTCTCCCATTCAACTGCTTCACTACTGGGAGACAGCGAAGAGAACGAGTTGCCAGAAAATTCAGTCGAGGCGCATCCAAAAGAGACCAGGGTCTCTTGAAGCCTCAGTACAATCAAGAGCCAATTGGGGGAAAAAAAAAATTAAATTGGGTCATCTTTCTGTCCTGTGGTACTACAATATAGAAAAATAATTACATTTAGTCCCCACAGTAGCAATTTATTTTAAGTCAACTAAACAGGTTTTGTAATGCTATCAATGATTTGCAGTTTTCACACAGTTTTTATTTAAATTAATTGAGACACGGTCGTATTCAGGAATTCTGGTTGTCTTATCATTATCATCCTGACATGATGGTGAATGATGTTCTTCTACACGTCTGCCTTATTAAATAAAGATGCCCACAAATTCACTAATAGGTACAGTAGACAAGATAGAAATAATGGGCATTAGGTCTGAAAGTAAAATGGTGGCATTTGATTAGCATAACGTTGTATGCTGATTCATGGGGAATAGCTATATAGTAACGGTGGTGGAGACTTAATTAGAGCGCTTGCAGACTTGGCACATTGCAGTGACAAGCAGAAGAAGTGTGTGTAACATATAGAATCCCTTCTAACCTCTAGTTAAACCCTTTCTTCCATTCTAACAGTTTGCCCTCTAATTAAGCTCCAGAGTTGGATTGTCTAGTTTTTGGTTTGTTTTGTTTTTTAACCATTCTCATACAATTTTGCTAATTGCAACCATAGAAAATGACATTATTCTCCAAATTCATTTTATGATACTGTGTAATGTGCTAGAAAGACGTTGCAGAAAATATCAACTATAAATATATGGAAAAGTTGCACAGTTTGTAAATGCACACTAAAGGTTAGAAATATGTAAATCACACAATATATTTTGTCTTTAAAATGAGGATAAATAACTAAATTAGCTATAATATATATATAAATAATATATATAATATATAGATAATATATAAATTAGCTGTAGATTATTGAATATGTTTTATACAGAATCAAATGTTAAAATATTTACTCAAGTCTTATTCATTTTAGTTTACTTTTTCTATAGTTACATGTACAAGCCATGGTCCAAATTGAACATGGTTTAATTTCCTGTCAAGTTATGGTTAGTGTGCTCTGAGGATAAATCACATGGAAATACAGATATAAAGCTTGAGACCTCATTTAACCTAGACGGTACAAACATTTGGCAGGGCCTGAGTGTACCTGCTCCAAGCTTGCGGTTCTAGCAGTAATAGATAGATGGCACTGCATCCAAGGTAGAGCAAAGGGCCAGAGACTTCTCTCAACCATCTTTCAGGGTCTTACTCTCATTATCCTTCTGAAAATTAACCTGTCAATTTATCAATCAACACCATCTTGAGTTTTCTGCCTTCTGTTTGGCGACTAGCATTGCAACGACACTGACGCACAGATAACCAGGAGGTATGTGTTTGTTAGTGTAGTGAATGAGTGCATTATCACTTAAATGACTGCTATGAATCACAATTGCTGCCAGGCTGTTGATAAGAGGTAAATACACAAGCAATTTGATTTTAAAGTATATATCTGTTTATGTATTCTTTTGTGTGTCAAGAAAATAAGGTCAGGACCAGGCGGACACTATTTCTGCTTTGTTGCACACCATTTTCTTGAAAAGTCCAAGTTGTGTTGTCAAGACTGAATTCTCCAGTTTACTATCATTGCCACCATACAGTCCAAAGGACAAACTTGCATTTAATTTATGACTTTTAAATGTACACAGTGTGTTGCAGTGTTATTCTTTCATACCCACAACAAAGACTTGAAGCAATACAAAGCAATACAAAATTAAAATTCAAACAGAGCATCATAACTAATGATCCATAGAGGAGACACTATTAAAAGTTTTGAAGGAATAATAATAATAAACATAATAATAATCACTTAAAATTATTATTTCACAATAACTGAAAAATTATTTAAAAAAGGCTTCTATATAATTATTTTTAATGAACAGAATTATTACAAGTGGCATCTCAGGGCCACTTTAATCTTTCATTTATTCACTATAAAATAACACTATTAGAATTTTTTTTAAATAATTTTGAATGTTCAGTCCTAATTTTATTAGTAATTTACAAAAACAACATTTGACGTTTTGTGACATTTCTAGAAATAATACAGAATTGCATGTGTAAACATCAAAATTATAGTTTAAAATTGTTTCAAGGACATTGCACACATTGCCTAATTCTTCTCTATTGACTTTGGAGTTAATGTTACATCTGCTCTTAGAAATATCTAAAAGGGAGGCGGGTTGAAATATGTGTTTGCATGCTCAGCATGCTACAGAGTTATAATAAGCGCTGGGACATGTCTTTATCTCTAAATGGGTTATAATGTGATAAGCTAAACTAGACCCTCAAAAATCCCTACCAAGTGCAACCGCGGGTGGGGGACCTCAATTGCTTCAGTTCATTCTTCTTTTTTCCTGGTATTTTCTTCTTCTCTGTTCAGGTTATTAGCCGCTACATGACTGGATCGCCCAAAAATGGAAGGACACGAACAGAACCAGATAGGGTTTGTGAATAGCGGGAGGGACTTTTCTTTTTCCAATTGTTGTTATTTGCAAATGGCCTTATTGTGTAGAGGTGTTGGAGAGGAGGGGGGCGCTAGTGAGGAAAAATGGCGGAGACTATTTTAAATTGCTGACAAAAAGACAAGAGAAAAAGGAACACAACATCTGGTAATTTGTTTCAGCAAGCTTAGCCTAATGATGTAAGCAGATTACTTTCCAGCAGAGTGGGAGAGGGGTATACAGGTTTTTTTTTTTTCTTTTTTGTGCCCTTTACGGGTCTGCCCTATTAAAGATCGAGACAGAAGCCGCTGCCACACAGTTAGTTCATATCGTTGACTCTATGTATGCTCTTCCATGCCATTTGATAATTCACATACCCAAGAAGTGGATTATGATCAGATCAGAAAATTGCTTGGCACACAGTAGGGGCTTGGGGGTTGTTTTGCAGCCTATTTTAGCGCCTTAAAAGGAGAACCTCCCTGACTATTGGAGGTGGGATGTAAGCCACTCAATTCTGTGGGTGCCCCTGGCCCGATTTGCTCCCTCTCCTCAGAGAGCAGAGATCAGTGGTATGCCCAGATTGAAAGCGAGGGCAGGAACCCGGCGTGATGAAGGACACTGGCTCCCAGTCAATGTGTGGAGGAGACTGGAGGATGAAACACACCATTAAGACCAATTTAGAGTGTTGCTCTAAATTTCAGCAGGACTGATCGATCCTGACAGGAGGGCATCGTACCGCCTGCCAGATCACTTAAACCACTGCCCCTTGTCTCACGTTGCTTAATGTCATGTCATTGGCTATCATTCCCAGTCAAACCGTGAGCTGCTGGATTTCGTTTCAATTACTACTTGTAGGATTACCTTTTATTTTTACACATCAGTAATCAATGAGGATTTTGATAATAATGTCATAATGCAATCTCAGTATTGCATTCATTCTTTTTTCCCCTCTATTCTTAATCCAAAGTGAAATCCTCTGAGACTAGCTGTCCTGTTGGTTTATTGATTTTTCTCCCTTGCTCTGTGAACACTGGACTTGAGAGCCAAGGTACAGAAAAGAGACTATACCTTACTCAAGGGTTTAAGAATCAGACAGGTAGTTTACATGATAATAACAATAACAGATAAAAATACTATTTATTTCTAGAGCCCTTGACAGAAATTTCAACCACTTAAAAAAAATCTCTCTGTAATGAAAGAATAACTGTAGAATAAATGTATTAAGATGAATAATGAAACCTGAATTAGACAACATAAATCCCTAAAAAAAGATCTTCACATTTTTATCTACCTACCAGGAACTCCAGTACGAACTGTAATGTAATTTTATATGTAATGTACATATTTAAAGAAATATGTCCTGTAAAGGTATAGAAATCTAGATTGTGTATGTTGGGACTTGCAGAGTCCCAACACACACAATGCGTATTATTATTGCAGTGCTACAATCTGCCGGCATGTGCTGACATTTTATATGCCATCTATTTATTAGTTGGGATGTTCATTGAAGCAGCTCGGGTTAAGTATCTTGCTCAGTGTCTGACTGGAGATATTGAACCTGCAGCCCTCTTGTCCCAAGTTCAGTTCCCTAACCACAACCAGTTTGCCCCTTTGAAGGATGAGGTCTCAGGAAGAGTGGCGCTATGTATACCACACAGACAGTGATCTATTCTGTGTCTGATATCATGTTGCTCCATGTCACTGACTGATGTTACCTGCATCCCCCTGCGATGATTAGATCCATGACTGCGCCTACAGTTCCCTTATAAAATCACTTCCTTTCTTTTAACCCACAACATGCCGAGTGAATGAGTGAGGGAGAAAGAATAGGGGAAGTTATTTTAAAGGATGATATTGCTTCATTGTGTTCTGTCATTCCATCCTTGACAAATGTTCCTCTTCTGAGTTGGTGACATGCTCCACTGTGTAAATGGGTTACGAGCCAGAATATAAGTTATGTAAGTCACAATGCTTCGAGACATCTGCTAAGCACATTCATATGTAATGAAACATAATGTAATAAAAATAATGGAGGAAGCGTAGAAGATTTATCTCCCATTATAAGCATCCTTGCTCTGCTTTATTGCTGCCTTCCACTTGCGCCCTGACAACAAGAGGATTTTTGAAAAAGGAGAGCTGTCCTTAGCGGCAAAATTCTTATCACTGCTCTGAAAGGCTCTGCACATTTGGTACCTTTAAAAACATTTTTATTAGTGCCTGACTTTCCTCATGATGGTTTTGCATGACCAGTGTTTGCAAAAAAAAAATGCAATCTACATACATAAATACAATGTTTTGCCAAGGTTATATAACAACATGAAATTATTTCTTTTGGCGCTACAAATGTTGAATAATCAGCTTTTAAATTTAGGATAAAAATCTGTAACTGGGCAATTAATTTAGAATTAGATAATTAATGCTTTCAGAAGTAGACAAATATTTTTTATAATTTGAAAAAAACTTTAATTAATTAAAAAAACACTAAGAAATACTAATCATGTTGTTTAGTGTAAAAAAAAAAAAAAAAAAAAGATATAAAGCCTGAAATTTGATTTGGTCCATGATGAGAGAACTGGAGTAGTAGTCCATTGTACCTTTAATGATTTGCCTGGTGTGTATCTTCAGGGGCTGTCTGTGCCACCAGCTGAGGCGTTAATACAAATATAGCAGATAATTTGTGAACTAACCTGTTTTTAAGTGGCTTTCTCCAAAAGTGTGACAGGCAGGTGGGGAAACATGCAAGACGTAATTAGGTATTTGCTATTACTGAACCATCCTGAGAATTCAGACTTTTCAGGTGACAAAACTTTTAAATCAGAGGATTCTAATGTTGGTCTGTTTTATTTCCCTTTTATTGGATTATTTATTTACATATTGTCCATCCCTCTCTTACATAAAAATAAGACAGCAAGTCATCCTGCGAAAAGAACATCGTTAAATAATCTCATTAGTTTTAGCCGTTTTCTTTTAAAAAGAAATAGTAGGGCAATTGATAAAGTCTAAGCTCCACCTTCGCCGCCTCTCCATTTTGTAATCACAGGCAGTTTGGCAGCACAACGTAATTAGTTTGCATGCCAGATTTCCCATGAGTCCCAACCCCGCTCAAAGCCAATCCCTTCCTCATCAGCAGCCCAGAGACTAAACACCTACTTTATCTGGTTCCCCCAAGGCTGTCCATCCGTGGGGAGTCAGGGTGCCCTCAAAAACACTGCCAATGAGAGCTCCAATGCCTTAGGCTGATATGGGTGAAACTTCAGATGGCAGATGGCATAGTGAAGGAAAAAGACCATATCTTTAAGGTAGAACTGCCAAACAAAAGTGGAACATCATATCCTAGAGCCTTACATCCCAGGGCTGAGATTAAAGCATGAAATATATGTTGAGAGGAGCCACAAATGTCTTCATTTCAAAAACTGTAAGTGATCAAAGTGTCTGATGTGTGGAGGCATGCTGCAGGGTATTTTTATGTTTTCACCAGTTGACAGTAACCAAGGACATGTTTCACGGCTTGTTCAAATGTCATCATTGATAAACGGGGCTGCCCAAGTTGAGTGTCATTTATTACAACAGCTGCCTGTTGTAAAATAAGTTTGTCTTGAGCTGTATGTGCTTTGCTGTGTATTCTACACACATCAGTATCACAACATAATCTCCACCTACTATAATCTTTGCGACTTTTTGAAAGAAACTGTGAAGGCCAGTCTTTTGTCTTTATCTTATGCTGTTCACTCTTTTCATTGTAAGTATTTGTAGAAATGCCTACATCTGAATTACCTCTGCCAGTCAACAGCAAGAAGTGATCGGGCAGTTTTTAATACCACTAGGCCCATCTGGGAGAAGGACCCTTTTCATTCGACATACTTGGCTGCTTGTCGCCTCACCATAATGGGCGCGTTGAACGAGCTCTGAAGCAATAGCCAATTAAATGCCTTGAAGGGGATGCCTCGAGGCCCTGCATGAAAGGCTTCAGGTGTGAAATGCTTGTTTTTCAAGAGTGCTGCAAATGTTGGCTGCTTTCAAGTTTGCTATTGCCCTGCTGGCTTCCCCTTCCAGCCCACCCCAGCAGCCCTTCTCATGTGGAGGAGGGTAGAGGGTAGAGGTGATGGGCAAGAGAAGACCACTTAAGTACAATTTTCTATTCAGTGTTCCAAACCTGTGCACTCTCATGTTTTTCACTGCAGCCTCGTAACAGCGAACAGAGTTTCAGATGATGCAGACAATAGCTTTTTAGCGCACAATGGAGAGAAGAGGAGAAGCTGAAGGGCAGACGGGGGAAATATGGATGAGACAGAAAGTCTGTGCGTGAATCCAAACCAGAGGCTGCAGTGGTTGGGCTATGGTGGGGGTTGGCTGGGAGGGGGCTTAAAAGGAGATGGATTGTTTGCTAATTGTGGTCATTTCTGACCAGAACATGACAGGTTCAATGACTACTTTAATGCGTTATTGAATACAACAGGAGCTTGAAACGCAATTGTGAGAGATGCTTCTGTTTTAGAAATTTGTTTTCAGCCCCCTTCATGGGAGGGAGGAATGTTCATTCATAGTTCAAGTGTAAGAATAAGCTGCCTTGCCTCTGTTCAGTAAATGGTTGTTAGTGTCAACATTTACATCTGAAGTGTTATATCCAGCCTGGATTGAAGTATTTATCCAAACTGCTGTATTTCTACCTACATTTCCTACAACATGGAAGTTGAGAAATAGTCTTAGATGGTTGAGGAGTAACATTAAAAGATGCCTGCGGGAAGTAAGAGGGAATAAATCCAGGGGATATTAATCTTATTAGGATCATACATCACCAGGATATCAGGTGAAGAGACAAATGAATGGGCGCCTGTTTATCTGAGCTAAGCTATGTGGTTTACCTAGCCAGTGCTCTGGGCACATATTGCCACTAATAAATTGGTTAAGTCTGAGCAGAGTGATTGTAATGAAGTTAAGGGACTGGCTTGTCTGAGCTCTCGCCACTACAGCCAGCCATTCTCGCATCCCCCTTTTTATCTGTCCAGATTGAGGGAGCCCTTTTCGATAAGATGAAGAGAGGAGAAATCAAAATAAATGGAGTCCATTAAAAGCAGCAATGCATCAACTGCTTGATAAAGTGATTAATAAACAGGCTGGGATTGTGATTGATTAAAGCATTTAATCAAACTGTTAAAAAAAGCACTATTGGCAATGGTGCATAAGTGTCCTGCATGGTTTGGATGTATAAAACACCACATCACCATTGTTTTTTCTTTCTCAGATTACAAAGCTATGCTGATCTGAAGCATTAAAAATGTGTAATTTTTAGGTAAAAAAAAGTAGTGCTCTCACATTTTTGCATAATTAATCCTAAGTATGCCCTGATATGTAGACACCGTGGCTCTCTCAAATCTTGGCACCATTTTTTTTTCCATTTAAACAAAAGAGCAGTGATTGACTTAAGTGGTAACATGGACTCATTACTCATTACTCATTTTAAATATGCCCGGATACTCTTGCTCTAGACTTCCAAACACTTAGTAATCAATGACTAAAATCTCTTGCAAATTCTAAGGTGCTGGATGAGTGGGCAGCGACAGGCTGGTAACAACGTTTGTGAGACTTAAATGTCATTCAAAGTCACTAATGCAAAGGGAAATACGTAGAGCAGATTGACATGTCGAGCTTGGTAAAGTTCAGCCTTGATGTATAGCACATTAAGATAGGAAATTACAGATGTTGTAATTATCAGCAATGAGTGACCTCGTGTGCGAAAGGGTGTTAGGTTAAAGTACTTGTACTTTGCTTTTAAGATGTGTAGCACAAGAAAAGATTGCCATGTATCTGCAAATGGCATGCTTTTATTGAAATGAATGGGGAAAATTGGGAGAAAGTAATGTTAAGAATAATTTCCAGAGTCAGAAGAAATTTATGATGTTCATTCACCCTCATGACCTGCAGAGTTGGGAAGAGGGTGCGTTTATTCTGCTACTTATTTTCATGGTTGGAAATAATCAGTTCACATTTACTGCATAAATTCACATGTACTGTTGCTGGGCCAAGGAAGCATTATATTTTGAAAATGAGAAAACAGAAATAAACTGAGCTATTGTATTGTAACAGTTTGCTTATTTATAGACCTCAGACCTGCATGTACTGCACCTCATCTTTGATGCTTGTTTGAGCTTTTTCAATAATGGCCTAACAGTGTGAAACAGGTAACGCATCAGAGTTGGCTACGGGAGTACGGGAGTATATGACGGGAGTGTATTGTAGGGGACAGGCGAGAGGCTAGATAGTTTGTGGAAATCACGCACACAGAATTTTAAACCAGTATATTGGGAAAAAAAATAAATAAATAAAAAAAAAAAAAAAAAAACATATATATCTATATATATATATCTATATATATATATACAGTGTCAAAAAGGGAGGCATTGGATTGTTTACTCCCCTA
>JBBMJY010000021.1:13657158-13697250 GCA_037833715.1 Toxotes lorentzi
GTGTGTGTGTGTGTGTGTGTGTGTGTGTGTGTGTGTGTGTGTGTGTGTGTGTGTGTGTGTGTGAGTGTGAGTGTGTGAGTGTAGCATGAATATGTGATTGTGTGAATTTGTTGGTCTCAGAAATGATGAAAATGAAATGATAATGTAAATTAAAACAAATTCAGTGTCTTTTAATGTGGTTATCCCTTTTTCTTTTCTAAAGTACAAAGGATATATCAAAGTGGCCAGTTTACCTTGTTACTAATGAGCTCTGAGGGTGAAATACATGAATTGAAAATTAGCTGGATTGAGCTGTTCATTTGTTTTCAAAAGCTAATGGCAAGAGTAGGTCACTACACTTCACACGTCTGCCCTGGAGAACTGTACCTGAAAGTTGTTATACATATATCACATGAAACAGGACATAATTTCACTGGAACCAACTGCCGTAGGGCCTAGGTTTATCTCCCAAACATACTTGTCCCCTCACTCAGGGACCTGTCCTTATAAATTATACACAGCATTGTGTAGTGATATTGTGGTCATAAATCAATAGCGTTTGTACAAATTCAAATAATAATGCTAGATTAAAAAGAGATTATTAAGGCTATTAAAAAAATGAAGTTATATTACACCAGTGTAAAGAGTAAAATGATTGCACTGCGTTGCAGGTGTCAGTGAAATTCACACTGCTGGGAAGTCTAACAGATGGGTTTATCTTTAGCGAGATGGATACTGTCACACCACACATCTACATCAAATTAGAGTACCCAGAGTGAGTCCTCCCCCCAACTCTGACCATACACCGGAAAGCAGGTGTCTGCTTAATAATTTGGTCAAAGATCAGTGAGTTAAAGGTTGAGGCCAGGGGCAGAGAGGGCCAGGGTCATCCTGGTGGTAGGGAGGTGGTGAGACATGATCTCCTCAAGTCTGGAACAGCCAAACCCCAAGGTCATCCATTAGTGCTCTGGCCCATTGGTGCAGGAAGACCCACAATAAATTTACTGTGCACCCTTAACCCTTTTAATACTAACCACGACCCAGATGAGGAGATCAGCTCCCTTAGGGAGGGGCACATTACATTATTAGCACTATGCATCCATTGACAGCTATTATATTCTAAGGGTGTATTAGGGCTGACTTCATACTGTAAATACTTCAACACTACAATGCTAGACGATAATGTGCATTACAATCATTCTTTTAACAATTTTGTTTAGTTGTGGCAGCGGTATGTTTTAATCAGCGAAATTGCCTGAATAAGTCTGCTTCTTAGTCGTGTTAATAATAATGATGTGAGTGAGATTGCATCTTTAATTTAATTTACTTCAAGATACTTTAATATCTAGAATCCCTCCCTAGGCCATCTGTGATCAGTTTCAAACACGCAGATGATAGTGTCAGTGTCTGGCCAAATTTTTAAAGAACATCTGAGTTATGACTGATCACTATCTGGTCTTTCAAACAATGGACAACTTATCTACCTTTAATGCAATGCATTTTTCTATTCTCACAAGAAAAGGTGAGGCTGCAAGGAAGAAGGAGAATGAAATGTCAACAGTGTCAACCACTCCCTTTAAATAGGACTCTCCTATGATCCCTTGCTACCATGCTCGGTCAAACCTTTCCAGGTGTCAAGACTGGGCGTCAGAAAAAGAAATTAAAGTGACATAGTGTTGACAGGAAGAAAAGACATTCCAGTTTTCACCCCTCTCAGGACAATGAGAGAGCCATCACCTCGGCACAGACTCAGGCACTAATGAATCAAGCAACACCTTAACTTCGGCAGTACAGGAGACTTTTGGCCAGGGGGCACCCATATAGTGTCAATGATAATGGGATCCTGTATTGGACTGCTGTTGATTTGATGTCTACCGCAACCTCTCCCATGGCCTGCCATTTTGACACAGCTTAATTTTGCCCTCTTGCTCATAAAGACATCCTGTTAGAAGGTGTTTCACAAGTGTTAGGTCTTCATCTTTCCTGGTTATATCCCTGCTCTCAGAGCTTGTTTTATTAAGCAAGACAGCTCAGTTAAATTTATTTTACCTACAAGGAGTATGTGTAATAACGCAGGTGTGAGAGTCATCGGTGCCTTGGAATAAGGTGAGGTTCTTTGAATTTACCGTACAGAAAAGGATTATAACACCACTCAAAACAAGTCACTGTTTACTGTTTTGGGGTCAAGATTTGATTGGCCTTTGGCACAGTGGGGGAAAAGAAAGATTCTCACATTGTTTCCTTTTTGTCCACAAATTATTATCTGGGTTTGTTATAATTTACAGTGACTTGCTTTTCAGCAGGAGATTTTAATTACCAGGGAGGCTTTTTTAGCTTTGGCATCTCACTTGCATTCATCACATGATGCTAGCTGTAGTTTATTTTGTAAGCTAATACTGTAAGCTGACCTGATAGCATTGGTGTTGTTACTGTAACAGTCAACAATTGGCACACTCCCAAATCTGTCTGGGTGAAACTTTTAAATTGATGTTCTGCATGTTCCAAGATTTAGACTTTAATTAGACTGTTTTACACTAATTGTGCTTTAATTATTTGGACCATGGCGTGTACCAAACCAGAAAAAAGTTGTTTACTGAAATAACTTCCTGTACTAAATGGTTTATGATGAACACATGCACAAATGCACCCACAATAATAATAGCAGTATGTATAATACAGATTCTTTGCATATAATATTAAATACTTATAGAAATGGGTATTGGGTGAAAATGTCTTTGATGTTGATGTGCATAAATAGTAATTAGACATTTTTTTAGAGGGAGCAAAAGAAGCTATCATAGTATTATTTTTGACACGTCTTGGTGTCTTGGTGTTGTTTTCCAGTACAGGGTGTCAGTTTAAATGAACCGCAAGTTATAATTAACTGTGTTGGTTCATGCACTTTTTCTCAGATGAAATGTTGAATATAAATACTGTGCTTGTGCAGCATTACAGTACATGAGAGAAGTGACTTTCTCACTCTCTATTTTCTGTATATCTAACCCCCCCATGTCTCTATGTTTTCCTCTTAAGCTGTCTGTCGTATGCCCCCCCCCCCAACAGACACACATCATGCACCCCCAATCCCCAATATCCCCCCGCGTGCAAGGCTGGTGGCTCCTTTGTGTGACCTGTTCTCACACTGTTCCATCTCCACATCACGCAGCCAGCCTTTCACAGCAGCAATTCAGCAGCAACAATCACACACTCACGCCTCAAAAAAAGACCTCTTGCTCCCTTTGCCAACCAATTAAGAACCATCTGGGCTTGGATGCCGTAAGAAAGCTATTACAAAATCATAACTGTTTTCATATTTTCATGATATGTTTTTGATGTGGAGACCCAAATGTTTTTTTTTTTTTTTAAAGCAGTGACTTATTTCCATTACATGTCTTTGCTTCCTTGAAAATGAATAATTCTTAAACACAGATTGTGTGCTTATCAATATTTTGTTTTGTTAATTTGCTCAGAGCCGGTGGAGGGCACAACACAGTTTAAAAACACGACAGAGCCTGCCGTTGCTTTTGAAGCTGCCACGCAAGTGTGTGATTCCCGATGAACTTGAGGTCATAGATTCCCAGTGGCTGCGTAGGGCAGGGAATGGAGAGCAGCAGGGTTCAAGCCTTGGGTCACTGGAGCTTCAGAAGTGGCCAGCCAGCTTTGTCCCAGGAGGGATGATGGTGACGGATTCACTGGTGTTTTCTCAAGGTCCACTGAACCCTACAGCAAAGACTCTGACTTAGAGCCTGCAGAAAGAGGGAGCGCTCCTCATCTCCAGTTCACAGAACTCCAAAAGAGCGGCAGTCTGGACGGGCTCCAGGATGCCTTGAGATACACAAAATCCAGCCGCAACCTCACGGTGGCACTGCCAAACCTCATTTCATTCTTTTCCTCCACGTATAATCTGCAGTGCACATTAGGCCTCTGACATGCACCATAATGGTTCACTTCCCCATTGTAGGGAAGTGTTGAACCACTGTGTTGTCAAGTAGGCTTTATAAGGCCGAAAAGATAAGAATAGAAACTCCACCCTGTCTTTTTTTTCCTTTTCAGTCTAACTAAGTTAAAAGGCTTACTTGCCCCTAATCAAAATGGCAGGCCCACTGGCATGGTATGCCCCAGCTGTGGCTCTGGCGCGGCATTTCCCTTCTCCGCGTACATTGTTCTGGGCAGCACATCCAAAAGCTCTTGCTGTGTTATGTACTTAACTGAGGTCAGAGTTGACATTATCTGGGTCTTGTTGGCACTAAGGGCTCCTCTGATGATAGCACTCTCTTTCAGACCTGCAGCTTTTAGCACTCCCTAAGAGTTAACCGCTGTGAAGACCAGGCAATCGACCACCTGCAAATCTAGCCCAGGGCTGAGACTTTGTTTAAAGGAGTATGCTTTATGACAGTCACATGTGTGTTGTTTGCCCTGGCCTGGTGTAGGTTTCACACAGATGCTCAAAGATTTACCTCTGATCTTTTTTTTTTTTCCTTTTGGTTGAGGGGGATTAGTAAAGTTTATATGTGCAGACAGGGGACTTATGTTCAGTTGTTAATTAGGTGGCTCAAAATGACTGGAGGCCAAAGCCCTGTCACCCAAAAACAAGTCAAAATCCAATGCCTGGATTCAAGCTCAGTGACAAACCTAGAGCACATAGCAGGTGGTTTTCTATCATATCAAAATGTGAAAGCTTGCACAACATTGGTACATATTGGAAAATTGATCCCGAGAGGCATTTTGGCATGGGTTGAGGAAAAGAACTCAGCAGGAGTTGTGTGTTTGTGGAGGTTTAGGTTTTATTTCTTGAGCTAAGCACTGTCTTCTCCATTCAAGCAACACTTCCTCATTCATGTCAGCCCCATGGTGTTACTCTGTTAGGAATTATTTTTCAGAATATACAGCATTTTGAAAGGATGTATCTCCCCTCTCCCCCATGCCTCTCTTGTTCTCTCATTCTCTTGCTCTCCCTCTCTGTTTCTCTCTGTCTTACAAACACAGACACACACACACTGCAACATTCACACCACCAGACATGCACAACCCCTCTTAAAACCGGTTCTCCCCCCTATAGCAATTTTGTCAGAAGTTGACAATGTCTTGATTTAGTTGTCTGGCTGTTCCGGCCAGTTTTCCCTGCTGTGCTAATGTGAACAGGACATCCTGCTGGGCACCAAAGAATACCACTTCACGGCAGCCGCATAGCTGGCAGCTTTTATTTATGGCGCTACCGAAATGAATGGGTATTAGTGTCCAAACATTTCACCATGCTCCTGCAGCCACACACAAAAGCCACTGATTTCCAGCAAATCTGCACTTATTTTATTCAAGAAGACTAAAGCTAGGGAAAGGGAAAGAGAGAGGGACAGACAGAGAGAAAGAGGGAGAGAGAAAACATTTATAATGGCTTAAAAGACATCAAGAAGAATAGGAATTGCGTTTGAAAAGAATTTACAGACAGAAATCGAAAAAAAATGGCCCCTCCATTTCACTGCATTTTTGTCAGTTGAAAATGGAAAATATCTATATATCTAAAATGACTTAACTTAACTGCTTATATTCACAAAAACTGCACTTCTTTCACAATCACCCAGTTTTCAGTTGCTGTGTTTGTGTGGTTGTACAATGCATTGTATTTTATAGGACTGTACTAGGAAGGAAAAAGTAATTTTATCATTGCTAAAATTGTCGATTTAAAGTGTCTTCACAAATCACTTTTGCTACCATTTTGCAATCCAGACTGCCTACTGTCTTGTTAACCTATGAATTTTAAGTGGATGGTTCCCATTAGATAGCAGTGGCACTGCTGACTCCTCTTGGCTTTTCTGTAGGGAGCAGGCTGAGGCAGAGTGCTCTACTGGCCCGGCGCTGCACTTTGCCTGGTCTCTGTGTCCAGGACCTCATCAGCACAGAGTCCGCCTGTCCTCGTGTCCCTGCCACTCACCTCCATGCTCTTCATCTGTCATTCCTGCCCTTCTGCAAACACACTCCACTGACATTTTGAAAAACTCTGGCATTCACCCTCAATATGGATTTTTTTTGATTATAGCTTTCTGTCTGTGAAGATTGCACTTATTATTGACTTTGCAATCCCATGACTATTTGCACAGCTTTTTCCTCCCCTCTGCATCTCGGTGTAGTCCAGCAATAATATTCCCCTTGGTTTCTCATAACCTCTTTTCATTATCCTTTATTTTTTCATATTTTTCCATTTTTTTCTGTTTTTTTTCATATATTTTACTAATCCCCTCTGGCCATGACCCTTTCTTTATGCCACCAGAGATCAGAGTTTCTGCAAAGCTTCGGTCACTGATGTCATTAAGATTGGGATCTGATACACTAGATGTCCATTGGTTAAATGCCCCTGGCCTGAACTCCCTATTGTCCCCTAATTCCAAGCGGCAGCTCTGTTTCACTTGCTACATAATAGTCCATAGGTTAAAGTTCTGCTGCTTTTGCTTTGAATTTACATCTTTCACAGGCTCCAGTCTCTTGTTCTGAGCTGGCGTTTTCTTTTTTTTCCCTCCTTTTATTTCTAGCGAGCGTCTTTGCCTGCAGGCGGCACGGCTGTTTGTGCTGTAGCTTTCCTGACAATCTCCCACATCCAGGCATCTTTTGGAGGGTCAGAGGAAAGCAACTTGACTTAACAGGTCAACGTAAGTGGGCTCCGCCCTTCTCCAGAGGGGAAGCCATGGAGCCCTCCATTAGGAGCTGACCTCCACGTTGCACTGGTCTGGCCCCAGCCAGGGTATCACATGGCTCTGCCTGAGACAGGCTGCTCATTAAAGCCTGCTGCCCATAGCAGGATTAGGCCTTTTCATGGTTTATCCTCTACTCTGACAACTGACAATGGGCGAGGATAGCTGCTTCAAATGGAGTGTGCATATGAATCATGGAATTATAATTGCTCTTTCATGATGAGAATATTGGAAAATCTATCCACATGCACAATGCAAAGAATTAATTGGGGTCTGTTTTCAAGGGCACATTGCTACACTATATGAACCCAAGAAAATGGGAAGGGTAGTAATGAGGCGTTTTCAATACAGCACACTGTCTCTTTCACAGCACCTGTACACAGACCGCTGTTTACACACACACACACAAACACACACACTCAAATACCTTCTGCTTGTAACCTTTACCCACCATGATACTTTTCCTCAAAGTTTCACTGCACTTAATACACAACGGAGTGCCCTGTTTACTTGTGTTGTGATGTTTTCAAAGAGCAACCCCATTAACAGTGGTGGCCTGTACCCCACGACCCAGTGGTAGCTTTCTAAGGGTGTGTGGGTTACGGAGGGTTGTAGCTTGAGTTGAGCTGAGTAGGAAACTAAGATGACACTACCTCTTGAGCTGTGTGGGAGGGAGAAGGCTGGTGATAGCAAGGCAACAGAGCCGCTATCTGCTGCTCCAAGCCCCAGTCATGCTTCCTATTTACACCACAACTCTGTTTGTTTTCATTATTCATATTTCATGTGGTATCATGGCATGAAAGAGAGTTATTTTCTTCATGGTGGAGGGCAGGTTACGTCTGGCTCTCAGGTCACAAAGCTCACAACAAGTTGGGGCGGGTGGGGAGGGGGCTGCTGTTCTGGATTCAAAGCATCAAAACAGCCTGCACAAATACAAAAAGTATTTCCCCTGAGACATAATGCCCAGTGCTCTATAGTTATCCAGAACATGTAGTTTTACATACATTTGCTGAGTGAAAACACCAATATAAAAATCTGAAGGTTAAATTGTCACTTTTAAATCACTGCCTATATTAGTGCAATGAATTTTAGAAGTCATTACCTAATTAAAAGTGTGAACAACACCTTCGCCATTACATATGTAGTGAAGCTTTTTCACACTCATCTGTAATAAACAGAATGTGATAAGGACCACGTATATTTAAAAGGTGTTAATGAACTGCTGATTTAATACAGTCCTTTCTTTTTAAAAGTATTCCCCCATCAATAACCACCTGTCACTTTTTACAAAACAATACACATTGAAATGTTTTTCTTGTTGTTTGAGTTGAAATGGCAGCTCTGTGACAGATTTTTCAATGACAACTTTAATTATCAGGACATATGTTCAATTTGTCATTGTGTGCATTATACATTTTGAACTTTCCCAATTATCAAAATTTATAAATAAATGAATAATATTCATAGATTTAATTTTACAGTCTTTCCTTTTGGCTGATTAAAATTTACAGAAAATCATATTTTACCTGTTTAGCCAAGGCTTAATATTATTTTAAAATTATAATGACCACAGGGTAAACAGAGCCAGTTGCATAGGAAATTAATTTAGTTTTGTAAGCATCACAGAAATTCTTTTGGAGGGCTGTCAAAAGCAGAAAGAGGACAGAGAAAAGAAGAACTGAAACTCTGTTAGCAACGCAATTAAACTCTGGTAATGAGGTCAGACATCAGATCCAGTGCAAGTGATATCATTACACAGGCTGAACGGATGGGCCGCTCCAGCTGCCATGCTCTTGCTGTGGGATTAGACTCACTGTCCTGAGGGCAGCACTTTTACTAGGCTGACCCCTGCCTGCCACTGGGGCACCAGCCACCCCCCGGGCTCCTGGGGGTTTCGGCCCCCGGTCCTGGTGCCAGTGGCACCAACCGGACTGCGGAGAAGTGAACTGTGTTGCCACGTGGGATGACAGGACTCGCCACTCCATTAGGAAGCACAGAGACATACAGGCACCAGTGCACAATCCACCCTGTGTTGCCAACTACAAATTACTGGGTTCCTCTATTTCTGTCAGCTCATTTGTAAAAACCAACTAACAATGACAAGGTGATAAAAGGACATTGTATCAGTGATTAGAGTGCTTTCGTCTGAACCTGTTGATGGTTAAGATATGGCTCGCAAATAAAGCACAACTTCATGCTGTCTTTCTGGAAAAGGAATCCTTTCTGTTTAGTTAAAACTCATGGTTCATACTTGCAAACAAGATTGAAATAATGAAACATACAGATTGGTAGCAGTTTAATTTTCTTTCCCCATTGTCTAAAGCCTCGTTTGCAGAGTCCCTAGCAGGAGTCAGCTTAATTTGTCTTTTCTTATTTGGTCTGCTTGTGTGTTTTGTGCTGTTCTCTTTTTGTCTCTCATGATTACTTTGAGGATATCGTTATGACATTCAGCAGCAACAATAATTCTTCTGTTCTAATTCATATCAATTAGTAGGGGATGGTAATTCAAACTGACGGCACAGTGTATCTTGAAAGGCTTGCGAGGATGTTGTGGCGGCAGCATCACTGTGCAGCCAAAAGCCACCCTCCTTTCCCCTTTCTTCCCCCTTTCTGTCTTTCAGTCCACAACAAGGGGCTCCAAGCAAAGAGGACAATACGAGTCGGAGCCAGTACTTTGATAATTAGTTATTGATTGAGAACAATGACACGGCGTACACTGTCGTATTAGCTAGACGCCAGTAGGTCGCGACACCAAGAGCAGCCATCAAGAAACGAGGGCCAAAACATGCCTGACTCCCCTAATAAGATATTCCTTCATGTTTTTCTCTTTCATTTCCCTCCTCTTTTTCCTTCCTCGGGCATGTTAGTGTTCGGGCTACATGGGGTCAAAAGTATTAATGCTTGTGCACAAACGAGCGCCTGATGAAGGAGAATTTAATTAGAGAGTGCCCACTCAAGCTTCTCATACCACACTGCCCTGTTTTTCTTTATTTTTTCTTTGTTTGTAGGACGTTTCATTGCAAGTGTCCAAAAAAAAAAAAAAAAGACAAAGAGCATATAAAATATTGTGAATTAGCTGGCACTGCCTGCATTGTTTTCATAATATAGAGCAATGTTACATATCAAAGACCACCTATTCATGAAGTGTATGTCTGGATGCATTTCATTTCATGACAAGAGTCTGTTGAATTGGTCTAATCTTAAATAGAAAAAATAAACAGTATCTATTTTACACATGTGATTGACCTGAGCTGTGTGTGTCACATTCTTTATGACAATGTGGTAGTATAGAGTGAAAACAGAGGCACTTCACCACATATGCATACAGTTTATGGTGATAGATGTATGCTCACAGCGGCTTATGCAAGTCAGAGCTAGTGTCATTGAAGTGAAAGTTTGGCTTTTAGCCAAGCCGTGTTTACGTATAATAGAATATCCTCAAATAATTGGTAGGTCTCCTTGCTAAAGAGGGATATGTCACGTTTGGCATCAGTGTAAAAGAAGCTCCCTAACTCACTTCACCTGATCCGTGGCCTGTAAAGATGCACCTGGCATTAAACAGACAGGGCAGGAGCGTCAACTGAACAATGGAGGACTGTCAGGACCGACAGCAGGGCACGGCTCCACCATCACTGCTCTGACAGGGAGGGCCTCAGAGGGTAAACTGCTTTGCTGGAACTAATTAAACAGATGAAGTTATGACATGAATATGCAGATGTTGTTTACATTTTACCATATGGTATTATTTCAGGTAATAACGCACAAGAGAGCCTTCCCACTCATTAATGTGAAGGGATGGAGTGAAAACACTGTCTATCAAGAGACATTCGGAGCGTGTTTGAGAAATATGATCAGACTGATGCTCGGGTGTTGAAATCTATTTCAAGCCACTCAATTAACATACATGTTGATAGCTATTACAGTTTGATTTAAATTGTTAGCATACAGGATGTAGGACAGGCTATTCCTTCACTGAAAGTAGATTTCAGTTTTTGTCAAATCTATCTAAATGTGTCAGATTTCTTCTAATTTAAAGTGTAAAATTAATTATCACAACATTGGCAGTGTCTTGTTACCCAGTATGAAAATATTTTACTATAACTAATCCACAGCCTCCTATTGGCACTTAAATTCAATAGAGTCACTCATGCAGTTAAATCATTTTTCAGATCTGCAGTCTGTAGCCTCATATAGAGAGATGTCAGTTCTATACCCCCACCATAAACCAAATTTCATTCTCAATACACAGCCTGCATTTAACTCAACTTCCCTTTTTTTTTTTTTTTTTTTTTTTTAGCAAAGTGTTAAAAGTACTAGAACTGTCTGAGTTCTTTTCCCAGTTTTGTGTGCAGCCTTACCATTCCCCTGGAGCGGGTGCTGAGAGGTTAAGAGGGAAAGGGCCGATGGAGTCGCGTTTAGTAAGAAGTGTGGGATCACGGGGGCCAGCTGGTGGGGTGATGGGGAGCGTAATTGTGCCCGCTGTGTGGATAGGGTGGGGGGTGAAAGGATGGGGTGAGAAGCCCTGGAAAAAAGGGAGGGGAGGGGACACCTCAATTACCTGTGCTCCCTCTGACCCCTCTCTCCCTCTGTCTCTCCACGGACAGACCCACTGTCTGAGAGGCGGGGCACATTTCCACAGGCAGATGCACATCCCCCTCCTTTGTTCAAGATAGCATTCGCTCCTTTTCCTGAGCTGCAGAAACTTAATTGCAACAATCTCTTCTCTAATGCATTTCTCCTTTATTTGTCACTGTCAAAAAATTTCAATTTTCTCTTTAAAAAAAAAAAAAAGAAAGGAAAAAAAATCAAAGCCTTTTTCTGTTGTGTATTTATGTTTGATCACGGGACTTGGCCAGGCGGTATTAGATTAAAGATGTACAACAAAATAAAAAGCAAATTTACCTGAACTGAGCAGTTCTCTCAAACATATTCAGCAGGTTACATGCAGCTGTCATAGTTTATTTTGGAGCTCCTGCTTGGGCTAATACAGTAAGTGACAGAGACTGGTGTAAAATCAATACTTCACAGGAGTGTGATGTCTTAATAAACTCTGTGTTGTTCAGACAGGAAAGCTAGACATGTACGAGAAGGACTACAGCGGAGGCCATTGTGAAGCTGTCAAGTCTGGCCCTCAAAAGCAGATGAAGCTGTCAGATTATTAATATATTTATACTGACAGGCCCCAAGTCCACCCCTAAAACCCTCCCCTCTTTCAGTGTCTCTCAAAAAAATATGCTCAGCTTCAAAGACAGAGGCCACAGGGTTGGATGCAAGGTCAAAGGCCAAATACATTTTGAAAGCAAATTCTCTTCCTTTTGCAACCTGTTTTTATTGCTGTCGCTCCCCTTCTCTGTAGCGACCATTCAGCTGAAACTTAGGCTGAATTGGCAGCAGCTTTCAAAGCACTTGGCAGCCTGGTGATCCTCAGGAGCTCTCAGCTGACATCTCTCTGGGCTTGTCTATGCTCAGGGGTCAGCGCGAGCCCTGACTCCCAGGACCCACTCACTCAGGCGCTACCATGAGTCAGTCCCGCAGACTGAAATTAAAATGTGAAAAGCTGTGCGACTGAAGGCATTCCTCGCCCCCCATGGCATTTCCCTTTCTCTGTGACAGTTCCTCTGAGACTGCTTTTTCTTTCATGTTTCTTTTTTCCCTTTAGATTATTTAACAACATGCGAACAGAGCTGTCAAGAAGAGACATGCTTGATCGACAGAGCAAGGGAGTGTCTTAGTCAACATGGGGTTAAATTCGATTTTCTGCATGTTCAGTACGCCAGTCTCTAGCCAGTTATTGCCTTGGCTTGATGTTTTTTGATGGATCAATTATCCATTATAACATGTTGCGAAGCCAAACATAACAGCAACTATGACACCTGTCACAATCTTCTATTAGGCGAAGGAAATTGAAATAATTTAATGACAGCTAATTTAGTCTTTATTTTCAATCTCATTATGGCTGCAGTAATTGTGTTCTATAAAAAAAAACTGAAAGTAAAATATGACTGCGCACTCAAAGTAAAGTGCCCCGACTAGAGCTATTAATTTGATATCGCTCAGTGAAAACAGAAGTGAATAAATTGTTCTTTATCAGATGCAGACAAAAACAAGTTTGAAAAGACTATGAGATCTCTGAGATTTTTTTTTTTTTTTTTTTTTTTACTTTAAAGTCCAATTTAGATTAAGGTAAAGTCAGAGATAACTCTGTAGAAAACAGAGACAAAAAAAAAGCAATAATAAAGAAGTAAAGCACAAATATTAAACACATATACCAAGAAGCCCTGTTAGTAATCATAGAGACTAATTTAAAAATCCTAATAATAGATTTTATTATCTTATTCTTTTAAATTAAATTCTACATTGTTCTGGGTAACATAGCAATATAAAAAACTGTATAACCCAGAGGTTTTTTGGAAAAAGATTTGAACACAGACCAACAAATATTCCCCCAGCAGTCTGAAATCTTGATGAGAATTTACAATTATCAACACATCATATTTTCCCATCGCGCCACCTAATAAGTCAAAGATATTACTTCAGATTGGGACAAAAGCGCCGCGAGCTGAACAGATGTGATATGCTTGTCAATAACTCGTATGTGAGAAAGCTGCGTGGGAGCGTCTTATCGGTACATGTGTGCATATACTTGAATTTGCAAGTAAAGAGCCTTATTGGGATTACCCACGGTACATTGTAGTTGGTATCATAAAGAAAAAGAGGGAGTAGATGTGTCTTTCCTTTTTTTTTTTTTTTTTTTTGTCAGGGATTCGGTAAGCTCTCTGTCAATGGTTTGGAGTTGAATTGCCTTGGATAGCTCCCCTCATTCTGTGGAATGATCTCAGACCTAATTTACTGGGCAGCTCAGGATCCAAAGCATACAAGGCTCTCCTCTGCATAGAATGTGTGAAATAGATAGAGCAGCCATCCTTCAGATGTGCTGCAGTAATCTTCAGCCAGAGCTGGTCCAGCAGGCCTCACCCCTAAAGGGATTGATGCAGTGTCAAAACCTTTGGCTCAGGGGTCATCCTCTCTTCTTGCCTCCCCAATCTGACAAAAGCTGAATTTCTTTCCCTCACTATTCGTTTCTCTTTTTTCTTCTATTGAATTCATCAGTGAGGGAGGCATGAGATGTGAGATGTGAATGAAACATTTTCATTAGAAGGGAGGAGAATCCCCGGTCAGAGACAAGGCCTGAGCTGATCTGAGCCAATGACATCCACACCAATTCTTTTTTTCTTTTTCGTTTTTTTTTTTGTCCTTCTTACTTTCCCAAGCTGTCACTCTCTGCGGTATGTGGCAAGCTGATTGAAATCAGCACTGTGTCAGGGCCGTCATATCTCAGAAAGACATAAAACATGCAGAAACATCAATAAGCAACAGGCCGCTGACAGCTCTCAGGCACCGATCCCGGCGAGGAGAGATGAGGGGAAGGTTAGGACTCTGGGGGGATGCTGTGCAGTTGAAGTGTCTTCTTCAGGCTTCACTGAGACCCAGGGAAGACAAGATAAAGTCTATCAGGTTATCGCCTAGTTCAAGTTGCTTCTCGGACAGCAAGGCCACTGGGACGCCGGATGTCAGAAGATCTGTCCGTGTGTATGTGTGTGTGTGTGCGCGAGCGTGTGTGTGTACAGTCAGCGTGTGTTTCTGTGGGTGTGTGTGTGTGTGTGCTCATGCAGGTGCACAGTGTTCAGGGAAAAAGCTGAGAAAGACGTTGCACTCGTTACCAACTGCAGACCTAGTTTGACTTTTAAATTGCCTGAGTAAAGTTCAGAGAATTGTTTTCCACTGCATTAAAAACGTTGTGTTATACTCTAAATGTAATTTATGTGATATGTTCAAGCTGCCAAAGAAATATTTTTTTATTGTATTTCTCACTTATTTTATTTGTAAAATACCAGAATTTTCCACTACAACAATGCAAATAAGCCTTTTTATGACATATGCTCGCTTGTAAAATAAGATTGATAGCACACTAGTTATACCCAGTAGTGCAGGCCAAGAGATGCTTTGGGATTTTCAGTGTGTATTTAATTCACTAATGAGAGGTAAAGGTGATAGTCTGTTAGATCACAGCCTGACACTACCTCTTACCACTGCTAATTAGGCAAGTTTTTAGCCCCGAAAAACTGCTGAATCTCTTGTTTCTCACACTCGATAATGGTCATCACAGTGCCCTGACCTACCTGTTTAGAATTATGATATGGGACAAATAATCAGCTTTACAGGACCCTGACTTTGACGAGGTAAATTCACCAGTAATTAGCATGACACAGAAGCTGATGGAGGGAGTAGAGTTTTGGCTGGAGTTGAAGTTTCCCCAAAGTTGAAGCCTGTTATTTTTGTGTTTATGGGTTAACATCGTGGACAGGCGCCCATCTGCATATCAAATGTGACTCCCATTATTTTATGTTTCTCTCTGCTAACAGCGCCTCCCAGCACTGCTCCGTGTTCTCCTCCATCTGCCTCCTGTCCATTGATCAGCCTTCCAGGGCATCAGTCTGTTTAACATCTGCTACAAGTTCCAGCAGCTCAGGTAACTATCTAGCTGCTCTCCTCCGCCTATTGATCTTCATGTCCACCTGCAGGAACATCTGTTTCGGCATGTCGTTTGTCAGCGCAACCAGCTACCTTGTTTCGCTTCACGTCTTGTCCACTTTCACTCACTCCCACAAAGAGAGTTTACTCCTGAATGCACGTTAAGTTGCTGTTTGGATTGTTCCAATAATGAATGGTAAATTAGTCACTCATGGTTTTTGCAGGTATAGCAGTTGTACTGGGAAATTCATGTGTCTTTAAAGATGAATTTCCCTACAACTAAATACAATTTTGAGTTTTATAAAAAAAAATAATAATAATAATCTCTTAGCTTCCTTATCTACTAAACTATATAATTTATTGATTGTTTATACTGTAGTCTTATTATATATAATATTCCTTTATTCTGCATTCTAAATTTAAATAATTGAAAATTATTAAATTTGCAGAACATAAAATTTAGACAGGATGGCATACACAAAGAAAACCACCTCATTAAAAAATATTTTATTTGAATTAAATAATAATTCTTTTCGCTCAAACGAAGCAAATTTGCAGTAAAATGTGTTGGAAATTGTATTATAAAAATAGCAGTTGTTCGCTGGTTTACATTAAAAGAAAACCAGCGAGAAAACATTTATTTACTGTTGTTAATGTTATACTGGGCAGAAAGCATGAGAGTCACAGGGCCGAGAAGAGCTCACGTCTTCGAATTTGTTTCCTTCACAGGCTTCCAGAGCTTGGAGGAACTGCTGTTGCGCAGTTTAATTTGCTCTTTTGTAAAGATGGGGCGTAGGTTAGTTAATTTCAATTTTTGATTTCAAAAGCTATCAAATACAGCTCAGATGAGAAATCAATTTTCCCAGCTGCCCTGGCTTTGTGGTGAAAAGAACTCCCGCCATTGGTGAACAGCCCGTCACATGACCGAGTCAGGGATTAGTTCAGTAGGCCCATGTTGCCACAACCTCAATTACAGGCTGCCTCTTGTCATTTACCTCTATAACATCTCATTCTCAGACACAACTCATATTTAATTCATGAAAGCCTGCTCACGAGTAATTGTAATATAGATTGTTATAGAAAATTTGACCAAATTTAGACCGCAAGTTTATGCCTCGTGTGCCAGCGGCAGTGATTGTGTCATGTGCTGTAATTTGGGATAAACAAAGATAGAACGGTGAATTCCTAATTCAGGACTGACTTTTTAAAAAAGTATATAATTTAAAAATCGTGCAACTTCATCAAACAGCAAGATGTAGATATTTTTTTTAACAAAATTATGTATTGTGAACAATGGCGATGATCATTTTAATGGGAAAGGTAGTGTCCTGTGTCATGTTGAAGACAATGACAGTCATCAGTGCCATTATTAAGACTGTCATGTGATCAGCCATCTGAAAAAGTGACTCTGGGAAGTTCCATTGACAATAAGAACTCACTAAATAAAGCCTGTTCAGTTCAGTTTACGTGTATACTGTGTATAAGTCTGATGTGCTGTAAATAAAACAGATGAACAGATGGGGGGCCTTTTTGTTCAAGTCATAGACTTCACACTATGAACAGAAATGTGTGCTGAATGACTACCATACAGAATAATAGTCAGAAATTCCTTTTCGATACATGTTACTAAATGTTGACACTACACAAAGCTCAGAGCATTTCAGACTGTGTGTGAGAGAGCATGTTTTACATTCTTATGAAGCTTTGGCTTGGAAATTGAATCCATTCCAACATTTCTTTCTCTCAAATGGATCCACTTTTCCTTTGCACAGCACAAATTGACAATTTGTTCAGTAATCAAAAAATCTCCCATTCATATGGATCAGTTCGTGGAACACAAAGTAGAGAGGAGGCAATTTTCTGTACATATCATGAGATTATATCCATTTGACAGTTGCGTTATTCTATGTGGTTTCCATGACAACTGTTTGGGTGAGGCCTCCAATAAAACCAACCTCAGCTGTCATCTCTTCACCTAAAAGCTTTGTAATTGCTCTCATTTGCATACTACAATTAAGTGTGTTAGCTCACAGCAAGAACAATCAACCTCCACTAAAGACTGGGGATAGTATAATTATTATATCAGTGGATTTGTATAAAACATTACTGACGAGCCTTTGTTTGACGTTGGCATTGTACTGACAGGCTAGTTTTGCCACTTATTTTCATAAATGTACATTTCACAGACGGTGATGAGTAATGCATAGGCAGTGATTAAAATGTGATTACTGTTTTCAATCAGAGTTCCTATATCGCCTTATGATCACATAAAAGCGTGTGTTTTATTTCAGAAATGATCATTTATGTTTCCTTTTGTTGGTTAGTACAGTGAAATAAATTTTTTTCCATTTCTGATAGCAGGCTTTTTGACTCAGTGGTGCTCTTCACTAGGTAGAGACAGAATGATTTGCAGTAGTGGGAGACAGTTTGAACTGCTGATTGAATGGAAAGGTTATGTGCACTGGGCTCTAAGTATTGTTTCTCTTTCCCTCAGATGCGCAGAGGCTGTAATGAAGAGCTCTTGAACTCGCAGTCAGAGAAGCTGTGACAGGAGTTCAGGAGGATGCCTCTTTGGCTCTGCTGGACGTACGACACACACACATGCACCCAGAGACAGCAACAAACACAGCTAATACAGAAATCAAAATGAAGCTGTCACTCATACATTGTTCCACAAATCGCTAGCTTTTCATTTAAAGTACTCAATGTCCAATTTACATCTCCTACATCCAACAGATGTAGGAGATATCAAAAATCTACCTTGCTCTTCTGTTCTTTTATTTTCTCTTTGCCTCATAACATTATTTATTTTTGGGCACAGCTCTGACATTAAATTAGAGGTGAAAAACTTTAGATGAGAAACATCTTCATAGAGGCATAACTCGAATTTGTGAACTATAAAAGCACCCGTATTTCCAGCCTTCCAAGCTTTATTATCAAGCACATCTGTGATACTGCAGCACATCTTTGGGCAGGTACATTTTATTTGGAGTTTTTTGCCTTCAGGCCCTGAATTGAAATGGAGGACCAAATGGCACAAATGGCAAGTGTACCATTCCTAGCTCTCTGCAGCCTCCCAACACAAACTGGTCAAGCAGAAATGAGACCTGCATCAATTTTAATTTGTATTTATCCTGCTGATGACCTGCTCCTTTCACTCTGCCGTTGGAGGCACAAATTACACCCATCATAACTCTGATTCTAACGGCCCACGGTGTGCTATCAGAAAATTAGCATGGTTATATACCACCGGCGGGTTCAAGGTGTCACAACACAATTATACAATCATGCAACCTGACAAGCTCTGACTGGTCGCCGGTGTATGACAACTAAGCTGGAGGGCTACACTGTCTGTCACATCCAGGCGGGTAAGATAAGTTCACTGAAGAGTAGACTGTGCCTCAGTGTCTGCTTCTCTCTATCTAAATCAGTTAAATATCACAAGGCTGCTGCAGTCTGGGGTGATTTTTTTTTTCTTTTTTGGAAAGGGAAGTAGAAAGACCCACATCTGAACTTATCTTTGACTTGTCAGATTTTTACTCGGCACAGCAAATTGAGCTTGCAGAATTTAGAAAAACATAAATCAAAGTGATATAACATGAGCTGCCTGTGTATCATTAATAGAATTAAGTTATCAATGAGTGAAGCTTAATGTAAAACCTTGTATGTGCTGCAGTGCTGTGCAGCAGCTCACTGTGACTTTCAATCAACCCTAATCCTTGTATCTCATAAAACTTGGACCAAAAAAAAAAAAAAAAAATGAAGGGAAGCTCCCCTGCCTGGATCCCCAGTGTGCTCTCAGTGTCAAGCCATTAGGCTGTGTGAAATGAGGTGCCACTCATGAGTTATAATGCTGCACATCTATAGATGCAATGGTAAAATATAGCCCTTCAATGCTCAGTTCTCTGTTGGAGTTGGGAAAATAATTCTGCTCTGATAGTGGTCCATCCAGCAATATCCCAATTCAAAGTCACAGAGATATGAAGAGGGCTGTTGGATAAATTCAAAATAATCCACTTCAGGATGGCTGCGAGATTAATGGAAAAAATGTGCGTGTTTGCTTGTGTGTCTGTGTGCGTGAGAAAATGTGCGTGTGTCTATGTGAGAATGACAACTGATGAATAAAATGTATCAAAAAACCACTGTGGCACCAAAAACTTTTACCTACTGTAAGATGATATTACTAATAAGATTATCAACCTTGGCAGTGAAAAGAAAAGAACACACACACACAAAGAAATGAGGAAAATGACAACAATGTTTGCTCTCCCAAAAGAATTAAAATGCCTAAACTATTTCTAAGCCAACAGAAGCGTTAGATATAAGCTTTCAGGAAATCTATTTATGGTGTAAAGTACATTCATTGTATCCAATTTGAAAGCACGTCAATAGAAGACACAAGTTTCTATAGCCAGTTGTTACTGAACTGCAATCAATGAAAGTTATACTGACTACTGATATACTTAGAGGCACATAACAAACGCGTGCTAGCAGCAGTCTGCTCCACTGAAATATTTACCCAGAGGTACTGTAGATGTAACAATGATAAGGAAATAAAGCTAATAAGTGTCACTTTGATGTGACAACAAATTATACATGGTTCTATCAGATCTCATTTCCATTCCACAACACAGAGACAGAGAATACCCTGAAGCATGGCTGTTAATGGGAGCCTCTATCAGCCATCGTGGAAAGCCTGCCTCATTACTCACTCCAGCACAACTGTGCCCAGGGTGGTCGATTTCCCCAACGGACACTGGTTCACAGACCAGAGACACACTGTGAGGCATATGACTTGTTTTTCAATGCACGGGGCACAGATGCCGTCATGCTGCAAGTGTGTGAAATCGCTTTAACAGGAAATTCATTTAAGCAAAACATTTTCGAATTAAAGAAAATTGACCATGTAAAAAAAATAAAATAAAAATTTAGAATATAAGATTAACAACTTTTAATGCTTTATTTTGTGACTAACTTGGAATTATTGGGATGATACATTTATAGCTGATTCTTTTCCAGGCTGTGCAGCTATAACCAGCTACCACTCATCTTCGTTTTCATTATACGTCTGATTCTATACAAACCTGATTGTTATTCAGAGAGAATTTTCCATTCGGGAGGGTGCCAAATACTCACATAACCTTCTATCCCTTCCAACCTGTGCAATGAATATTTTAAAACCTTAATGTATATTGGCCATCTGAATTTTCAACCCGAGTCCTTCCTTTGTCCATATAATCTTAGGGACCCGTTTCCCAATATTGTCGCTGGCACTCGGGTTATTTCTCTTCACAATTTGCAATCACCATTGCACTCTGGTTTTACTCTCCCTACCTCTGTTTTGAGCTTCCCTGACAAAGTCAATAGGGGGCATCCCTCATCTGTCAAAAACAAACATCACAACACTTTCATGCTTTTTATCCCCTCATTTCTTGTTCCCTCCCTTTGTGAAGTGTCTCTCGCTTGCCTGTTAGACATACAGTTTGTCACTCAGCGCAGATTATGAGATTATTAGTCGGGTTGCTTAGCGACCCAGATCAACAGAAACAAGTAAGAGCAGTCAAAACGTATAAGGGAGAAAGTCCTGAAGAAGTAGCTGACCCTCTGGTGACTCTCTCACCCAGAGGGGTGGCAGTAATGCTTGCTGTGTGGGTTTCAGTGCAATCTGTGGAGCAGATGGCTGGAGTCCTGGGCAGAGAGCAGCAGGTCTCAGCCTGCATGTCACCAGGATGATGTGAGCTGGCTCCCTCCAAGCTTTAGTTAATACCTTCCTGTATCACAGACTTGTTAAGGGTCTGGGTAGAACTCACCGACTCTTTACAAAAGAACAATACTCTCTCTCTCTCTCTTTCTCTCCTTCTTTTTCTCTCTCTCTCTCTGTCTCTTTCTCTTTCTGTTACTCTCTCTCCGTGTGTTGCCTCTCATGGGTGGTAGTAAATGAAGTTTACTGGCAATTATTGCCCTTAACCTCTGAATATATATATATATATATATATATATATATATATATATATCGATTATGTATTTGGGTACTATTATTTAGACACGCCTAAATTTATAAAATTTGGGAGTGGACAGTATCAATAAAATCTTCTTGACATGATATAGTTATTGTGTAAATTTCACTGAGAAACATTTTATGGATAAAATAACCAGATGGGAATATCTGTTTTTGGCAGCTAATTAAAGACCTGACACATGAAAGAATTTCATCACATTGATGCAAAATATATATTAAAAAAAAAAAATCGAATATGACACAAAAAAAAAAAAACCTCTCACTGATTTACAACATGTCCTATAATGGTCCAGTACATCCAGGAATAAGACTGGGAAAAGTGATTGATTAATATGGCACAGATTAAAGATGTAAAGCAATATAGATGCCTTAAACATCTATATTGAGCATACCCTCAAAATGTCAAAGAGTAATTATGGATGTTAGTGTTTCACTTTTATAAGAGAATGTCCCTGTCTAAGTGATTTTACACTGACTTTAACTACCAAGTTTCAGACTATGATGAAATCATTAAAGCTAAATCACTAGCAAGGTAAATAAACAGTTGTTCGACTTTTGGTCACCCTGCTCTCCCTCTGCCACTTAGGCTTTAATCTTGGTTACTGGCAGGTAGAGCAGCCTAGGCCATGCCTTGTGACGTGCAAGTGGTGCTGCCTCTCCTCCTCTCTCTCCTCTTATTATATAAAGAGTGGCAGCAGGCAGAGTGACAGACTGCCCCAAGAGATGACACCTGTCACTGAGGGGAGTGCAGCTAATCTACAAGCCTCATTTTGTTTGAACTCTTTGTCACCTTGCCGTCAAATCCTCATCTTCTCAGTCACTGCCAGCTTCCCTCCCCTCTGCTTCTCTGCTCGCTCTGCTTTGCCCAGTCTCTCCACAATACACCTCCACGATCACCACACACAGCACGCTCCTCCACACAAACCACTGTTCTCTGGTGCAACATAAAGCTGCCTACAAACATTTATTTATTAAAAGAGTATTACACATGTGTATTTCTGTCTGATATTTTGGATTGTTTGTAGATAAATAGGGAGTGAGTACTTTTTGACAAAGTCACAAAAAAAAAAAAAAAAAGGAAAATCTTGGCAGCTCAAAGTCTTTTTCAGACGTGTGTAAAATTTCTTATGTGCCCCCAGTGTATGAGAAGATGAGGCTTCCTTGTTCAAATGTTTTTATTTTCCGGACAAAGCCCCATTCATTCATATTGAGATTTGTCTAAGTTAAAGTGATCTGAATAGAAATGCAGTCTGGAGTGGCCCAGTCTCTATGGAGCAGCACACTCCACCCCCTGGCCAAATATCTATATTGTCCACTTCTACAGACTGTGCTTTGTAATTATAATATAATTCATTATGTCTATGCTGCATGTGTCACAAAGGAGGAGTCCTCCCCAAAATCCTCCTGCGCTGTTCAAGCTGACCGAACACATTCTTGTCCCCGTTTTAAAGCCTGCGGCTTGGAAATACCCTCTCACACCCCCATAAACAATAGATTTTCCTATTTTGCTTAATTGAGATATCAACAGCGAATCTGACAGCTCACTCCAGCCCCTTGCTCGGGCTGAGAGAAATCTATATGGTGACAGGAAATGGAAAAGAAAAGGAGATAAATAAGATTAAGTAACAAAGAAAGAAGAAAAGGCAGAACGATGATAATCATGATAATTAACTTTGGTGTTAATATACCACATTTGATACTTTCCAGAATGTAGAAAAACCCAGTATGTACAGGGCCTATCAAAATTATTAAATAGGGAATATGGAAATAGCGGTAAACATTCATGTTAATAGTGAGTTCTCCTCCTTTTAAGGTAAATTATGACAGCAGAAAGGAAAAAAAAAACATGATATAATCCAAGTTGCAGTGGAAGCATCAGCCAACTTCTTTCAATGCTTCCATTAAGTGGAATTATCTTTTCCAGACACATTTTGTATGAATGCGTCCAAAAATCCCCATTTCATTTGGATTGCATGGGGTTTAATTTAATCCTTTTGCTTATTAAAAAAATAAGATGCAGCATCTTTAACAATAGAGAGGCTAGTCTGCATCGAACACAATGGCTAAGGTTAAATTGAAGGTTGCGTATACCCTTTGCTGTATTAAAAGAGCATTCATATTCAAATAAAAGCAGACATCACTAGTTCATATTGCACAGCTATGTGCAATTGTGCATGTGTACACACAAAGCACAAATGCAATGCAGAGTTACAGTTTTCTGATATTAAAAACATTCTTTAACCGTTTTTCATTTTGCAGTTGCTTTGACAAGTGTGAGCAATAATTTATTCCTAAGTACTTAATGCCTGTCTAAGTCGCACTACTTCAGTATCTAGTACTGTACTAACATACTATAACAGAAAAATCTACACTGTGGAAAATATTGTATGAATCATAATTCTTTACATATTTTCTCTATCTGATTGCTAACTGAGAACATAACCACACCACACAGCTAAAGCCCTGTCAAAGTGGCCAGAGGAGAACAGGCACCACTGAGAGGAATCCTAGACCTGACAGTCTCAAAGTCAGTGACTTTACACTCGTTAGCAGTTGGGACACAGATTTTGTTCATGGGTTCACGGCATTTGTAAAATGATGGGTCAAGGTTGAGCATGGGATCCACCGAGTTCACCCAAAATTTCTTTACATTGTCCAGTAGAATTAGATGCTGATGTGTGAAGTGAGACGGGTTTTCCTGATAACTGAGGAGGCTGAAAATCAATCAGGAAGCAGAACCTCTATTGAAGCTGCTGCTTAATGATCAGCAAACATATCAATTCATGAAAAAACAGTAAAACAGTTGTAAAGCACTTTTTTGAGGGCCAGGAATATCTTTAATATTTGGATAAGATTTGATTTGGTTGTTGCTTTAAATAGTATTTAATGTTCAATATACTTAGAAGACATGCTAACTTTACAAAACCATTAAAAAATATACAAATTTAAGCTCTTAAATACAATTGAACCAATATTTATTTTATTTATTTTGACACATATTTTCATAGCAGCATAGAAAATATCAGTCAATATTAACCATTGTTAACAAATGAAATCCATGACTATTGACACTGATAACTCAGAGGCGTTTATAATTACAACCATGTTTGCTCATCAGACATCAGAAAGCAGGAAGAAGGAAATTTTGTAGCCAGTGTGCAAAGCAAAATGAAGGATCAAACATTTCTCTCAACATTTTTTTCATGCTCATGTTTTCATCTGTTTTCTCAGACGCAAGAAATCTATCAAACCAGGTATTTAAAGTTGTCTGGGCCTCTGCTGGACATCATACATTCACCTTTTGTAGTTCCACAACAGAAAATGTCAAATGTGTCCGTGCCAGTATTTAGAGTGAAGCTTCAGCTCATCACTAGTAACCACAAACCATTTTGTGATGTTGACGTAACTTCTGGAGCTCAGAACAGCCTCTTCATTGCTGCGTTCGCCTATATTCTGGTGTATTATGGTGATAAATTGTAATGTATAAATTGATAAATTACAATTTATTTACATTACATGAAGATTAGCAGAAAGAACACCCTGTAGAGTGAGTAAGAAATGAAAAGGTACAGAAATGTCAGAAGCAAACATACATAGCAAAGTTCTTTAAATAAATTTAAAAAATCTTGCTGGGAATATTTAGAACTTATGTTAGCTTGAATAACAAATGACTAACTGGTGATGCTACTTTATCTGTATAGAGGTCAATGAAAATGTTCTGTTATCTGAACTGATATTGTTGGTCTAGTACGTGAAACAGCAGTTTATATTCCGGAAGAACTACATTCACAATGTCACCTTGAAAACATCTTTGACTTAGTGTCCTAACTCATAAACAAACTTATGTCCTGCTGCCACAACTCACTTCATACATAGTATTTTCTCGAATTAACTGCACACGCACAGACATTGAATTCTTACCAGTCCAAATAACCTCCATTGTAGCCCAGAGAGGCTTTACCTTGTGATGTATTGTCTTTCCCATCCCCCTGTCTTTGTGTCTGGGGAAAGTCACGTGGCTGTTGGGGAAACAAATAATTTCATTGGCTATATTCAGAGCATGTCTAAGAAGAGCACAGCAGCTTGTCTTGGGAGTCAAGAACTAGGTACAATGTCTTCTGCGATGGGATGGCCAACACAAATGGGCTGGCGCACCTATCCAATTAACACCCTGCCTGCCAATCCCTGTCAGGTCACACGCTGACTCCCATGGCATGCTCTACCTGTCTCTGCTGCTCTCAACACATGCCCAGCTCCAATATAGAATTAACGCCACTTTTCACCTGGTCACGCTGACATGCCATAGATTAGACTTGTGCAGCATGGAGATATGCTAGGCACTCCAAATGAGGGCACCTGGGGTTAAGATTTCAAATGCAGTGGGGCTATTGTTTTGCCACTTCTTTAATATTAATTAAACTCTGAGGTGAAAATGTTCTTTACCAAACTACTGCTTAATTCCTCCACAAGTGAACACCTGATAAGAGATTTGATTTAATGACCACGTGGATGTTACAACTTATCACACCAGTTAAGACCTTAATAAGACCAATAAGCTATTGGGACTAAGTGGTTCTTTTGTATTGTATAATTTCTGAGGAATATGCATTTGCTGTTAACAGTGCCACAGAGGCCATGTTTTTTCTTTTTTTCTTTATGCTTCTGCCCCAATCGCTAAATAAAACATCATGATTAGTAGCCCTGCCAAAGAAACTCCACATTTTTATTTTAAAAAGTTAGTTGTTTAGTCACCTTATGTGGTGGTGTATTTACATACTTGCAGACACAGCTGTTGTATATTGTAGCTTGCATTAGAATGTGAATTTGCTTTGTTTCATACACGTTACTGTGATCTCAAGTGTCTTCAAAAGTTAGTTTTCTTTTAGGCTGGGTTCTTGGTCTGAGCTCCCTGAATATGGCAGAAAAATGACTGAACAGAACCAGTGAAGACTGACATGTGTTGCTGACCAGCTGGTGATGTGCTGTTCACCTGCTGCTTGCCCCATAGTTTTAGGAGAAACAAATGCAACTCATTCTCCGGGACAGACTTTTCTTTAATGCTGCAGTAATAAAGTTTTAACCAACAGGAGGCAGAGGGATTCCAAAACAAGCTGACAGACACACTGTTCTAACATAATACACTTAATCACCTTGTAAGTTGTTATGACTTAAATGTTAGCAAACATCTGCCTACTTACACATCTTGCAAACATGAAGCAACATGGCCATCCCATCGGGGTCGTGTGTCTGGCCACCTAACAAATGTGAATCCAAAAATCATTCTTCTCTTTACTCTGTTTTGGTCTCCACCAACTCCTGAGAAAAAATATCTGAGTCTTTCCAGATCAGTCAGTAACTTTGCACAGTGGGTTTTTCGGAGCTTGTTTGTTGAAAACAGCTACCTGCTGCTCCTGGAAAGGAGTTGGTGAGAGCTGTAAGACTGTAACTGTGTAACTGTGCAGGCTGTAAAACCTAAACAATGAACTGAAAGAGGCTAAGCCAGACTAATAGTCCTGTGAATGAGAATTCTACTTTTTATGTAGTCATGTGGTTCTATGTTAATATAAATATGTTAACATTAATAATATTTTTAAATATAAGATGCTGAAGAATATTAGAACACTTTCCTTAACTCTACAGTTCTTTTAATTTCTCTTCCTTACGTTCCATGACATAGTGCGATATAATTGATTATTTTCACGGTTGATTATCATGAACATATAGAATTCATATAGAACATATAGAAAGAATGAAATAGAATAAAAACAAACTTAGGATTTATAAAGGGTTTCTCACTTAATTCTCTAAATAGTTCTAATTGCCAATGAAGAACAGTGCAAATTCTAAACTATCAGCATTTGCAAACACAGAAGTACCAAACACAGATAATTTTGGTGCCTGGGGTTGCCAAATGCTCAGTTTCTGAAGTGCGCTTTCCACTTCTGGAGAGAACGGTCAACGTTCGAGAATGTTTGTCCAGCCCAAATCATGTTTCATTAATTCAGCCACTAACAATATTTACCCTCACCTGGGTGGATGTTTTGTGTCACAAGTTAAAAGCATTTTAATGGGTTTATAACTGAAGTGGGAGAAATTTCCACCAATCACAAGTGACTGTCACCCTGTGCTGTGTGGGCTGTTAAAGAGAGTAGCACAAAGTTTTCAATAGTGTTACTGTATCATGGAACATACCGATGTTGTTTGTTTAATACTTCACAAGCAAAATAGGGCAAAATTCACCCACTCACAAGTTTGTGTTAATAAACTGATAATATTAAAATCCAACCAGAAATATTTGATCAAATCGCAGTTAAGAATGTAATTTTCTCTGTAGTTTTAAATGTATTTCTTAAATGTAGTAAATACTCATTGGCTGGTAAACCTAGCACAAATTCACAAGTTCACTCCATATCATTAGTTATCAGCCATTTAAAAAGCACAAGTTCAACACAATACAGTCGATACAAAGCAGAAAGGATTGCAGAAGCTAGTGTCCGGACATTTGTCCCACTATTCAAAGATATAGAAAGGTATAGAAATGAGCATGTTCTGTCTGTCTGTGTTATTTACTTATTCGCCAGCTTTTTGCCAGCCAATGTGCCAAAACGGCAAAAAGCCCAAATGTGGCCATGTGGACAGAGTTTTTTAGCCTGCTAGCAGCATGGCTCTGGGGATGGTAATGTTGGTCTGTTGGTTGGTCAGTTGGTCCATCGCTTTGGTGCAGCATGAAATATGTTAACAACTATTTAATAGATTGCCATGGAATTTTTTGCCGTCATTCATGGTCCATAGAGGACCAGAATCCCACTAACTTTGGTGATCCCCAGACTTTTCATGTAGCACCATCATCAGGTCAAAATGTGTCCAGTACTTTGCTGCATCAGGAATTACCTGCAAAACTAATGACATTTCCATCAGCCTCAGTTGTATCATGTGTTTAGTGCTAAAATAGCAAAAGTTAGCATCTTGTTTTTTATTGACCTTATCAGTTTAGCTTCCCAACATTCATTAATTTTTTGACATCAGGACATCAGAAGAGTAATAACCTCACACAAAAAAATTCTGATTAATTGATAATTTCATATAAGGAGATTTAAAAAAAAAAAAATCAACATCAAGTCATTGGTGCGTGGTTATACCGTTCCTTAAGTAATGTATGTAGCGTTAACATGGTGTGAAGTTTAATCAGACTTCCAGGCGATTCAAGGACTCTGGTTACACCACAGCTGTCTCAAAACCCTATTAATATTATTAACCCTAATGTATAGAAATATAGAATACATACAAGATGATAACAGAATTAGGTTCCTGACAGCTGCACCTTCGGTTTATTTGCGTGAATTTCAGTAAAGACGCTTGTATTTACAGGTGTGAACCTGATGAAGGATGATGTCTCTGTATTAGCAAGTCATAATGGTCGGTAACCGCTGTTTCACAGATCGCGTTGTCATCTTGAGTGGCCGATAACCCGAGCATGTGTTTTCACCTTTGGTGTAACTCCACGTTGGCAGGTGAAAAGAAGCGGCTAATGACCCCATGTGAATTTTCAGGACAGCAGTGAAGTTAGCAGTGAAAATCTTTTTCCTCTCTTAAATTTGGTCAGCTTTATTGCCCTAGAGGAATAGTTCAGCGTGATCTGCCTTACTTAGCTAGAGACAAACATAAGAGAAAGGCCAGTCGTTAATGGTTTAAAGTCTAGTTATGTTTCCAACCAACTGTTAAAAGACATTTACGTGAATGAAGATGGCAGAATAAACTGAATCACTGACTTTTTAGCTACACGTGGTGTGTGATTAAACTCAGCTAACATGACACATAGCATTATATATAATTTTAACAGCTGTCTCCAAGTGTTCATAGTAATTAGTATGATATCAGTGTAGTACAATAATAACCACATGTTCAGTAAAATGGTTTTGTTCTGAGCGAACAGTAGCACTATAAGAGGCTGTTTTAAACAGAATTTATAATTTTTACTTTCACTTTGTAAAGTGATATTTCCTTCTTTAAATACAAATGTTTTACCTCAAGCAAAAAAATCTTTGTAAAAAGCTGTGATTTAAAATTGAAGCTGCTTTAAGAAACTGACATTAAAGACTATGTTTCTTTAACTTTTAGGACAGGTGCCAAAAAGGCACATTGAAACTCATAAAACTCTTTCATGATGAAAAACTATAATTCTGCAGCCAGAAGAAGATTAGAAGTAAGCAGAACACAAACCGGCAAAACAAGTGTCCACTTGAATTTTACCAAAAGCTTACACACTGTGTTTATCAGTATCTTAGAGGGTTCTGTGATCGCCACATTCAAAGCCACATAAATGAGTTTTCCGAGTTTGGTTTGATTTTGCGACGACAGACACGGTTCTGTTGAATGGATATTAGTAAACTGAATCAGGACACCCTGCAGACGATTCTACTGCCAGATTCTACTGCCAGGACGTTTTCTGTGGGGAAACTCACAACATGTTGGTTGCAAAGATCAGTTTTACTCAGCCTACTCACCAGACAGACCGCTGATATTGGATGATTTCTTAAAAAAACAGATTACGTTCAGTGACAACATTTTTGAGTGTTCACTGCCAAAGTTTTCAATTGATTATTCCTACAATATCTGCTCATGACAAGTACAGTATGGTTAAGGTTTGGTTAGGTTTAGACAGCTAAAGCTACTTGGTTTAGGTTATCAAATGGCATTGGTAATGGGAACTATTTAGATATGGCAAAATAAATGTAGTAGTTAAGTAGTAAGTAGTAGTTTAAACTCTCTTTCATCTCATGATCCCACATCTTGACTATGAGGTTTTAATACAGTATCATCGTGTCGCATTCTTTCCTATATACAGTAACGTGTTCAAATTGTGTGTTGTTGCAGTGGTGAGGAACAAAACATGCAGTGGATTTGTATATTAGTTTTAGTCTCATATTGCCAGTATTTATCCTCTCTGTTCCTCTTTGAATGCGTAATGTTTTTTATTTTGTTTTAAGCAGTAGTTGGTCCAGCAGAGAAAACATCAATAGAAACTACTGCTTGTAGACTGCTACTGCATACAAATAAAATGTTGCAGAATTTGTCATATAACAAATTCACCAAAATTATTTAAACCTTTCAGGATTCAAGGCCAATGCAGGCAGCCATAGACAAATCATCACAGAGATGATGCTGGATCTATGCTGGATGTTAGTAATATAAAAGTTATAGCAATTTAAGATTTGGGGTTTTGGGGGTTTCTTTGTTTTGTTTTGTTTTGTTTTTTTTTAGATTTTATAGCCCTGTTGTTTTCTTGTGCTCCTGTTAAAGCCAGTCACTGGAAAGCAGGTAAAACGAGTAATCCCCACCCCCAACCCCATCCCCCCAAAAAAGCCTCAGGTGGTCCTCTGTGCAGATAAGAGTTGGTAGAATTTGATACATGACTCCCCATATGCACATGTAAAAATTCAATAATACTTTAACCATGGCTTTTCTCTCTGTCAACTTTAGCAAAGGAAATAAAATTAGGTCGGGTTTGCCAGAGATAAATTTTGCTATCTTGGGATGTTACAAACCATTAACATCAAGCAAAGACGTATCACTTTCCAGGACTGAGTATTGTATGTGAAAGGCTACACTCACCTCAGTGGATCCCAGTGGATATTAAGCTAACAGTTCTGGATTCCAGTGGGCATCTTAGCAAAGAGATCCTCTTTATTACACTGTAAGTCAATGGCACAAATATGATCTGGGTAATGTGAAGGTTTCTAGAGGACTCAACCCAGCAGCTCTGTAGGAAGGGGTGCAGCTTGTCTACACCGCATGTAATTTGCAGATTCTTTACACTGTATTGTGTACACTGACAGGTTTGTGATGTGTTTGCACTTCATGGGTGTCTAATTGATTAAGATTAAAGGAGAACGGTTTGTCTGGCTGTCGAAGAAAATTCCTGGCTGATTTGTATTTGCTGTGCCCCTCATTTTTAAGTGCTAGTAGACTCTCTAACTACACACCTAACATGAGCCAACACAGGCCACATGCTGGTCTGCATGCTGGTTCACATGCACCGCATGACACAGCAACTGAATAAAGCCATCACTTACTTACTAAACAATTGGGCTTGTGGCACTGCTGTGTGTTCCAGAGAGTTTTACCATTTTCTGTATACACTCAAGTATAAACTCCTACTGAACTCATATTGTTATGTATAAAAATTAAGTAGAAAAAGTTTTTAAAGGCTATCCTTATATATGGATTGTTTAGTATTCATCCTTAAGATTTCTGTACTTAAAGGAAAATTCAATGACAAGCAGAGTTAAATAATCTTTAGGTGTTGCATCAAAATTAAATGGCATAGCTGATTTTTGATTATTAAAAAGTAAAAGTAATTAGTAAAGTAAAAAAGAGTTAGGACAATTTGCAGGACAATTAATTGAATGAGCAAAAAAAAAAAAAAAAAACATCCCAGAAACGGTTACTTGTTTTAATTAAACCTTAAATTTAAGGTAGAAATGAAGTGGGTTGAAGAACAAAGGAAAATATTATGTCAAAGTCACAGAAGTGGTTTTATTTTCTGCTGCAAGCTAAAGCTAAACTACAAAGTCCAAGAACTGAATCCTGTCCTACTTCACTTGCTTTGATAGTGGACCACCATGTTATAAATAATGTATTAAAGGATTTACAATGCACAGAAAGAGAGCTGCTTTCAGAAGAATGAACGTTCCTTTACTAGTGCACGAAAAAAACATGTTAACTCTTTGCAGCCCAGAACCAATCAGAGTTATAAAAGACTTCATATATTTTCTTTTTGTATTGTCCAGGTTAAGAGAGTGTTTGGTTTCCTTTTTACAGTTTGTGGTAGCTTATTTTTTCTGCCAAAAGGTGTTTGAGGCCTACTGGGACCACTTAAAAGTTTATGCAGAGCACTAGCCAAGTTGGACAAAAAAGCCTTGAAGTATACACACACTGGCCCCTTTCTCAGAACCTCTCAGCTCTGGCTAGGGGGAGTGTTGTTGGTTTATGAGAGGGAAAATAGCCCCAGCCTTCTGCAAAAGTGAAATGGGATTAAGGCCTTTGTTCGGCCCACAATGGTGAGGGGAATTAGCAATAGTTGTAGGCACTTAGAAGAGCTCTCACACAGAAGCTTATCCCAGATTTTGCACAATAATCATTTGAATATCAACAGTGTTTTGCAACTACAGCGCTAATGTATAAACCTCTCTCTTTTAGATATCGAAATCCCCAAAAGGATTTTTTACCATTGGCTACATCACAAATATTCGCGCTCTTTATGAAGAATCATATTTTTGAGTATTGCACTTCATGCAGCAGAAAACCACATGGTAGTTTAAAGTGGTGAGGATAAGTTGAAGTTTTGGACAGAAGTTGCTGTTTGTTCACTTCAAATGTAATTAAATCACATATGTGATTGAACAGTTTAAGGACTGTGTCTTGTATCCACCTACTCTAACATTAAACTAAATGTGAATATGTCCATTTTACAACCTTTCAGCATTACTACCAGTTTATTTCAGTATTTAATGACAAATTTTCTGGTTTAATATCCTATTTTTGCAACATTTCACAGTAAAATCCAGCCTATCATCTATCAGTCTATCTAAACTTTGTCATGTAAATCTTATAGTGAACTTTCTTTTTGTTGACCTTATTGCTTATCTTCCATTCAAAACAACATAAAAATAAACAGCTTTAGAATGAGATTAACTTATATTAAAAAGCAGAAAGCTCAGGAGTGCAACATGATGTACTTTTACTACTTCAGTATGAGTTATGTATATATATATATATATATATTTTTTTTTCTTTTCTAAAAAGTGTTTTTGGTCATATTAGTATAGAAACACAGGAACCCATATTCTGTTTGACGACAGCATTAGACTTGTCTGGGATCAGGCAGATCCACGGACAAGCATAACTCTCACAGAGGAGGAATAATTCCGAGCTTCTGCCTCAGTTGAGTCTCACAAGACTGGTCTCAAGAAGTGTGATGGCCTCAGCATTTTTGCCCACACAGTGAAAACGTATTGTCCAAATCACAAAACATTGAGTGAGATCAGCAGACTTGTCAAGAGGCCCTGGCTTGAATATGAATGATGAGAGAAGAGCAGGGTGGTCCTAGTGCTGTTTTGGTGTTAGGCAGATGAAAATAAGCTCAACTGTCTCTGCCAGCTGCCCATCGCTAAATCAGAAATAGGAGTGTAGAGTTTACCACATTAAAAAAAGAGAGAAAAAAAATAGCTGTTTAGCACTTTCTTGTAGTTTAACTCCAGTGGCACACAGGAGTCATCTGCACACATTGGTGCATTTGTCAAAATGTATTGAATTTCAGTGGTATGATTACATATTTTAAACCCTAACATGTAATCATACCACCGTCTTGCTCAAATTTAGTACTTCAGTTAAAGTCTGAGCTCTCGTACTGAAATAAAAAAGACTCGAGGTGCTTTTTCAGAGTGAAGCCATGCATGCATTTCTGTCAAAATGAAGAAATTAAGACATAACACCCCCCCAACACACCACGTTCTTTCCTGTTCTTAACACATGCACGCACGCTAGTTCAATTCACTCGAGTGTCTGCATAGTTTCTGCATTCAACTGGATACAATGATGCACAAGATGAATAAAGTTATCTCTGCAGCTGAATGGGATGTTGCTGGTGGGAGGGAACAAGGAGGTTCCTCATAGGCCTGAGCTGAAAAGAGCTCAGCTTTGAGGGCCAGCGTTGCAAGGGTCAGGGCCCAGCTGCTTTTAGGGGTGAAAGGGACACCGGCGGGCTGGACTGGCTCAAGAAACCTAACAAAACCAATCGTGTCAAATAAAGACATCTTAGATTGGACGTTGACAGATCCCTTCCCGAAGTTGCTGAACACACTTCACACATTCAAACTTTGCTCTGGTTTGTATCATGTGTCACAGTCAGAGTCCCATTTCACTTAAGAGTCTAATATATGAATCTTTATTTAGATTTTTTGTTTTGTTTGTTTGTTTTTTTGGGGTCTGAAATCAACATTTCTACACAGGTAGGATGTATTTTCTTAATAATTTCATGGTGCGAGAATGTTAAACTTGAAAATGATTTCTCAGACATGTATTGTCCAACTTATAGTCAAAGTCCTCTTTGGTTTTGACTTTTTTATTGGTTAGTCACTTTCATTTTCTTAAAGATTTACATAGCCTTGTTCTTGTTCTCAGATTTAGCACATTGATGGTAGTGATAGTTTATATGATAGTTTATACTGGACATTGTGTGATGTACGTTGAAGTGTGTTGTTAAAGCCACCATGCACTCTCTAAAAGTGGTGAGCTGATAGGTTTATTTTACTTTGGAATTGCTGTGTTGATGGTGCTTCTATTTGACTGCCATGTGAGAAAAAAAAAAGTCATTAGGTCTTCCTTGTCTCTGAGTTTACAGATTTCATAGGGTGCAGAAATTCCCTAAGTTTGAGTTTGTAGGGGGTAAGTAGGATAATAATCAGGCCACATTATAAGGAATTGATGGTTCATTTTCCCTGTCAGCAGTAGCAGAGCTTTGCCCAAAGATGTGCCGACCTGTGCAGATGGGGTTCAAAGCCAATTTCCATGTTAAAAACTCCACACGCTTCAGAAATCCCCCTGACTGACTCTCGTTGATCAGAGTATGTGACAAGTCTTTTAGAACAGGTCTGCTCATGTAAGTAGATGGAAGTGTACAACTGTACAACAAACGGTCTGGCCAGGTATGAGTGTAGTAATAGTGTTGTTTTCATGCATACCCAGAGGCAATGACATAAAGACAAAAGATGGCTCTGGAGCGTGCTGTCAGAATGGAAAATATGGCCCATTATATGTGTCATACAGTAATTACACAAACTGTAAAAAGTAGTTCTTTTCATTTTTTTTTTTTTTTTAGTTTTACTCTCCCTTTCATCAAATGTGTGTCAAGTGTCGTTGCAAAGCTTTAATTCTTGCCAGAAAATCAGTTCAGCCATTCATCATCAGCTCACATTTAAATTCGTTTTCCTTCAGGGTGCTTTTTTTTTTTTTTCTTTTTCTTTTTCTTTTTTTTGCCTATGTGCCGAGTCTACTTAGAGACAGAAAATCTGTGAGAAGAATAAAGAGATCACTGGGATGGCAGAAATTTGTTTGATGAGTTACGGGATGAACCAATTTTTAAAAAAAAATACATCTGCCAAGTATCATCCTCAGGATCCTGAGGACCGCACCGTTTACGTCACTCTTTATCTGGCTGCCGACTGCTGTCTGAATGTTATGTGTTTGCACACATGCATTGAGCAGGAAAGGAGAATTTTTTCTTGAAAGTTCTGCACATAATTACCAGGTCCCAGAATTGGCTTTTTTATTTTATTTTATTTTATTTATTTTCTTCTGGGAGGGGGTAATGTCGTCTATCTTAATTGCAATCACATATTCTTCAAGAAGAGAGTTAACTAGAGAACAATCTCATTTTTTTTTAGACGTTGTTCTTTGTTCACTGTTATCACACAACTCTGTGTAATGCTGTCTGTGCTATAAGCTGCTAGCCTGCCTCAGTGTGCTGGATATATTATATCCATTGAAATGCCTGCTAGCTGCAGAGTATTAAGTATGGTGAAAACACAATTTTGGTGGGGTCTGTGCGACTAACAATAGATAGAGGCATGATGACTTATTAAACACAGCCAACCTGCAGCATGGCTTTTCTCATTACCTTTTCAATTCCTACCCTATAAAGCCTATGGGGCTGGTGACAAAACTCTTGCCATGTAATTCTCTCTCAGGCTGCTTTCATCAGCCGATTTCGTGGAGAAATATGAAGCTGATTTTATCGTACTCTATAAATTCACAAAAGGCCCTCAAGTTGCCCCCATGGAAGACATACCTCATCTCAGTGATGTGCCACCACTATTGCTGATCCCAAGCATTTGATAACAGTACCTCTCCTTTTTAATGATTTGACAGGCATCAGACATGAGCCCTATAGACGCAGCATTTTTAATACACTTTTCTTTGCTTGTTTACACCAAGCTGCTCAGATGAAAGAACATATCTATCATCTCTTTCTCTCTCAGTAAGAGATATATATATATTAAACCCTACAGCAGCTTTCCGATCGTATCAATTGTGCACCGTTGCTACACACAGGAAGGTTTTTAATTCTATAGCTTCAAAAGTATGTTTATTTTTATAGAGAAGAATTTTTCAACTCTTGGCCATCACGCCTGTTTCATCTCATCAGGATTCATATAAATCTCATCCAGAGTGCTCCAGAAGTCTTTGTTCTTGTAGAAACTGTGTCATTAATGCACAAAACAGGCAAATAACAACAATCCACAGCCGTCAAGTCACTTACAAATAACAAAATGACATATTACACAAATTACAAATTAGTTATTGGGCAACCAGAAGAAAATAAGCAATAATAAGACAGTTACTGTCATATATTGTTAGATTTAATGTGTTTGAATTTGCTTCTGTTTTACCCAGTTGTATTCACTTTCCTCTCATCTAATTCTCTCATGTGGTTTCTGGCACATTTGCAGTATCCTGGCATACAGCAGGGATTGTTTCCTTTGAAATGTTTTGACTATGGTGTCATTTATAAAAACTTTCATCATGCATGGGTACCTAATCAACTGAAATTCAGCTGCCTTTGCCCCAAGCTTAGGTGTAACTTAGACCAGCTTTCATCAGCTCAGGCTTTTAAAAATAGAAATCCAGCTATGATGAAATGTTCAGTTTGAAATGGATATTCAGCTTCCCCTGCTGTGCTGTAACTGTATTTAAAGTGAGAGCAGTTTAGACAGATGACTGTAAACAGAACATATACGTTTTACACACAGTTTTATTTACGTAAATATTTTTGTATATGAACATTAATATCTCGTGTTTACGAAGTCTGGTTTTGATCAGTGCATCTTGGACCAACATTCCCCCTCAATACTAATTAGATTTCCTACATTATAATGTTTTATAATGCCTCAAGGTTTGGTCCCTTCTATCAAAAAAATTCTGCAAATATTCCCTCCTGTTAAATCTTTGTGGGCCAGCCTTACATAATTATTTCATATTTTCTATCTTCACCTCCGTAGGGAAAACATTATCTGCAATAATCATTGTCATCATCATGATTCTCTTCGTGGTCTGTTGGCTCCAAATAAGTAATTTAGTTGTAAAGCTGCTTCATTTATTTTGCCTATTCATTTTTCTTCCTATCATATATCTAAATACAAATCTTCATTTTATAACTGACAGCTTATTACCTCTGAGCACATGCTGATAAATTTAATTCCAATGCGTTAGCTTCCATTTTCGGATCCCATTATCCACTAATATGGCAGCAGCGTGAGGGAGGAGAAAACTTACAGGACAAGAACTCAGAAAATTAAATATGTCTTTACATATAAATATAAATGTTTTTAGATGTGTATTATTATTATTATTATTATTACATCTAGATTTATAGTGTATCTTTACATTTTTATGTAAAATAAGAGAATCAGTTGTGTCTTTTTTGTATCATAAGGTAACAAAAATGCAAGGTGTTGAAAATAATTTCAAAATGTGCACAGGTTTCACACACACACGCACACACAAAACAAACAAAAAAAAAAACAAAAAGGAGATGCGATTGTTTTGCTTTATGGGCTAATTTTTCACTGACTTTTAAAAAAAAAACTTTTTTTCTTGTCTTTCTTTTGTCTTTTAGTTCAAACCAAATTGCAGCAGTGTAGTTAAAGTCCCCACATAAAGCACAACTCTCTGAGCAAAATGTGAAGTGAGACTTTTAATGATGAGAGTGCTTTTTAGTTTGTGTTTGAGTTCATTCAGAAATATGTGTCCCTTTATAAACATATACCTTCTAAGAGAGCAGCATTATGCCACAGTTGGGTCTATTTTGGTGAAGTAAGTAAGTAAGTAAACAATTATTATTAGGTTTGATGTTGGCCTGAATAGCACTCAATTAACAATGTGGCTAATGAGCCCATTAAGGATGAAAGTGTTCTCAACAGGTATGAGAGGATACTGCTGTTTTTGGAGTCTCAGTTCTCAGCATTGAATGCAGCATGAATAACGGTGCTCTTTCTCAATCGCTTCAAAGGCCAAACCTCTACAGCCCAGAGAGAAGAGTTAAATAAAGGTTTGCTTGCAATTGAAAAAATACAGACAGATAAATATTTTAAATATAACACATTTTAGAACAACAACACATATCCAGACATTTTCCAACTTGTCATGGTGTTATAAATAAAATAAACAAATTACCCATTCTCCCCAATTTTTTTTTTGGCAGCATGAAAATTAAATCTTCTTTAAAATGCCTCTTATATCACAAGAAAACTCCAATTAATTTGTGTGGTTTTCAAATTTAAACATTTTTTTAATTACATTCTAGTTAAAGTAAATATGAGCGTGCCTCAGTCTTAAGAGTAATTACTCCGCAGTATAAATAGGGATTGTCTGTTGCAAAGAAAGAAAACTGAAAGAAAGACTGTGAGGCTTTCTGCAGCCCCAGCGTTTCCTCTGAAGGACTTCCCACTGAAACGCACTGAGAGCCTCACACGTGGATTATTTCCACATTATTTGCTGCTGGATTCCAAAAGTTCTTGTTAACTAGCAACAACAATTCTTTTATACAGACTGTCTTGTTTCAGTGTTTGTTTTATAGCCGGGAAACCATTTTTTTTTTCAATCTCACTTTACAAAACAAAATGAATATAAAAGGAAAATTTTAAAAAATATGTCATAAATTATCATGTCCCCTTTCCAACTGTAAAAAAAAAAATCTTCCATGTTGTGGCAACATTGTGAGATGCTATTTTATGTATGTGTGAGGAGGGCAGTTCCCTCAGTGTGACTTTTTATTCTCTACAGTCAAGCAATAAATGAACTCCTTCTGCTAAATATTTAAATCAGCTTTTATTTATACGCAGGTGAAAAGCAAAATTATTTCTAAAAGGAAAGAAAAACAAACACTGCAGAAAAAGGGCAAAAAAAAAAGATATTTAAAAACAGTCTCTGTTCACCAAAAAATGACAGTGAGGAAATAAAATGATATAACAGTGTGTTGAATGAATTTATCTGTTTGTAAAACCTGCTTGTCTGCAGAAGTTTCAGAATGTTATCAGTAGTTTCAGCTCAAGAATAGCTTGAGGTGTTTTGAGTGTAAATCCGTCTAAAGCTGCCAGCACTGACATACACAGCATATGCTAAATACAGATAAGAGTATTTTTAATAGATCTGCAAAAAGTCTCCCCACATAGCTCAATGGATGTGCTTTGAATGTAGTTGATAAGTTGGCTTAAGCTGAACGCTGTATCCCAATGCAACATTGTGCTACTGGGTGAGCCCATCACAAACTAGCCTTCCAGTAAAGACCACTTCCAGGGGAGGGATTATAGAAAAGCCTTCAAGATCAGCTTCATGTCTTACTAGAGTTTCTGATTATAAATAGTGCTATGTTACAGGAAAAAAAAACTAGGCATTGCTAAGGATCATATGGAAAAAAAATATCTCTAAGCCATTTATTTACCTACAATGTCAACCTAAGAGGAACACATGGGGGACGTGTGGGGGACATTTGGATGTTTAAAAAGAATTAAAAAAATCCTTTAAAAATAATTTTATTCTCTTTAATTTATAAATCTTAAATGATTTTCTTTATTTAAATACATTTGTTAAGCACAAAAATAACAGTTTCTCAGAAAAGAAACGTTCTTTTTTAAAATAGGAAACATGCAATGGGAAACTGTGAAGCAAAGAATTCATATATTTGAAAAAAGACTCCAGCAGAAATAAGTTCCAATTATTACCTTCTTTATTCTCACGAAGTTACCCTGATAGATAGATAGATAGATAGATAGATAGATAGATAGATAGATAGATAGATAGATAGATAGATAGATAGATAGA
>JBBMJY010000021.1:13699617-13722358 GCA_037833715.1 Toxotes lorentzi
CCCCCCCCCCCCCCCCCCCCCCCCCCCCCCCCCCCCCCCCCCCCCCCCCCCCCCCCCCCCCCCTCTTCATGGTGTAATGTGATGAATTATTAATATGATTGAATAAAAATGTCTATTTTATGGGTTTGAGTCTGAAAAAAAATGTATATACTCACAACTTTACCTTCAAGAGTTTTGCGGGAAACTTGTTAAACTCATATAAACTCCTATAAAACTAAGATGTTCTTCAGAGGGATTGTTACAGTCCACGCTTTCCAATGCAAACATATTTGAAGTCATCAAAACAACAGGTGTTTTCTCCTCAAAATGCCCCTCTGTGTAACTGTCCTTTTTTTTGTTATGTGAATACACCACAGCTCTCTTACTGCCAAGCTGACTACCATCCAAAGCAGTAAGTGCCAGCAGCATTGCAACTCATTTAGTTTGTGGCCCAGAGATGTACCACACAGCCCTGATCCTGATTACACATGATCAAAGATGAGTTCTTCAACAATTTGATTACGTTTTTGAGCTTGAGTAAAATCGACATACCCGCTGCTACAGAGCGATCCTCTGAAATGACTAATTGAAAAGACTTTAGAGTTTTATAATGGTTTAATACAACAATTGGCATTTTCTTCAGGTTGACCTCAATCATTGGAATAGGACTACAGTATGTGCTGCATTTAATTACCTACAGTGAAATTTGATTATCAGAAAATATGGTGCATATCAAGTGATTTCCCGCTCTAAGTAATATTATTCTGTATAGTTAGAGTTGGAAAAAGATGACATGGGAACTTCAGTCAAGACAAAAGGGACTAGCTAATGAGACTGGTTAGTGATTCAAATTTATGGAAATTTTATTAATTACAGACACCTATCTTTCATCTGTACCATTTGGTGGTGGAGTAATTAAAACCAACAATGACAGTCCCAGCAGTGGAAAAAGCAAACAAGATCAAAGAAAGTGGAGCAGTCAGGAGAAACTCCCATATATACTGAACTGGGCCTGGCCGTGGGCAGCAGGGCCTCATTAAAGTCAGACTGTGTTGATCATCAATTAACCTGCTTTGTTTTGCTTCTGATTTGAAACTTGCATAACACCACTTTTCCTCCGCTCTTCAGTGATTAAGGTTTGCGTATAATGTTTGGCTGGAGGTGACCAAGACGCATCAGAAGTGCTGCCTTGTGTCATGGAGCAGTGACTTTTGATTGGTTGATCGGACAGGACAGTTGACCCAGTGGAGTTAACTGGCCTTTGTACATAATAGTTAAAGGAATATAATTTTGTAAAGAACATTTATAGACTTGCATCTTCATCACCATAATCGTATTATTCTCTAAGACTGTGAAAATTAGCTGTTTTTGCTCATTTTTACTCCAGTAAACTGAAAATTAAAGCAAAAGATGTTGTGACAAGTAAAATTGTGATAGTCATTTACAAACTGCGTCACCATTGAGAATTGTGTAGGAAGATATGTAAATATACAGACATTGCATGCATGATAGTTGATTAAATTTGTTTCTTATTTCATTTCTGAGTCAAAGAGATTAAATGTTGCATTTAGTGCTGGAAATATTGCAGACTAATGATCTTGAATGTTTAGCAAACCTTTTAATTTGTCTAATGTACTGTAATGCGTGGTGTGATTTTTAAACCTTGTAATGATGAACCTTCTATGTGTTAAATCAGAGCAAAATATATATTTAAAAATAGTTTTCTGATCTGAGGTCTGACACACACATCACATGAAAGATCAGCGAGGGTTTGACAGTGTTCAAAGCAACCTATGATCAATATGTTTAAGTTGTCTGATTGACTCAAACTCTGAAGTGAAGATTACCACTTTATGAGGAGAAATAGATCACAAAATCTCGCTACTGACAAAGAACCACCAGGAGACCCTGCCGTATGGACAACAAATGGATGGCCAGTCTTAACTTTTATTATGAGCAGCCGAGGTCATATTTAAAATGAGAGATTAGCTGCTCATCACAATATTGGTGGATTATCAACTACCTGCACTGAAAGCAACCCCTGGCTGCGGGTCGATAAGAGTTTGACTGCATTTCGAATTAATTTTCCCCAGCTTAGAGAGCCGGACTCCTATCTTGTTATTGATCACAGCGTTAATCCATAACCAAGCTCATCCTTTCCCCATGGAATGAGCAGGAAAATATAGAACGATCACTGTGGAGGACTCTTGACTCCGAATAAAAACTGGAGCAGACTTAAAAGTGATTAGGGTTCATTATTTAAGAATATATCCCCAGACTATTGTTTCACTCATCAGTTCATTTTGTATTGATCTGTACATGTTCGTGTTTATTGTTCTTTTTACAATCTTATACCAACATTTATTCTGCTCTGTATTCCTTTGGTCTGGGTTGTGTTTATACATGACGATTGATTGATTTCCCAGACAGCGGGAACACTTCACACCTCAGCTGCTTTCTCTGTTTGTCTTTTGCAACAGAGGGACCTCCACTGTGGATGAAATTTAGCCCTGACCTCTGACCTTTGGGTTCAGCGTTTGTCTCCAGTCCAGTGACCACAAACAACTCCTGGATTGCTGTAAATGTCAGTGCAGCGGTGTCTCCGCCCTCTCCCCTGTGAACCATAGGGCTGCACTCAACCTGCACTAATAGGACACTTTCATGAGAGCTCCATTATCAGTTATGCTGTATTTGATATCTCACGTTTCCTCCTGATGACGCCTCTATAAACTGAACAACTGTCATCAAACAAACAGCAATTTTTTTTTTTTTTTTTTTTACATATTCTTTTTTAACTTTCTTCAAACCTTAAGTTTTGTATGACCTTAATAAAGCCCCAAAACATCTAAATAATGTTAATCATCTACACTTTATTTTGGAAATAGAAGATTTGAAAATGTCAGATTTTAGGTACAGAGCTTTAAAAAAAAAAAAATAAAATGCTTGTAAAGAGTGCAGGATGAGCTGCTGCAAGTGACCCATTTAGCACACAATGCAGCTGGTACCATCTATCATAAGGTTCAGTTATAATAGATTGTAATTCATGTTCTGAAGACATTGGTTGTAATGCATCCCATTTTGAAGCACTTTGGCTCACCCTTCCCCCACCCATAAACACACACACTCCCTTTCTCTCCTCTCCGGGCCTCCCGAGGTTGGTGTCTCTGTGTTAGGACTCTATTGTTGCCTACCGCTGGATAATGCCCTTATTAATTGTACCTCTTTGTAAGGTGTCAGCTGTAGCCTCAGATTGAGATGGATGGATCTCTGGAGTCTGCTCCCTGGCCCTCTACAGACTCTCTATCTCTCCACAACACACAGATGCAACAGTGAGTGCTGCCACACTATGACTAAAAGCTGAGATAAAAAAAAAAAACAGGCATTTTTAAATTATTCCACCAAGAAAAGAAACATGTTTCCAAACCAAAAAGCCTGTTTCTGTCACTGCAAAGGTGAGCTTGAATGTGATGTGTTTTAATTATCTGAATATCTGAGCTTAGGATCCATAGCAGTGATGATAAATCTTTTTTTATTGATTATTTTAGTGTGTTGCAGAAATACTGGTTAATTAGGTGGATTGGAGCCTCTGTGGAATCAACAGCGTTAACATCAAATCCTTTCCCTCTCATTAAAGGAAACAGAGTCAATTTAATTAATGCACATTAATCCCCACTGATGCTCATTTTAGCTAAAAAAAAAAAAAAGCATGGCACATTCTACGTCACATTCACCCATTTTTTAAAAATATATATAAATAAAAAAGAAAAAATAGGTTTGATCATTGATGAAATTTTTTTGACAGCATTTTTCACAATCTGTAAATTTTTTTATTGAATTTTAGGTGAGGGGATTACCTGTGGACACGGTGATCAATAATTCTGGACAGTAGATGTTTTTGATGTTTTCATGTTTATTAATGTTAGCTTCAATTAGAACCAGACAATAATTCAATTATATAGTTTATCACCTCTCAGTGTAATCACATCAACAATAAAATTCTCAGAAATATTATGATTCACAGTGATGATTCAAATTGGGAACACAGTTTTCAAAATTATAGAATTTAAAACATTAACCCCGATGGGATGAACATCCGTTCAACAAATCATGTTCTTTTAAACGTAACGCACCACTATCAAAATAATTATTAAGTATTCGTTTTGTCCATACCACCCCCCTCTAGCTTCTATTCCACTGATAGTGACCAGCTTAGTTCCCTGCTGTCAGCTCTCTTAACATGGCTTTATGAATGTCACTTGATGCCACTTTAACTGACTCAGACGTCATGATCAGACAGTTAACCAGGGCTGTTGAAGTTATAATAACGAGCTGATCTTAAAACCCCTCTGGAGAACATGTATTGTAATAGCTTTGTGGAACAAACCAGCTAAAGGCAGTATTTTACACAGAAAGGATCTTGCAGGAGGTGATGGGATGTTTGAGGTATTTCTGATTACTTGTACTCAGCTCTCCATATTTAAAGAATTAAAAAAAAAAATGCTACTTAAATGTCTTGATTGAATCTCTCACTGTATAATTTCACAGAAGTGTAGTGATTACTCTTACGTTTCAAATAATCTTAATGCAAATTAACATCTTCCTTTCCTGCTGCTTCTGTTACCTGTGTGCTCTTGAGCAAGGCACCTCATGCCTACACCGCTCCACTCAAGCCTTTATGTAATCCTGCTCCTTCGTTATTGATGTTTCAAAATCACAGAGGAAATTAAAGGGAAATTAAAGGAAGAAAACTGATTAACTTTTCATTGTCAAATTTTGTCAGACTTTGTTTTATTATATCCACATACCTTTGACGTTAAAAGAAAAAAATAGGGAAACACAATGTACAAATCATTTTATGCCGTCCTTGGTTAGAGGAAGTTCCTTAACATATTGTAATTCTTTTTAAAGCACTTTATCCACAGTTCTTCTCAGAAACACTATGGTAACTGCACAGACAGGAGACTGAAGTAGAAGAGAGGAGAGAGCAGGGGAAAAAAAAAAAGCCACAGACCAGAAAATGGAGATCCATTCCCTTCAGATCCCATTTAGAGAGGCCCTGCACATTTTTAAAGTGTCAATTGTTTTTGTCTCTTGAAGTGTAGATGGAATGTTTGAATTCCAGTATTAACTGTAGTGCCTGCTGAGTTAAATTATGGTCCCTGGGCTGTGGGGTGGGAGTAATCAATAAGAATACACGAGGCAGTGTGTAATGTGTCTGCTCCTAGCAGCAGGGACACTGTCCCCCTTACCCTGTCCCCCAGCAGGTTAGATAAATATGATACTGAAACAGGGCACACTGGATTATATGATATCAATGTAGAATCAGGGAAGTGCTATTACACTCCCCTAGCCCACTGTGAGTACTATTGACAAGGTTGGCTTTGAACACGGTAGTGTATTGCTCACTCTCTCTCTCTCTCTCTCCCTCCCTCTCTCTGTCTCTCTGTTTTCTCTCTTTTTTTCCTCTCTCTCGCTCTTTCTCTCTGCATAATGTGAGGAACCACAGGACGAAAGTGATCTATATTTCACTTAGCTTTGATTAAAATGGCTATTTTATGCCTGCGCCTTGAAGTTGTGTTTGCTGCATCCACAAGTTAAACTGTGAAGGGCATGCTGTGATCATAATTTATAAATTCTCAGATGCTTTTTTTTTTTTTTTTTTTTTTCCTAAAAAGCCAACAACCTAATGTGCAATCAATGTACAATTGATTTGATTTTTAACGCCCCCATGACACATTGCTCAAAACATTTCTCTATTGATAACTGGATCTTTTTTTTTCTCACGCTGACCCTGTCAAATGTCCAACCAATTAAGCAGTGTGTCCATGTTGTTGTTTGGCTGCTTACTAGTTGCTCATACAGTAACCTCATATCACTGACCTACTCAGACTATTGATTAACCCTCCCTCCTCTGCGGTGAAAGGATCAAACCTGGCATGTCTAAAAGGCCATTATCAGCATCCACTTCAGATAACCTGCTACAACCTGATACAGCCCTTCTTACAGGTCGCAACCTCTCTGCCCTCTCCAGCCATCTAACCCAGACCATCATTATCATTCTTGTCTTAAATGACATACAGGTCAAGAAAACTGCACCGTGTTGATGTCTCACATGTGAATAATCCATGTTGCCGCAAGGCGTCTCCGGCAAAATGTCATGCTTCTGGTTTATCAAGTAGATTTTGGCATGAAGGGAAATGACGAGTGTATTAAAGGCAGTGTTAGATGCAACACTTTCGAGTTTAATATTCAGGTGGTGAAGTTGAATTTTCACACACAGTAATTTTTGGAAAACATGTCAGCTCCTAAATATCACGAACATTTTTGGGACATTGTTTCGAGGAAAAAAACATTTTGATAGCAGATAGGGAAACTCAATTAAAGGTTTATAGCTGCTACGCTCGGTCTATTTGTACACTTCATTTAGACATTCAGGCATTCCTTTATTTCAATTAAAACCCTAACAAGTGTGCTGGGGTCTGGATTTGTTGCACTGTTACACTTTTCAAAGTGCATTTTGCATTCTGAGAGGAATCTTGATATTAAAGCATTTTTTTTTTCAGGCCAGGTATTAGTGACATCGCGGTTGCTTTCACACAAAAGATTTGGCAGAAGCTAATTTGCATAAGGTCAGAGTCAAGCTCCTGATGGAAGTTGTGCAGCATCTCTGTCTCTTAGCAACACTCTTTCTCTCTTGGTGTCTGTGTTGAATTGACTGGTCCTTGGCACTCGTCTTTCACCAAGAAAATTCATAATGAAATGCCACCCGACAACCTGCATCTATCACCAAGAGACACTCCTCACTTCCCTCTTGGGTTGCAATACTTTTACACTGAAATTAATAAATCAGCACATTGTTTAATGGCACAGTGGAGGAGAATGTCACTGCTATGTGTTCCTTCTTGCCCACAATTTCAGAGACTTTGGTTTTAGGGGGGATAAACATGTTTATTAAGAATTGTGCCAAGATTAGAGGCAAATTAGCAGGTAATTGGAGACACCTGCAAAACAAAGGGGAGGATGGAGAGGTGGTGGTGTGGAGAGTGATAAAGGAAGAGATTGGGCTTCTGGGCTGGCCTCCACCCATTTATTGGTGGGGGAGGCATTTAAAATGGGATTTGGTATGTTGAGAAAATGACTTTTGTCCTCTTCCATGGTGACAGGATCCAGATGCCACCCAGAGATGTTAATAGAGGGTCAACTTTTGGACAATAGTATCCATCATTGCTTTCACAACTGCCTCCATCCTCCAAGCTGAACGCTTTCTCTGGTTAAAAGAAGAGATGTGCTCCAATTACTGTTTTGGCAAAGGCAGCCAGCCATAAACTATACTATAATTACCGCTCTGATGCTGATTTCAATCATCTTGGCCACCTTGGTCACATGTGGTCTTTGCCCAGAACATTTAAACTTTATGTAAAAGGTCAGATTCATACGCATTTATCGCCCACTTATTCACATCCTCTTCGTCCTCTTTTTCGTCGCGCAGGTCTTCTTCTTCCTCTACGTCGCGCTCGTCAGCAACATCCAAGTCATGACAGGTGCTGGGCGGACATTAAACCTGCTGTTTTCTGTTTCCAAGCGCGCCGTGTTTCACGATTCATTTCCAGGCAGAATCTGGCTCTGTGGAGAGTCCGCCTGAGGAAATGTGTCTGTGCACTGGGAATTATTTCAGCTTTCCCTGCTGTTGCACCCAGATAGATACACAAGCTTAAACTCTTAAACTGCTCATGTCACTGCAATACTGAAAACGGAGATAATAATAATAATAACAATCATATTTTTTTTATTGTTATTATTAATATTATTATTATATTTTTTACAATTTAAACATTTTGGAATGGAAATTGGTCGTCTCAGGCAAAGATCTGTTAGATTCAGGCTGCAGACTTCAACATGTCATTTAAAAATAAATATAAATATAAAATAAAATGAAATAAAAAAACATGAAGCTTTTACACCTGGACATATTATTTACGTGGTGGCGACGAGCGCAGGCTCATCACATCTTTTAAACAGTGACACCTCCGGATTTTAATTAACAACAATGTAACTGCTGAGAAATAAATGAGGAAGCCGTGAAGTGATGCTGCTCTGTCTAAATTCATCTATCTTCGCCTTCACGAAGATATCTGTTAGATATATTTATCATAGATACATATTTGAGCCTTGAATTGTTTCATGCTGCGGAAAATCGACGGAATGCCCTTTAAACCTTATCTCTCAATTTATTAATCAGTCTGTTTCTAGATATTTCTCACCGCGAGACACGGAACTTTCGCAGACCCGGTGTATTACACGTGCTTTGTCCGTCTCTGTTCTACAACATCAGCATCCCAAGTGAACGAGGAGGGGTTTCTCTCCTCTTCATGTCCCACTCTGCTGATTTCCGCTGCCAGAGGTCGTCCGGTTCTGTCGCGCAGCTTTAGTGACTTCAACACAACCAAACGACTAATTGTCACCCTCTAATAGCGACTTAATTTGCCCCCTCGGGCTCATGCAAAGCTGTGTAAAATTTGTACCAACGTGAATTGTCCTAAATAACAAACCTTTTGTGAAATTTATCGATTGATGCATGTACGTGTGTGTGTTTGTGTGTGTGTGTGTGTGTGTGTGTGTGAGAGAGAGAGAGAGAGAGACACAGGGAAAGCACCTGCTCTATCTGTCCATCTCCGGATCATGGACACACCAAGTAGGTCTAATTTCTGAGACATTCAGCTGGGATATGGCTCAATTGGGACTGAGATCAGAGGCTGTGGTTGTCTATTGGTTTAGATTGGGTTGCTCAGTGCAATTCTGGGAACTTTTATTGCAATCTACAGATTGTAATGATGGAGAGCCCTTGATGTGGCAGCACTGATTACATCAGCCAGGCTCTGTGTCTACCTTTCATCTCAGGTATTTATTCGTTCTGGGCGAGCTCTAAATAGCTACAGCCTCTATACGTCTTTGTCATTGTTCATATAGGGACGGACTCTCTGTTACTGACGGTAAGATTAACAATCTGACAGTTTCATTTAATCCATTTAGTCTTAATCAATATTCTTTGATTACCTGTTGGTGCTTAATTAGAAAACAGACTAAGTTCGCATGAAAATGTATCCAGTTGTTTACATTATGCGTTAAAATACATTTCTAATTTCCTATTGGTCGCTTTAGAGCTTTGTAATTAGATATACACCAAGCAGCCTTTTTCTTTCCTTGAGTGGGAGTGGAGGGCAGGAGGCTCCTCCTTACCTAAATAATGTTTCCATGCAAAGTTACTATATACCAGTAATGAAAGTCTTTAGGTCCTTTACTTGAAGTTGCTGTAGCAAAAATGCAAAAAAACAAAAAACAAAAAAACAACAACTAAAAGTTCTGCAATGAAAGTACTGTTATAAAAAATGTGCTTAAAATATCAAAAGTGAAAGAACTCATCATTCAGTTTGTATATTACATATGACCGGATTAATCTTAGAGATGCATTGAGATTATGGTGGCTGGTCCAAGGTTTAGCAATTTTTTGACCTATTTCACATACAGTTTATAGTTCATTCTGAAGCAAATCCTCATATTTTATAAGCCTGTCACATATTTTCTTTGTAAGATCTGTTGCTTCGTAATGTAACTGTACATCACTGTATGTATGTTAGTATGCTTCTGTAAAATCTAATTTCTTTCAATCGTTCTTCTTCTTCTTTCTCTGTTTACTCTTAACACCACTGTTTTCTTAGATTCCTACTGACATGCTTCCAGAGAAACTTTCGAGAGGTGGAACAAGTATTCAGAACTTTTACTTAAGTCAAAGTGGAGTACAAATACTCCAATGCAAGTAAAAGTCCTACACCCAGAGGCTTTCGTAAGTAATAATCAGAAAATTGTACATTTAAGTATCAAAAGTAAAAGTATTCATTATGCAGAATGGCATCTTGTAGTGTGTTGCGTTACTATATACATCAAACATCATACATTATTAGATTACCGTTACTGATACACTGACACCGATGCAGCATTTTCATTTTGTAGCTGGTTGACGTGGCGCTCACTGTATGTTGTTTGGTAGTTCAATCTATCAGCATATTATATCAACACATAGGCTTTGTATGTAAAATCTCCATCTGCAAGTAACTATAGGGATCAAATCAGTGCAGTGGAGTAACAGTATATGATAGCATATAATGATATTCAGTCCTCAGTTAAACTAAAAGTACCTTAAAACTGCACTTGAATATTGTACTTGAGTAAATATACTCAGTTACTTTCCGCAACCGCAGCTGACAACAAATCACACTCATCTGTCTGCAGGTTGTGATTAGCATCAGCGTGTGATTTCCAGCATGTTCATATGAGAACCATCTCTGTGACATATGGAGATGCTTCCTCCCACAGCCACACCTGACTGATCCTCTCCTCTCCCTGCACAGATGATATCACACGGCTAACTGCGACAAGATTCCCAAAAGGCTCTCCTTTACAGTGAAGCATGTCATCTGACCATGTCACCCAGCTAAGCCCAAATATTGTGCATTGTTGGTAAAGAGAGGTCAGGCAACTTGTGAGTCGGGTATTTCAGGCTGTGTTCTCTAATTAAGTATTCATGAAGGAGCAGTGGGAGCAAAGTCTAGGTTTACATGACACTGGTGGTTCCGACGGGCATCATCCCCTCCTCCCCATGTGTAATACTCGGCTTTCCCTTGCCGGCAGACAGGCCATCATTCCTAGTGTACTTCCAGCAATGATATCAAAAAGGTTTTTTGGTCAAGCCAAAGAGAGGTCACTCTAATAATACCCAAGGTCAGTGGTGGGAGCCAGCGAGTCTCCCAGTCATTATTCATTTGTTCACAGAGTTAATGACAGTTGCAGGGGGATGAGAACTTGGAGCCAGTAGCCATGTGATGTCACCAACACATGCCAAGGGATTAGGAGGGCAGGCAGGGGACAAGAAGTGTGGATTATACAAGTGCGTGTTTGTGTGTGTATATATATATATATATATATATATATTAAAAAAACAAACCAAAAAAAAAAAAAAAACAACTTTTACAGCTACATCACCCAGCTCTTCATGTTTACTGCTGGAGTTATGGCATCAGATATCACTGATTTAGGACAAGTGGCTGATATTGAAACAGACGACACTGACAAATAAAAGGATAAAAGAAACCCTGTATTAGCATTAACAGTGTTTTATTTAGTCATGCGCAACTAGAGTGTTCCTTTAGAAGATATTTAACATGTTTAATGCCCTCTGTTTGATGAGAGAACATGTTTTTGAAACCAAACACCGTCATTCATTTACAGCCTTTTGGTAAATGTCAAAATACTGCGGATGTTTTCATGGTTGGAGGTGAACCAACAATTTCAGTTTTTCCTCATTTACTTCCCTTTTACAAATTACAGTATTTCATAGTCCACATTATACACGCACATTATATGCGATGGTGCAGTTAAGCGCAGTTACAACACTGGCAAAAAACTGTAGCCAGTGGCTTTCACACAGAGAGAATGAACAATGAACACACCTTATTCAGTCATTGGGCAGGCAGCGCACAGTGAACAATGAACCCCTCCCTTGTGTCTAGCACCATGTCTGATAATGACCACATCCACCACCACTGATAGCGCCCCTCTTTTATGACCTACATGTGCATAAATATGGCTCAGATAAAACATTTCAGGAAGGATATTGAGAATATGTTCAGCTGTGCACATGTAGCTACAGAAACTGTGGGGTTTTTTTTATGTTTTTTGTTTCTATAAACAAAAAACATATATGGGAAAAAAAAGCCATGTGCTCCATATGTACCTACTGGTCACTTGATGCATATAGTGAAACAATGTGGTTTTACCTCCTGCAACTAAAAAAAAAATACTCCATATGTTGTTTTATCTAAGCAACATTTAGTCAGACTCTTTGTTAAAGGAATGCACTCTCCTGGAGTTGCTCTCTTGTTCTTTCATCTGCTGAATAATCCGTCTGAAAACAATATGCATTTCGACAAATGCTGCTGCAGGAATCCACCATTTTGGCCTTTGTCTCAGCACCTAACATGTAGATACAGTAGATTCCCTGTTTGAGCATAAGGTCAGAGTATAAATATGAACTGCATTTTGCATTACTTTCAGATGAGTGAAGCTGTCAGACCAATAATATGAGCTTTCAGTCCTACTTTCTGCCACTTATCCCCCATTCTAGGACCAAGGGGTCATGTGAAAATTGAAAGTGACAGTCAAACCAGCATGTTGAACAGGCTGATTGGACTAGGCTGTCATGGCTGAGATCAGAGCTCTTTAACACCAGGCCCATCAGAGGTCTTTCTCTTGAAGCCACTGGATCTCAGTGCAGGCTAGCTTTTAAGAAAAAGCTAGCTTTTAAAAAAAAACTGAAACTGTTCAAGCGCTAGAAACATGAACAGCCACATAAATTCTAGATTATATAAGAGACAGGTGCATTGAGCTTTAAATAACTGATACAAGAAAAACAAAGTTTAGTTAGTTGTGTGAAAAAAAAAACTTGAGGAATACTATTAACAGCAAAAACAAAAGCTTCAGAGTTCACTGAGGGGCTTTTCTTTCAGACAGGATTCCGCTCTCATTTCCAGTTTCAGATGAATGAAGTCCAGTGGTTTTCCTTTGTGGTGGTTTGAATGAAAATGTTTGTATCACCTGTTTTGCGGATGATTTAATGAGCACATGATGCTGTCACATGAAAGAATTCTTACTTCATCGAAATCATTCGCTGTCAATTTATATTTTGTTTCATATGCAGCATTGCATGAAGCTCCGTCAAAAGCAATCAGCTCGCCGTCCTCCATTCAGACGATAATAAATCACGTCATTATCACTTTTACTTGGGTCCATCTTTGAAACAGAGGGAGAATGAAATATTTTTGTCAGGTGGAAGAATAACTTATGATCATTTTATATCCTGCTGAGAACCCTTGAAAATAATAATACACCACAGCAGAAGCACATGAACAACTGAAAGGCACCGAGTGTTATAAATCTGATGGGATTTGCATATTTTGCCTCCCGAGCAGGAAGCAGGCAAAAGAAATCACATGGCAAATGGAAAAAAAAAAAAAAGAAGCAGTTACAAAACACGCTCAGAAGTTAAGGTTCACATTCAGACAGATATGTTTCTCCAGAACTCGCTTGTGATTGAAAACGTGAGGATTTCAAGGCAAAAGACTTTTTTTATTCTTGTATCTGAAAGACTCAAAGTCAAAAAGATTATTAATCAAATAATCAGTCATAATGTGCTTATTTGACCTTTGTGGCTTTTTCTGTTTTACTATAACAGTTTCTCTATATTTCAGTTCTCTCTTATTTCATCTTTAAAGAGATTTACTTCTTCTACTACTAAAAATGTTTAAATACACCAAAAACTTGGCTGTCAGATGATGTTAGTCCTCTCATAGGGAGCACTGTCACTTAACTTTGGAATCAAAGTGATCTTCTCTCTCCTGCTATGGAGGAGGTTCAGGTTAAAGGACTGGGGGCTTGTTACTGCATGTGTTTTATTGTCAGTGTATCAATGTGAATCATGCTGGCAGAAAGTATATTATTATTTTTATTGTTACTGTCATGTCATGTAGCGGAAGAAGGCAGAAAATATTAAAAGATTGTCTTGAATCATATCAGTTAGTGATATGATTCAAGTCAGTGGGATAGAATTTATCCTATTAAAAAAAAAAAAAGTTTTGAAAAAACCAGTAGAACTTTTCCTGAACTGTAATGACAGGGGTCATGTGTGGGGGAAAAAAAAGCTTCTTCCTTATTTAACAATATAAAAGATCCAAACTTGATTCACTGCATTGGGTTTTTGTCCTGAACTGTGATTGGCTGAAACAGCTGGACTCAACACCTTGGCAAAATTAACTACAAGTGCTTACTGGGGCTTTGCCTTGCAGAAGACTCTGCCCTGTGTCACTGTACATGTTTTATGTGTATGTGTATGTGTGGGGGGGAGAGAGAGAGAGAGAGAGAGAGAGAGAGAGAGAGTGAGGTGCATGTGTCAAGGTTATGTGAAACGGTATGTCTCTGTTGTTTTAAGCTAAAATCAATAACCTTTTCATCTATTTTTAATTTAATTTGCAGCATGCAGCTCCCAAACCTTACCTAGTTTAGTTCCTTAAATGTAACTGTGGATATTAGATTCTCTTCCTGGTCATTATCAGACATCGCTGTGCTTCCTTTTCATCCAGACATCACAAGTGAACAAATATATATAACATACTCACAATCGGTTTGTTAATGACTTCTTGATTACTTGCTCACTTCTTCACACAACTTCAACACTTGAAACTTGTACTTGTGCGTGATAAAGCAACTTCGCATGAAGTGGAATCATCTGTAAAGCTTGTAGAGAAACGTAACGTTTGATCACACTGCTAAGACACAGAATTAGCAAGTGATCGCCACAAAATTTCAGTACAGCAAGAGACTCAGTTTGGCTCAGGCATCAGAAAGGGATCAAAAGTTCCTCGAAACCACAGCGAAGTAGCAGTGAAAAATGGTGAGTTATATCCTGAAAATAATTCATGACGAAGTGTAAAACACTCTTAATTTAATTCCTTATTTCTGTTTTCTCGTGCCTGAACACTTGTGTTGAAGAGGGCTTCCACATTTTAACTATAAAGGTTTTCCAACAGCAACAAACTGAATCCACTGAAACACTTCAGAGTTGTTTTCCTTCACTCCTTCTTAACTGTCGACACACACAGCAAATTAGAGGAGAGTGCAGAGCAGGTTTTGTACATCATATTTCCTCACACACACAAGGACACACACACAGAGACATTAGAGACACTGTAGCTTTAATTGTGTGATACATGTTTTAATGTAAGAACAAAAAACTTGGGCTCTCCTCCTTCCTCTAAAGGATCAGGTAAAGGCTTGTCTCCTGCCTTCCAAAAAAGCACTCGTCCCGTGTCCATCCCAACATCAGAATTCTCCAACCCATGTTCTGCTTTTTTTTTGATTCCACTGATCTGAGCTTGAAATGCGAAGACAGCAAAGCACTAAGCCTTCAAACGTGTGATTTTTTCAAAAGATCTCTAGAAGCAATCTCTGCCTGACTGACCCCTGACAGCTGCAGATCTCTTTATTTCTCTCTCTGCTGGCACTTCATTTGCTAGAAAAGCTCTCAGATTCACACCTCTGTCAGGCGGCACAAGTGTTTATTATGTGCATACACACAAAATATCCCATATAGTGCACACCTCAAAGGCATGCAGTCTGCAGTCTTTTAATAAAACATCCTGGAAATTTGGACAAAAAACATATGTTACAGTAATTTCTGTTGCTTTTTTTCTCCCCCTCCCATTTATTGCACAAAAATCTTCCGCTTCTTATTTCTCTCTAAACTTAAATGTGAATAAATACTGTCACAGAAATATGGTTTGTATTTATAGTTTTTCCAAAGCCGTGGAGTCAAGAAACCCAGTGTGATCCATGAAATATATTTCCCCAATACCAAACATGTACCTGAACTGTGTCCTTTGGCTTATCGGCTCCTCAGTGCAGACACATCAAGTAAAACGGTTTGACTTTCACCTCATCTTTGCATTTCTTTTCTCCTTTTTTCCCCCTTTCTTTTATCTGAAGTTTTCTTCGCAGTCAAAACCAGAACATTTCACACTTAAAATTATCCAAGAAAAAAAGTAAGAAAGAAAAAAAAACGTAAGTATAGTGTTTAAAGCACAAAAAAAATCTAGATTTGCATCATTGTATGATAATATGGTTCAAAACAGATGATCTGCAAGAAAAAAAAGACATACATACTGTAAGTAGCAGTTAAATTTAAATGCATTCTCCCATTTTGTTAGATTATAAATATCCACACCACAACAAAATTACCTGAACAATAGCATGTATTCTTATGTGCAGTTTGCCTTGGTTTTATTATGGCAGCCTTTCCACCGTCACTCGCAGTGCAGGGTTTGCTGGTGATGGAAATGAGACTGCAGGCTCTATCATTAGATCGGATGGCAAGTCTTTATGCAAAGTGTTTTGCATAATTACATACCAAAGCCAGAATAGCCACCCTCAAATTTTATGGGTCACAAAGCATCAACAATTGCCGCATTATTGTCCACCAAAGTCCAGCCCCACCAATGACAAGGAACGAAAAAAAAGAAGAAGAAGAAGAGAGGGAGAGGAAAAAAAAAAACTCGTCCGCCTAATCTAAGCTTGGGAGATTGAATTTTCATTTAAAAAAAAAAAAGTAAAGAAGATTATTCCCAAACTGACAACTTGTTTACATATAGTTGTAAAGTTCAGAGGACTGGCCAAGGCTTCAGGGAGCTTGATCACCGAGTCCACAACATGTGAGCATCATGAAATGGCTCCAGTTAAGTCCCTCATATTACTCACCTTCTGCACTGAATTTATATTCAGAAAGTGGGACATTTTAAAGGAAATGAAGAAGTTTGTCATGTGATATTGTTCATTTGAACTCATTTCTTACAGTGTTTACACGGAGGACAACGCTCACAGTAGAATTTCTGTTATAGCAGTAAACGTATGTGTTTACAGTAACATACAGTATCTTTGGTCATTAAGGAACAGTAATTATGTATATTATTGTAAATTAGTAATAAATCTGTTCTTATCCAGTCTGAGAGAGGTTTGTTCCAGCATCTTTCACTTTAGATTAAATTATCACAAAACGTAACTGAACCAGTTTAAGAGATGTATTACTAATTTATAATAGCTGTTGATCTAATCAAAACAAATAAATAAATAATGAGCTGAAAGCAAAAACAGAAAACAACAACATTAAATAAGAAATATATGAAATGTTATATCAACTGTATTGCAACCTTTGAAGGCTACAAAAAAAGTGAAAGCTGCAATAAAAAGCGAATTAAAAGCGGGAAATTAATTACCGAATTATTTTCGTTTTGTTTTCCGTAATCCAGAGGAGAATTATTATTACAGGATAGGAATTAATATCAGCAGCATTAGGAATTAATAATAACATCATAGCGATTTTACGTTTCGTTTCATCAGCAAATATCTGTCGTTAACAGGCCGCTGGCATCACCACAAAATAAGAAAGCAGATTTTCTTTTTGAAAAACTAAATAATGGCACAAATTAATAAATTAAAGGACTATAAGGAAGTGATGACAGCAGAACATGTTTCGAGCCGCATAAAGTGAGAAAAGCTGTGAACAGATGGAAACCCTCCGTGAGGAAAAGGGTCAGTTTTTTTTTTCGATGTTATTGAGAAAAACATTTTTCCTTGAACATTAAAAAAAAAATAAAAAAATATATATTTGAAGTGTATTTAAAAAAAAATTGATACACGACACACAGCCGTATGTGACGGATCAGACTGTTACCACAAAATATTTGCCAAGAGCTTGTGATTCTTTAAATAAATCGAAATATCACCGAAGAGAACCGCTCTGGAGGCTGCACTCACAAGGTGCTCTGAGCTTATTGTACCACACATAAACTATCTGAACTTTATCCTCACTGTGTTTCATCAAAGTGTGTGTTCATTTTTTCTGCATCTGTTATTTTTTTTTCTGCTACAGCACCTCCATCGTATTTAATCAAACATTAAATGAGTGATGGAATAACCCATTTTCTTCAAAAAATGTGTCTTTGTACAGTTCCAATAAAAAAACAAAAATTGCCATTAAAATATGTGAAATTCCCAACTTCCTTCCTCAAAGTAGCACCGCAATGCCATTGCACTTTTCTGTAATAACCTTTTGTAAATATATCTACTTTCTGATTGAACCATTTTACAGGGGGAAAAAAAAGATAAAGATAGAAACCCAGGTAGAGATGTAACACACAACAAGCAGTCGGAGCACCGGAGCCCTGCTGAGGTTAAACGTGCAGAACAGCGCCATCTCGCTGTTGCAGGCAGATACTCTCCCATATTTTTCCCCCCTTCTGCTCAGACCCTCCGTGAAGATTTGTCCTCTCATAAGGTTGACCGATTTCTGTGTGCATAGCCAGCTATGACAACAGCCTGCACGCTGCTGTCTTTTGGCGGCCACCAGTCATACGTGTTATCGCTGTTCATTACTGCAGGGAGGGGGGAGGGAGGGAGAGAGAGAGAGAGAGAGGGGGGGGGGGGGTCCCGGAGCGGGTCCCAGGACCTGCGGGGGTCACTGAGGGGAGAGAGGGATGGGGGTGATGGGGTTGGAGCGCGTCCTCAGCAATTTAAGAAGTACTGTCAGTTCACTGTAATGTCATTCAACATGATCAGCTGAACATATAAACTGGTTTTCAAAACTGAGGCCCCGGGACGCTCGTGGGGTCACCGAGGGAAGATAATAAGGGTCCTCAGAAATTAGAGAAATAATTTAATTTCTCCTGTGTGTCACGATTGGTTTGCTGTTGCACATTTACGGGATGTATACATTTGGAGATGTTGATCCTGGATTTCAGCTACTTGGCTGCTATCTGCCCGTCTGCAGTTGTATGGACAGTGTGTACAAAATCCCATCAAGCCACAGCAAATGTCAGATGTGGGTCCCTGTGACAAAATCTGATCAAGCGGGGATCCAGGGGCTGTAACGCGTATCTGCGAGGGGCAGTGCTTGACATGAAAAGGCCCGGGAGCCCATGGTTTGGTAGGGAAAGAACCAGAACCTTATGGCAAGAGAAGGCTTGTTCAGACACCTATTGTCTTTATTGTTAGTTTGGCCCGCACATGAGAAGAAAACTAAAAATCATGCTTTATTATGGAGACGGTATCTGCAACAACAGATAAAAGGGAAATACCGACAGCTTAAAAAACAAAACAAAAAGAAGAAGTCCAACATTACTGGAACTGTGGAGATTCCCTGCAAACTATGAGTGGGTGGAGGTTGGATGCAGAGTCAACAATAAAGTTTTCCTGTATTATTGTATTGTATTTATTTTACCTTCATTTAAAAATGTTCTATGCCTCAGATGATTTTTTTGTTGTTGTTTTTATCAAGCAAGACCTGATCAAGAAAGCAAATATCCAACTTCTACAGTAGTGGAGGCCTGTAGGTCAAATAAGCGCAGCTAAATAATGCGTAAAAACGCCGTCAAAGTAATGTAAGAGCAGAGGTTTGAGTGTACGAAGGCCTTTGAGTTTTGTTTTGTTTTTTGTTTTTATTTTTTCATTCCGTGCTGTTATGATCCGTTCTGCAGAAGTGTCAGGCGCAGCCTCAGTGCCATTCTGTCTGCACTGAGGAGCGGAACAGCATGTAGACCTACACGAGAGGAAAATAAATAAAACTTCACTCGACTCCGCTTTTGATGGGAAGTTCTACTAAAACGTGACTTTTTCTTCTTTTAGTAAACTGAAAAACAAACCGTGGACGAGATTTCTCCATTAGGAGTTTTCTATTAATTTGCAGGAAAGACTGGAATTAATTTTTGTTTCACTCTTCTTTCACCTGTGGAATATGTGAACGCGTCGGGTGTTGTTCATTGTGTTGGCGTTGGAAATGTTGATGATAACATTGACAACCATGATGATGATGATGAGGAGGATGATGATAGTGGTGGCGGCGGCGGTGATGGTGATGAAGACTGGACGAGAGAATAACGCTCAGGGTGTGAGTGTTATTGTTAAAGCACCTCCAGTCTACCACCAGCATCGACCAGAATTACGCCAAATTAATTTCACAGTTTGATGCAGCTTTGCCAAGTGCGGGTTTGAAGTTTCGGCAAACACACGCACGCACCCCCCCCCACACACACACACACACACACACACACACACTCTTGCGCACACACACACACACACACACACACACACACACACACACACTCTAGAAAGAGCATTTACAGGGAAGAAAATAGAAAACATCTCCATCACCGGCGGGTGAGGGCAGTGCCGTGTGTGGAGTGACACAGCCGACACATGGCAGGCCTGCCCGATTAATTAATGCAAAATTGATTAAACATTTAGCTCTTATTTGAGCAATTTATGCAGCATTTTACGTCCCAGTAAGCTAATGTCCACTGTCTTCTATCACCACAAAGGCAAGCACCATCATCATCATCATCATCATCATCATGTGGCTCGAGTTGCTCACACAAATGCAGGCTTGCAACTATGAGCGGACATTTATGCGCACACGGAGAAAGATTTGAGAAAACAAACCTGCGCAACTGACAATGTCAGTTAAGGTAACTTGATCAGTTGTTTCTTAATAACACACAGACACACATATACACGCACACACCTCGAGGCCTGCAAAAACACGTGATCTCTAACTTAATGTGTGAGTGTGTGTAAACGTTGAGTTATAGTCACATTCGGGCTCCTTCTCCAAACTACTTGAGAGTGACGAGCCTGAAACATTAATACTGCGACCCCTGGAAGACTGACAACCACTGCGGTGCACCTAATGGGGATCTTAATAAAGTATCTATGTACCCCAAGTAACAAATCAATACAAGATGTAGGCCTATATCGATCAATACATATGAAATAGTCCTGGTGAAATAATGCGCTAGGGTTTGGGGAGGCTGAGGGGGCAGTCTAATATCCAGGAGAGTGTTTGCGGTCTCTTCAAATCATCCCTCTGGCTCACCGCTCGTCTTGGTCCTCCCCTCTGTGTGTGTGTGTGTGTGATCGTGTGTATTAAGACAAATCAAACTGCTTTTTAAAAAAAGGTGCTGTCTCCCTGCTTTAAAGCATTGGGCACACCGTTATTTGATTCCCACCCACTGGTCCCCTCGCTTCTCCATGGAAGTTTGGTCCTTTTCGGCTATAAGTACTTTTTTTTTGTTAAATATGTCAGCTGTAAGCGCCAGTCATGCTTACTCAGCGGCCAAATAGTAGCTTGCGATTTGATTTATTTGGCATGCAATATTCAAACCGTCATAGGGAATGTTGGCTGCTCCACTGGCATTGAGATGGGCTCACTGTGAGCGTGCTTGGGTTAAAAGAAAACTGAAATAGCCTTCTCAAAATGGGGGGGAAATTCAACATGGGGTATATTCACACTCTTGGTCTACATCAGCTGCAGTTGTCTTTATCTCCCCTATTTATATCGCCACAAAGCGCTGCGCCCCTTTTGAAAGTCTGGTAGTGTTTTTTCTTTCTTTCTTTCTTTCTTTCTGTCTTTTTTTTTTCTTCAAATGAACTTTGCCATGTTGGTGTTGATTGGCCATTCTTTCTGCATTTTTTCCTTTCTCGCTAACCACAAATGAAAACTGCTCAAAGAGGAAAAAAAGGTTAGGTTAAATTATTTTAAAAAAGAAAAGAAAAGAAAAGAAAAGAATAATAATAATAAATAACCCAGTGCACTAGGTTTCATATATGGACGGCGTAGTGCAGACACGTCCCTTTGCACACTGCATGAACTGAGTGCCCCAAAATATTTTTGCGTCAACCACAACATCCAAACGCGTTTATACCCACTAAATATCTGGGGACAGAAAAGCGCTGATGTTGTCAACAACATAATAATGTTTTTTTTTAAAGGGGCAGCGTTATAAATTATAGCCGTGGGTCACATATGACGTGCAACAAATAGGAGGGTGGTGGTGGGGGGGGGGGGGGGGTCCTGACTTCTCCCCCAATTCTCTTTTCTTTTAACAAAACTCTCCCAAACAGATTCCTTTCTTTTTATTTAAATCTCCTCCCTTTCCGATCCTGTTAAAAACTACATCACATCACAGTGTCCTCTGGGCAGAGGTGGCCAGTGGCCGTACACTACCTCGTCCATTCACACAGACAGACGCAGAGGGATACACCGTGGATGACAAGTGCTTAAAACACACATTACTTGTAAAGTTACAGCCTAATAGCAGCCGGCAGCTGCTGTCGTGGATGTGCGAGGAGGCGCCTGCGTGTGTGCAGCGCCGGTCGCTTTTCCTTTTGTGTTAAAGTGAGCTGAGGTCTCCGAGGTCTTGGGAAGCTACAGTTCCAGGGATAGCGGGTAGATGGCACAATTTTCTTACATTTATGGGCAGAATGCAGGAAGCCTTGTGCACTAAGTAAAAGTGAAAGGCAATTTGTTTTAATGGTATAAGATAAAGTGGAAGAATGTTAAGAAAAACATAAAAAATAAAATAAACTTTAAGAAAGAATGAAAGAAAAACACGGTATCAGATGATAAAGGCTTCATTATCATTTTTTGTACAATTGCTAGAAAAGAGAACTAAAATGACAAATAAGAATAATAATAGAATTAGTGGTAGTCATAATAATATTTATAATAATAATATTGATAATAATATATATATATATATATATATATATATATTAAGCCTGTGTACTAACATAAGGAACAGGTGTCCCACCTTGCTAAGCGTTTGACTTATGTGATTCATTGTAAATGAGGTGCGGTGCCTCAGCCTATATATGCAATAAAACGCATGCTGTATGGGCTAATTTGTCATAGTGATAGTGCCAAGGTGCAAATAATGTGCATATTTGTCGCTTAACTGTGCGGGCGTGCGTGTGTTTTGCGAGTGCGAGAATGTGTGTGTGTGTGTGTGAAAGAAACAGAGGAAGAGAGGGAGACTGCAAACCATATCCTTATCTTATTAAACAAATAGCCCCACTAATAGCCTGTGAGCCCTAAATAAGTTCTCAGCTTCAGTGTGTAAACCCCAACAAACGTCAACCATCAGCACAGACTCTACTGTACACACACACACACGCCTCGGCCCCGCAGCATCCTCCGCAGCCTGTGGGACTTTTTTTTTTTATGGGGTGGGGGTTGGTGGTTGGGGAGGTGGGAGGGGGGGGGGGGGGGTTTGTTGGCTAGGCCCAAACCTCGTTTGCCAAAAAGTTCCCCCTTCCCACAACAGTCCAC
>JBBMJY010000021.1:13727578-13751319 GCA_037833715.1 Toxotes lorentzi
TTTTTAAGGTGTGTGAGAATAATTTTATAATGACTTGTAATCATAATAATAACATTGCGCTAGACCAATAATTACCACACCACAGATAAAATTATAGCTCTACGCGGTGGTGGTAGCTTATACTTACTTCAACAATTATATTGTATTTATTTTATAAAAATATATATGTACAAATAATAATAATAATAATAAAAACTTTAACTCCCAAATTTGCCACAAGCAGATGAAAATGAAAGCTTTGCTTTCCCACTTTCTTAAATCGGTGCTCCTTATTTTATCGCGATTATGACTCGGTTATTTCTCTCTCGACAACCCCTGCTGTCCTGAGAAAAGTGAACTAAATAATTAAGCATTTTTACAGCCAAAGACTGTCTTTTTACATGGGCCTATCTTTCACAGTCAGAGTCAGAGCGAGGAAGAGAGGAGGGGGAGGGAGAGAGGGAAAGACAGGGAGACCTACTGACCTTTAGTGAGCAGAGATTTAGCTCGGGAAAAAAGGGCCCATAGCCTACGGAGTTGCCGTCATACTATACCATCAGAGACGCATAATCACTATCTATGCCGCTGCATGTGGGCGGCAGCTGATTATGTGCCAAAAAAACCCGCTTGTACGCGCATTGGTTAAGTTTGTAAAGTTTATGCATGACAACAACCGAACCACCAAAGTAGCAAAGGCGTGTCATTCAAGCTACAAAACACAGCTCATGTTCAAGCCTCCGGGACCTCAGGTATGGAGGTGACAAATTAAGCCATCGTGGCCCTATAAAAGGCTTTATAATAAAATTCAATGACCTGAAATGTGACTTTTTAGAACAGGCTAACAAGCCACCGCGAGAACAATAGTGGGCTGCAAGAGCCAAATGAAACACAGAGGCTGATGGCTTGCAGGTATGATATCATTTCAAAGACATGCATTCACTCTACGGTGAAACCTTGTAAATCTTTTCCACACGTTTTTTTTTAAATACATATATATTTTCCCCTTTAATGGTGTAGCTAATGTAACAAAATAACTGGGAAGTTTGGGTCATGACCTAGTTCTGGAGCAAGTCCAGAGACGCCTTCAATCCTACAAGGCAGAGAGAGAATATTTCTGCAAATAAAAATTAAAGCCGCCCCTCCTGTCACAGCTCAATATCACACCATACTGTTAGATACTGGCATATTTGCAATTGCAGGGTGTGCATGGGTTCTACAAGCTTTTTCTCGGACATGTCTGTCCCCTAAATGACAAGAGAGCGTTGAAACCTGCGCTTTGCTTTTACTGTGTGCAAATGGGACATTAGGCTTGTGTTGTCTTTCTGTTTTTTTCCTATTCCCCTCCCCCTCGGAGCCTGACATCATTTATATCTGTCATTCCCTACAAACAAGACGTGGGGTATACACACATTGATAAATGGCGGAAAAAAAAACTAAGTGTAGCAACTCATCTGCAAGCTATTGGTTTCTCCAAAAGTGTGCTAACAGATAGATTTTATGATGCTTAAGGCAATTATCGTGTGTGTGTGTGTGTGTGTGTGTGTGTGTGTGTGTGTGTGTGTGTGTGTGTGTGTGTGTGTGTGTGTGTGTGTGATTTTTATTTTTATTTTTTTAACTGGAGCTTATTTTCTAAATGTTTCAGTCAGGCTGCACTCTGCTGTGTTTTGTGGTCAGTTTAATTAAAGAATCTCTTGCGTGGTCATGCCACAATTTCCAGTTTAGCCCTGTGTATGTGCCTGATAAATCAGTTGATTAATCAAGTGGTTTTATAATTTAGTAGCCTCAGGCCTATCCATCAGTCCCTGACCATGAAGGCAGCATAGGTGAACATGTAAGCTGGGTGTTCATCTAAGACAAGCAACAACCTCTAGCCAGCGCAGATAGATTTAGGTCAGCGTTGATTTAGCTGATGTCAGTGTGCATGTTGGTGACATTCACACAGACTGAACTTGGAGTGTGCCAGTCTATTGTCTTACCTGTGGTGAAGAGCACAATTGCCTTTAAGCAGCTATATTCAGCAGAGTCAACGTGCAAAGCTTTGAGCTTTTCCACTTGTTCTTGGAAGATCCTAATGTGGTCCATAAAGGCCACCACTCTGTCCGCAGACATGGGGGAGGCGTGAAGGCCAGCCGCCGCCAGGAGAGGAGCCACATGCAGGGGCATGGAGCACTGCGCGGCGTTGAGCACAAATAACTCACTCCACGTCAACCTCAGCAGAGCCACCTGGTCTGTGATCTGAAGGTCTGGAAAGAAGGGAATATTCCTGGCCCACTCCACGGCACTGAAGAGCATCCTGGCTGCTAGTTCACAAATGTTCTCGATGCCCATTATGTTGTTGGGCTGCATGCACTGGCTGCCATACCGGGACGTCGGGTAGGGCTCCGCTCTCAACAGAAGAGAGATATATCCGGATAAGTAGGAATGGCAGTGGAGTGGGTCTCCATTTGTCAAGGCGAACTGACCGTGGTGTGGCTGTGTGGGTGGCACCCGTCCCCTTTGCACGGCTGCAGTAAAAAGAGAAACTGCAGATATTGAAGCCTGAATTCTACAAATTATCACACAGTCACTCTGAGCTGCTGTCAATTATTCTACATTTTAAACTGACTGCTAATTCTCAAGCTTACACCTTGAGAAAAATAAATGACACTCAGCTATGTAACATCAAAACACAAACACACACATACACACACTGTATTATTGCATACGACTTTAGAAAAAAGGGACAGGTTGCATTCATAATAACGAGGCAGCAGTGAGACAAATCGTGTACTGAAACACTACAGTTGCGCTTTAAACACATTTGACACAAGCCATGCATATGTCTAGCTTTAAAATGATGTTATTCAGCAACAGCAACATGAGCTGGCTGTGAAGGAACACAAAGAGGGCAAGGGAGACCTTGCATGTTTAACCCTTAACCTACTTAGCAATTCATCTCGTTTTACAATACATGCAGGCCCATTTTCGACTAATATTCAAAGAAATTCCTGAGTTTATGCGGAGGCTTTGTATGCATAATTCAAGCTGATGTCCAGCTTTAGACACAGTGAACAAGGCAGGCAGGATAGATGTGGAGATGTAGCCTGAACACGCTATGTCTTAATTCGGCACTCGCCATAATAGCGCAGAAGGCTATATTGTATCATCTATTCAATACAGATGTATCTGTACGCTCATTGCTTTAACTAAATATAAATTCGATAGTCACAGGCGTAGGATTTGATCTTATTTGAGAAATGCAGAGCTATAAGGCGCTGGAGATGGCTACGATAATGCAACGCTAAAAGGACGATCCGGCAAGCCCCGTCTCGACCACAGCAGAGAGCGGCTCCATTGCGTGCTCCAGCCGCACAGCCTTGGAGGGAACAGCCGGGAGAGAGAGAACAGGCTACGGGGGCGACATTACATGGTTTCATGTCTGGAAGCCTACAAACGCACAAACACATACATGAATAAGAAAACAAAAAGTCCCAATACCTTCCCGTCTCATGCCGACTTTAAGGCATTTTTTGAGGCGGCAGTACTGACACTGATTGCGGTGGTGTTGGTCGATTGGACAATTCCTGTTGGCACGGCATGTGTAAGTGAGGTTCCGTCGTACGCTCCGTTTGAAGAAGCTTTTGCACCCCTCGCAAGTAAACTGGCCATAGTGTTTGCCACTAGATTTATCCCCACACACCACACATTCAATGTGCTGTGGCTGTTTCTCCGACTGCTGCGTCGTCTGGTTCGTCGGCGTGGACTGTGTGTTGTTCGGGGGTCCTTGGACCGGAGTCTGAGGGGTCGGAGGGGCGACCTGAGAGGCTGTCAGATTCAACTGGCCTGGTTGAGGGGTGGGAAGAGATAGTCCTCCTTGGGTTTGCGAGGAAAGGGTGCCTTGGGTGTCAGCCACATCGTCCTGGGAGCCTCTCCACACTACCATTGCCATATCTATCAGTCAACGTAAAGAAACTTTTTGTCTGCCGTTTTGGTGTCGCGGTGAATAATGTCTCAAGGAAACGCGATAAACTGCAATTAACAGCCAGACACACAAAATGTCAAATCTAGCCTACGTTGAATCCACTCTGAACCTCCCGAAAACTGTCGATTTATTGCTGTTGGAGACGTTGCGAAGCACGTTTTCAAAACTGATGCGATGGCGAGCTGAGTCGCTGCCTTGCGCTTAAAGGCCAAGTCCAGGGGCGCTTACAGTCAGCCATCCAGTACACCCATCAATGGGAAAGGCAGTCTAAATATTAAAATCATCAACCGAGGTAGCATGGACTGTTCAGTGAATGATGGAGCAGGTTGGTAAGACCGTGCCTGCAGCAGCATAAAACAATTGGTGAGCACACTGTAGCAGCTACTATCAAGTTCCAGCACAAGTCTTGAAGAAAATCACCAACTGGGTAAAAAAAATTGCGTCTTCTTCCTTTTCTTCTTGTGAGGTAGCGCCAGCAAGCGCGCAGCTGAAGCCAATGTTTTTTTGCGAGCCTGGAATATGAAGACAACTCTTCCCAAAAAAGCGAAAGCACTAAAACAAAAACAAAAAAAAAAACAAAGATCACAACCTACAAACCTCCTCCGTGCACTGAAAAATAATAGGAAAAAGGAGTAGAGATTCAAAGTGATCAAATATGTTAAAAAGGCGGAGGTTAGGAAGTGATTTGCGATTGGTAGGAGCCCGGCTGGCAGAATGCTTTCTCTCTGATCAGCTCACTGAGCTCTCTATATAGTGAACTTTGACACGACTGCTGCAACTTAGCACACGTTACCATGGAGATCGGCTGCCATATAAGGAAGGAGAGTGTGTTTGACTGGTCAGAGCTCAGGGACCTCCCCCTGAACCCCATTGGCTAGTCGGCACTTGTGCTACTTGGTACCTTGCCAGAGCCAGCATGGAGGTCGAGAGGGCCGCTTGGTCCTAAAAAGAGACGATTTCTCGGCGAGAGGACTCATTTCTAGTCACTCAAATCGCCCAGACTATAGGCTATACTCACATGCACGCCCGGTAAAGCCATAGCAATTTCATTTAATGCAGTTCTTTGCCTCATATCGTGTTACAGTATATCCAGCTGCTCCATTAAAAAAAAAAAAAAAAAAAAAGCTGAAATATGCAACAAGATTTGGTCCCTGAGACACAATTGCACTTTCTGGACATGATCTGCGCTCATTACAATAAAACTGTCCATCCACTGTGCCTTAAACTTGATCCTTTAGGTATGTGGACATATAGACAGACAAAAAAACACACACACAAAATGGGGGTGAAATAAGGCCCTCTGGCTGGATGACACTCTAAATTAAGACTGTAATGATTATTTATGATTGTACTAAAAAAAACCCAGCAGGTTTAGACATCAGTTTGTCTATGAGTATGTGCACCAAAGCCAGGCACTGAATAAGGTCACCCACCAGGTGAACAAGACAATGAAACAATGCCTGTCATTTGAATTTCTACATTTTTGCTCTACAGTTGTCCGAGATTCTTATATTTGTGTAGGCTAATGTATCTGTTAGTGCTACTAATCACACCAGGTTCCATTCATCACAATCCACACCTCTTATAAAAATGTTATGATAGGCTCCTGACATTATCTTGGCGCCCGCTGCAGCCTCGCTAATCCCCCAGACCGCAAATACCCCAAACTCATGGGGTCAGGAAAGGCCAAATCTGGGTCTCTAAAGTCAGAGCCTTGGCTGTATGTGGTCAAAATGTGGACCGACTATGGCTTTAAATAGGGACTACACTTAAAAATGTCTCTTGAGGTCAAAGGCCCTGCCCTTCACATTAAGCTTAGGATGACAGGTAGAGCCACTCTCTGATAAACAACACTGTAAAAGCTGTTAACAATAATGTCTGTCAGATGCTGCCCTATAATAAATATAATCTACAGTTTTGTGCTAATGACAAACACAGAGAAGGATACCATACATGTAAAACAGGATCAGTAGTTGCCCAGAGTTGCTGCCTATATATATATATATATATATATATATAGTATTTAATCAGCGTTAGCTTTCACCATGCCCAGAGGCTATCAGACTTGAACTGCAGGTAAAACTTCACAGATCCATACAGATGAAACCTATAGCCTGAGCTGTGTGTCAATCTATAGAAAGCAGCAGGAGCAGGAGCAGCAGTAGCAGCAGCAGCAGCAGCTTGCATTGTCCCAGGATGTATTACAGTATATGGGTGCCCCCTAGCGTATGATTTTTTTTTGCTTCAAATAAGATTCAATTTAGAGGAGCCATCCGACACGGAAACTGCTTCAGTCTCGCCTCTCGCATCGACCAAACTAACGAGCACCATTTTAAACTGATGACTGTTTGTTTAAATTCTGTTTTACATGACTTGGACGGCAAAGCTTTGAGAGTTGCCAAAGTTGGATTTACTTTTTGCCACTTCAGGCAGTCCCAGCGGTGGTATTTAGACCAATTATGTCTTTATTCTAAAACAAATTAGCCGATTATATTTTGTCTGCATGACTATTTTGTCGGTTTTATTTACAGATCCCGTGAACACGGAGAGTCTGTAAATAAATAATAATAATAAAAAAGCTCCGCAAGGTTATCGACTTGTCGAGGACGCAGTTTTGCTTCAAATGGTAAGAATACATTTTTTGCACACTTTATTATGATAAATTAGCAAAGTAGCCATGTTTTATTCCTGTGATCTAAATTAAAAATCGTCTAAATGAGCGATCAGGCTGCAGATCGAGCGTATAGTAAAATACAAATACGATATTTGCACAGTGCGCATGGAATACGGGCGACTCTGTCAGATATTTTCGCTTATTATCCAAGTGTTAATTTATATGATGATCACAATAAGCCCAGCTAGTTTGCAAATACCCATTCATAAAGTTATTTGATAGTGAGAGTGAGGCAGGAGGCTGTATTCTTATAGTAACAGACCTACCAAATGCATATGTTGCTGATTCGTCCGTAGCGGGATGCATCTTCTCTCTTATTCAGAATATATTTAGTCTTCTCTTTTTCGACACAGTGCTCAGATTGAAACTGGCAAAGCTTCCTCTCCAACAGACGGGATCAAACACAAAAAAAGCACGCTGTTTATTTGGAAAATTGCAATGTCTGATCATGCAAAAACTTTGGAGAGCCGAAACAAACAACTGATTCACGTCATGTGTTGTTGAGCGAGGAACTGGAAATATAAGTTGACGTGTCGTCCGAGCAGAATATCATTTGACTGCCTCTGGAAATGATAAGTAGGCTTTACAGCAAGCAGAGATCCTGTGCGCCTTTTCTCTCCTACAGTAATATGGCCAAAACGCGCTCGCACGCCGCTGCTTTGTGTGGGCTATTGAGGAGAGAGGGAGGGGGTGAAGTCAGAACAGACACCTGTCTTTAAGTATGGCGAGCATGCATTATGAGATTCTGCTTGCTGGAAATTAAATGGAGATTGGAAGTAAAGATGCAATAAGAGCTGTGATTAGAGCTGTAATTAAAACTGCCAAAAATGTAAATTTACTGTAAAATAAATATTTGGTATACGTATTATTATTATTACTAGTATTATTATCTAATGTCAATTATTATAATATGAAATTACTGCGTATATATATTATACAAAATAAAGATAAATAATAAAACAAAATAAACAATACTCTATATTTTTTTTACAGCTACACATTCAGTAATTATACATTAAGCAAAGAATAAGAAGGCCAATTTATTAAATTGTTATAGCCTTAATTAACCTCCCAATGAATCGATACTGAGTTGAAAAATAGGGCACCTTTTCCACGCATAAAGCAAAACACCAAAATAATTGATCTGCTATTAAACCCCCCAAAAGTCTTGTGCTGCGTTGTTGTTTTTTTTTTTTTTTTTTTTTAGTTCCCGGGTTTAAAAGTTTCCTCAGTGTGATTAGTAGTTTATTCTCTCTTCAAGTCGAAGATAAAAGCACTATGTGCTCAGCAAGCCCCTGCATGCACACAACAATAGCACTGCCCAACGGGACCAGTATCGATTAAGACGAGACAGAGGATGTCGCCTGCACTAAATATTTACTGATCACACACAAATAGCTGGATCTTTAACGATTTCCCATGCTCCGGCTGGGAGAAAGGACTAAATCACTTTATTATTGTTAGAAAAACAAAGCGCACGCTCTGGAACACAGGAGTGGAGATGTACTGATTGGGATAAGTGCAGTTAAATTAATCGATAGTAGATAATAGTTGAGATTTACGGGCGTGCAAAGAAAAAGCTTTCACTCATGTATCAGATTAAAGTGACACATGCACTGCGATTGGTGATTCCTTTTATATGCCCAAAGGCGCGGAGTGGTCAAAACGGCGTTAAGTCAACAGATGATGGACTAAAACTTCACACCGACCAGAGTGAATTCGGTTAAAAATATCTTGCATCTACAGCCCGCGTCTGACTTTTTAAAAGCGCTTTGAGATATATAATGTAAAAAAAAAAAAAGGATTGTCCTGCTGACGGCAAGAAACTCCTGTCACACTTATGTAAAAAGTCAAAAGTGAAATAAAAGTTGACTTTAATCTTATCTCTGCCTTCACCAAGTCCTTCATGCAGATATCAGGATACTGACCCGGAGGTCTCCAAGTTCCCGATCCGATTAACCCTTCCAGACCCGCGCAGGAGCAAAGGTTAACCAGGCTAATCAACTTCAAGAGTCTGATTGAATTAGATGGCTGTGGAATCAGGACAGAAACTTAATTGTCTCACTTAAAATAAAAACACCATGAAGAGAAACGTTGGTCATTTTTGACAACTGACTTAATTTAAAACATCAAATATCCAAAATTAAGGAATTAATTGTAGATAGCAAAGGAGGCAACAGGTTTCATCTGTTTCTAGTATAAAAATCAGACTTTTCCAACATACTTTCAATACGCAGAACTCTCTTTAAACACCTACAGATTGTTTTTTTTCCTGCTTGATAAAGATCACTTGATTGATGGCGGTTGTGCCCCACATGTCATGGCATTTTTATCTGATGCATTGCATAATATCAATCAGTACCCTTTAACTCTCTAGTAAAGGTTTTATCTCTTGTCTCTTTATAGCAGTGCTTTGTGGTGATGTGATGTTTCTTACATGTAAAGATGAAAAAACAAAACCAAAAAAAAAAAACAAAAACTGAGACCAATTAGTCAAATGTCTGCTTGCACATTTTGCTTCATTTAGGTAAAGAATATTTGCTGACAAAACATAAATTAAGTCTCCAGAAGTTAGACTCATGCCGCAAGACGATCACAAGGAGAAATATAACCAAGACATGACATAAGAAAAATATTCATATGTAGGGATATTTTAAAGTTTACATTTTAATTGTGTAGAAGAGTTTAGGATTGTGAACGCATAAAAGAATGATGCTGATATACGTATATTTTAAAATGTCATTTTTATGCCAACAGTATGCGCATATTCTTATAGCATATGGTTTCTTTTGATTGGACTTGCTTTCTCTGTGGTTTAGTAGATTAATCCTGAGCATTGCTTTTACAGACTTTAATGACAAAAGTATGATGACTTTTAAATTAGGTTTCTGTCTTTTTGGCTTCTTAAAAATATGTAATTATGGGAAAGAAAAAAATGCATTCCATTATCACAATTACCACCATTTTATGGTCAGTGTGGTGTGTGTCTATAAGTGATTTGATTATATGCATATACATGTAGGTCATATACAGGCACATACGTACAGGGCGAGAAAAAGGTGTATAACATTCACCTTTTTTTTTGTTAAATTTGAAAGCATGCTTTCTGTGTGAGCAGACATACGTGTTTTGGTTGAGGCCGTTTTATTAAGACTTCATTCAGGAGGTGTAGATCACTTTCTCTCTGTCTGCATGCCCCAAGGGCCGCTATCTGAAATGGCAATAGATCTCAGATAGTTCACTGTTCAATTTGCCAATGATAGATTATAGTGCCAATTTAAACAGATAGGGATCAATTTGTCTCAATGATCACTCTTTAGGCTGACTGCCAGCATGCTCTTAATGTATTTGTAAATGCTGGTTGTTTGAATGGTGGCTGTTATGTTTAAAGTGATCAAAACTGTAGTATGGAGGGAAATGAGCGATGTAAATGATAAATGATGAGTAGCTTTGGCTGCTTAAGGCTGCATAGATGGAGCGTACGTGATGATTACTTCAGGCAGCAGCATTGTCGCAGCAATGACCAGAAGGTCAATGGTTTAACTCTAAAGACTCACTGGGAAAGTCTGGGTAGGAGAACTGTGTGATAAGTGCTCTCTAACCCTCAGAAACTGCTGCTGAAGTGCCCTTCGGCAAAGCAGCTTAAGCCCCATCTGTCCCAGTGGAGCCGCACAGCGACCAGCAGTACAAGACTGCGGTTGTACCGGGCACTTGTGAGCTGTGTCTCTTTGAATGTGACCTGCCCTCCCTTTTCTTTTTAAAGAGGGAGAGTGGGCAGTCCACTTGCCTCACACTTTTTTTTTCATGTACTCAGACAGTGAAAAAGTTTGGGAGAAGACACAAGAAAGAAAGCTGTGGCAGCATTCAGTCCTGATCCAGACATGGTTCACATGTGGCCCCAGAGGCAGCAGACGGTGTATTGAATTACTGTAACTCAAGGTGTAATGTGGTAGCAGTGTGGGATATGTAAAAACTACACAAATGGATGTAGAAGAGGCATACTGCAGCTTCAGCTTACTATTTCAGCTGTTTAATATTAAATACGTTTAGAGTTTATTTTCTTAAATTCCAGATGCAATAGGTTATAATGGGAAACATGCTTCCTATAGTGATTATAAACGTCTTAATCATTAGATTTACCAATTATATCAAACTGCACTGTCATGTGAAAACCTTGTATCTCCAGGTATTGTGATTTTCACATGGTACTTTGCATTAAAGAATGATATGCTTTGTATTATAAGGAGAAAACACTTCAAACCCTGCTGGATCAACTACTACATGCATGCATGAGTGTACAGCTAAAACCATAGCTGCTTTCTTACTTCCTCAAGATTCAGGACATTTTGGAGATACAGGGTTTTGACGTGACATTGAGTTATGTGTAATCAAGGGATGACCAATGACGTAAGTGTTTACTGAAGTAGCCAAGTAAGTAGTGCTGTGTCTAATTGCAATTTGCAGTGTTACACCTGCCACATCCATGACTAATAAAGTTTAAAGATATCATATGAGCTGTGTTTTTGGCTGCCTTTCTTGATACAGTACCTAATGTTATGCACTTACATTTTAAGAACTGAACTATTGTTTCAGCTGCCGGAGACATGCTGTTAGAATCTGCAATGGTGGGTTGGAAACAGCGAGAGTGCGGCTCACTATTCAGTAACCAAAATACCCTTACAAATTAGCCTCTATTTGAGTGTTTGGCTTTCTTGATTCTCTAGGACATCTAGATCAAAAATATACTGCCAGTCAATGTTGTCTCAGGTGCTTTAGCAGAACCACAAGTTCTGTTATGATAGTCAAGGTTCAACTTAAGTCCCATTCACTAAAAATAAGATATTGTGACTTCCTTCATTTTACATCAAAAAGATATTTCTATGCTGTAAATGTGAAGAATTTGAAAGTCTGAAAAACATGGATCTTCTGTACTGTATTATTATTCAATTCCTTAAGAATTGGTCTAGGCCAATTCACAGAAAATGTGAAGTTTGTCTGCAGTTTTACCTTCCAGACTGTACCAGTCACACTTAAAGCATAAAGTAGTTTTAAGACTGAAAGTAAACCATAGCAACAGAACTTCTCAGCCTGCAGTCTTTTGGTTACTAAAGAAATCAATCAAGCTTAAACGTTTTAGAATAAGAATGCATTTCTCTGTGAAAGAGCTGCAGACATAAATTTTATAACTATGAACAAAACCAGCAGGCCATGAATATCGACCGTATTAACTACATCTCTACTTCCGCAGGTACCGATTCAACATTTGTGAATGGAACATATTGCATAAATGGCAAATATTGCCATTTGAGGTTTTTCAGTCACACAAATCCAAATGTGATCAATGGTCCTTGTGAACTGATGGAGGGAATAAAAAAGTAAATGGAATGTAAATGGGATTTGGAAAGACCTTCACAACAGCGATGCCTCCGAATGAAAAAGAGAAGATTTTCTTGGTGTGAAGATGACCTCAAGGGGAAAAGCCATTAAAAAGCAAATCGCTTATTCACAGGATCTTGGTTTCTGTATCGTCACATAAGGACGCGCAGGAGCTGCTTTTAAAGCTCACAACATGAGAATCAATACTCCCTGGATGATGTCACCAGAGTTGAACCATAGACTCGCTCCAGCGACAATAAATTGAGAGGGGATTTGTTGACATGTGATAGTGCCTAGAGGTTAGAAATGGTAGACATGGCAGTATTTGTTTGCAAAGTTCCAGTTTATGATCAGTCCTGCTAATTTAACTATCATATCATACGTCTGTTTAGTGTGCAGTATTATTCTTTGTTTTCTATTAAAATTAAGCAATGTAACATTACTATCTTAATGAGTGTACACTGACCAACATGTTCCCATGACTGGAGTTAATACATTTTGTTACCGCACTTCATATCCACTGTCTGCAAAAAAGGAGCCGACAAAAGTTTTCTGATTTATTCAGTTTGTAAAAATATTCAACCCTGAGAAAAAGCCAAGATATGTTTGCCATAGCACCACCACCTTTAGCTTTTTGTTGACACTGCACTATTTAATATATCATTATACAGTTAAAACACCATTCGGTAGCATTCGGTTCGGGATTCATGTTGGTTTATGTAAAACTGAAAGAACACGAAGAGGAATGTCACAGGAACAAAATAAAACACCTGAGGATGATATTTGCCAGTTGCCCTGTGTCACATCAGGTGATGAATGTTATTTAGGCATAGATATAAGATATAACTCACAACCAAATTTTCTACCGAGATGGCCTGACAAGGTATGTAAGACATTAGCAGACCTTCAAATTAGGTGGCACCACTGTCAAGGTATCAGATTTAATATTTTATACCCTCAGAATAACTAAAATAATCCTGTATTTTATTTTTAGTTTTCATACACAGCATAAGGACGTCTTGTATTTTTTTCCACAGCAACTCATTCAACCATTTATAGCACAACGACAATACATTTTGTTGCAGGAATAAAGTAGCCATAAACTACTGACACAGCACAGTCAACACATTAAGACCTTAGGGGTTTTCTGTGCTCATGACTAGACTACACTACATTAAATGTTCAGCAGGTACAGCAAAGGCATACAAGAAGAAAAAACAAAAATAAGCCAGTCTAACACAACATCCAAGGTGAACCCACACTTGTGGCTGGATCAGCTTTGGTGGATAACATCCACAGTTGCATCTGTTTGTGGATCAGTCGCCAGGAGTAACAGAGCTGTAAACACCAATGGCGGCTGCAGAGCTCTGCCTGTGCGACCATAGCATCTGGCACAGAGAGGCTGGAAGGCATTAAAGCAAACAGAGAACAAAAGTGAACTTATTAGCTAAGTGTAAACGCATGCAAGACAAGAGCTACTGGATGATCACCACTGTCTTTTGTACTATAAACTGGCGTAATTTCCATGACAACAGCTGGCACAGGAGTATGTGCCCTCGGGCGAAACCGTCGGAAAGAGGGTGGCCACACATGTGTTGACTGAAGTTGAGAAGCCTCATCTGGCTGGCAAAGGAAAAATATCAGTGAGGGAGAAAAAAAAACAACACAAATGTGTCTTGTTGCCAACGAGACAAACCTTCAGTTGGTGCCCATTAAATTACTAATTGAGTAAAGAAAGGCTTAGGGCAGTGGTGTAGGGGTGTAGAATTGTTATTTGTTTGTATACACTTTAAGAAAAACCAATGAACTCCCACAGACACAATTCTACATCCAATAATGCTTTCCATGTGCACTCTGTTACATACTGTATGTACAGTACATACACCCACCTACTGGCTCACTGACTTGTTCAGTGACTATTATACAACTAATGATATTCTGTTGCTTCAATAATTGGCAGCCTGATCATTTTCAGTCCTAAAACCATTAACTATAATGGTTAAATTAATAATCTTTTACACTGCTTATTTTAGAGAAGGATTTAAAGCTTTTTAGATCATTTGGCTGCTCTAAAGTGTTAACTAATACTAACTTCTGGCTCCTTTTTCCATCCAGATTTTTCTCTGTGAATGAAACATTAGTAAAGCTCAGCCTGTTAAAAGACAGGGTGTGACTGATCTCCTCCAGGAAACATACAGTAGGGGACAAATCTTTACAGTCAGGTTATATCACTGGCACTGCAGTGAGCCCACAATGCAAGGATTAGGCCCTATAGAGGAAAACACGATGGAAACACTGTGTACACCAGCTCAGATTGCAGGTTTGTATTACTCATTATATGTGTGTAAAAACATTTGTCTGAAACGTAAAGGGTTATACTGTGTATAAACACTTCATAAAATCTAGGAAAAAAGCAGCTGTGAACAAGTAAATTAATATATTCAGTGTATGCAGTATACATACTATATTAACTGCAGCAGGTTATAATGAAGCATTGGTGTGAAATTAGTGCTAAGATTAATTTAAATCAGTAAATATTGATAAAATGTCGTATTTCTGTACCTGCACCCATATTATGTATCCACCTTTTACAGTTTCTCTGCCTTTCACATAACTAGCAATGGTGTAGTACTTGCCACTTTCACCAGATGATATAAATACCTTTGTTTACCTCTGAACTTGCTCTGCCCAAATTCAGCTGTATTAATAAAAAGGTGGTGTCAGTGCTTCAGCACGAGAAAAATGCTACAGTTGGTTTAAACTCCATATTGTTTGCATCTCAAGGTGAAAATAGCGCCATAAACTATAAGGATGCCTATTATAATATGGGTTCACATAACCAGGCTGCGAAAAAAGTAAGACCCATTTCATCAAGCTAATTGCCTGTTTGTGAGAGGGAGCAAACTTTTCTACCACCACTCTATTATGGAGGCTCTTTCTTAATCATAAATAGAGCCCCTTGTATCCCAGAGGGACTTGCTATTCTAATTTACAATTGAACTAAAGACCAAAGCTATCAATCTTTCACAGACACTTTATTTCTGCCCCCCCCTTCTCTCTTGTAATTGTGGTGACATAACCATAAACAACAGAGAAAAGGCTGCTGTGACTGATCTGTGGAAATGACAGCATTAACACATGAGCTGCACATAAGCACTCCTATCCACCACGCATCCGACTGCGAGCACACACAAACACAGGTGCAGTCAGCAGTCAGGGCATACAGTGACACTTGCTTGAAATTTAAATAGGAAACAAAAATTGTTATCAAGGGGGAGGGGGGGTTCTTTGGAGAGGGTCTTACTGAGGAATTAGAGGTTCACTAAAAAGACAAAGAAAGTGTCACTTCCTCAGCCTGGGAGATTTTTCACAACCTGACAACCCAAATGTTGTTCTTCTCAGTTGCTTGTACCTGATCTATAAACATTAATAACTGATGTGGACACTGATAAAGCTATTAGTAACTTATAAACACTTTATAAAGGGTGCCTTATCACAGAGAGGACCTGAAATCTAATATATCATGTTACACACTCCACTGCACAGCGTATGAGACAACAAGGGGGACATATCTCGACAGCCTCACATCTTGAGTAAAGCACTGAGAAGGTCTTATGCTGCAGCGCCTCGGACACATTCCTGCTAGCATTGGCGGTGCAGTGTCACCACTGCTTCACCGTGCCTCTGTGATGCCTTTAATGATGAGTCTTTTCGTTAATGAGTTAATGCAAAAACTCTCAATGTCATCAGCAAAGATAAGGGGGAAGAAAGCGGTGCATTGTACACATAATGACAGGCTCCCTGCCTGCCCCTGAGATGTCACGGGTCAGCCATGTTAAGAATGTGTGTGCCCAATCATCCCCTGATCTGTATCTGCTGGGCCTGCAGCTAACCATGACATGGGCCCAATCAGGGGTGCTGATGAATGGACAAAGGGGCTCTTGAATTGTTGAAGCTGCCACAAGACTGCTTCTCTACTAAATCATGATGACATTAGCAATCAATATACCAGTTACTGAACAAGATATTAAATACGTTCAGCAGTGCGATGATCTTTATAAACTACGTACTGTACATTTCAAGGATTTGTGATGTTTTGTTTAATTCATCAGTCACTGGCAAGTGAAGTGATGATTTACACCTTTTTACACTCACGTTTAAAAGACAAGTTCATGTTCAAAATGACAGACTAGAACAAATTACCATAACTCTAAAATGCCAATGTTTGAGATTAGAAACTGGTTTTATGAGACCTAGCTGAACAAAGAGCCCAATTCACTCAAAAACACAGAGGACTATTTGTGGTGTAAGTGAGTTTGTGATTACACCATCTGTATTTATGTATTTATGCCTTTTAACAGAACCCACCAGTGAATGATGTACAAAGTGACAAATTAGGATCTTAGATGGCTTTGGATGGCACAATGAGTTGGAATATAAAGGTTGAAGAGATAAATTCCAGCTGTCACTGACATCATAAAACCTGACAAATTGTAATAACGGACTGTGTAATCCACACCGCTGTCATTCTCATCTCTTCAAGCTCTCTCTAACACAGTCATAGTCTCAGATTCAAGTCTACAGCCAGGTTTAGACAAAAAGCCCCATCCGGTCCAGTGGCATTTGTCTTGTTCTGCATTATCTGAAATCAAACGCTCTATTCCACTCCCACCGTTCCATATAGAACAATCAGTCCGGCCCTAATGTGGGAATGTCTGTAATCCTCACAAAAGGACGCTGACATTTATACCCAGCAGAAATGAATTAGACAGGGCCTGGATTCCTCCAGTGGCTTTGTGCATGGTACACTAGACTGGGTGGATAGATAATGACACTTTATTACAGGGTCATTATGGCAGGTAGCTCTCAACGATGAAAAGGCAGATCTAGTCAACATGGACAGCTGTGAGACAGGTGACCCAGCATGTTAACAAATATGGCAAATGGGCATTATGGGACTAATGAATTCAAAAGAAGCTCTGGGGAAAGATAATAGCATAGCAACATAATAGCTGAGCCCATCTAAGGATTGCCAAGAAAGATACACATCTTAAGGCTGGTTTAAGGAAGTACTCTCAACTCATGTGACCTTGCTTTCCCACAGTACTGGAAGATGAGAAAGGGAAGAATCTGAATTATTACAAATGGAGTGTTTACACATGCTTTAGGACTAAACTGCTTAGTTTTGGTGTTATCTTTGCCTCCGGAGTCTTCAACATGTTGAAGCTATTGAGATAATATATTGAGTCCAAGTGGCATGATTTATTTTCAGTTATGGCTGTATTTGTATTTTCTGTTTCATTTGGGGTTACTGCCTACTAGCACCTGACTGAACAAAACAAACAAGCGAACCCAAATTACTAAGCCAAAAAAAAAAAAAAGTCAGTTTAATTGTTACACAGTTCAGTGAACATGTGAATACAATGCACTAGATCATACAATGATATCTTGGCCTTTAAAATGGATGTAATGACCATAAATGACTATTATCACTGCTATAGGGCAGTATGTGGCACTCTTATTAGTGTAAATGATGTCACGTTATCAACATGAACTTAAGCAATGGTAATACCTTTCCAAACACAAGTTTAACACTCTCTGGAAGGATGTTAAAGCATTTCATCTGGATCCCTGTTTGTACGAGCAATCTAACATCTGCTAATTTAATTTAAGTTAAACCGCTGAATTTAAGTGAATATGAGATTTAAATGTTTTTACACTTCTACCAAACATCTCAAATGCATCTCAATGCACATACGTTGAGGCGCCAGCAAAACAAAACAAAAAAACGTGCGTGTCAAATGTTATTCACGGGTCAAACTCCAGCATAAAGCGAAATGTAAAAATGTCCACATCTGCATTTGTTCTATTCCAACCAGCCACAGGGGTCAGGTTGCTGTTGGTATATCGATACTACTTACAGAACTTGGATGTTCATCCTGTTCTTTTGTCACTGTGCCAAACGTTTACCCAATGAGATCAGTCTAGGTGGCTGCAAATCCTATAACATGAGATTAGCCCTTTTGCCTTCACAGACAAGATAATGACATTAGCTAATGTATGAACAATAGAATACCTCTGTGGGCATTCTGATACCTCACTGAGAGAGACACACCAGCACTTTGTTCTCGTTTCAACCTATTTGAAATGACTTCTCTGGCTCCACCTGATCAGCTAAAGCCATTCATCGCCATTGTCATCTAATATGCAACTTGTTTTTGAGAACAAATTAAAAACAAAGGCTTGTTTGTCCTCTGTACAGTCCATTTTCTAGAGTGAATTCCTTAAAAGTGCTCACCACAGCAAGTGATTCTCATCACATAGTGCGTGCTATTAGTAGGTCACACTTAATGCACCAGTGGTTTAACACCGTACCCTGTAAATAGATGTTAAACTGACAACGGCAGATCTAATCAGATGTTAGCAGATCATTCACCTCCAGTTTGCTCTAATTCCCTAACTAATAATAATAAATGTTTTTTTTTCTACATGGGGATGGGCCTAAGCAGCCTCAAAATGATGCTCTAATGGGACCCATTGAAAAAAATTTAACTACAGATTATCTAGCAATTGGTCAAAGCCAAGACTGGATGTGACAGTGTCCCCCCACAGTGCTGGTTACTTAGGGAAGGAGATTTTAAAAACAAACTTTTCAGTGTCTTTTTCATAGAATTATGTATATAAATACAGTTTAGTTTAGCTGTACTGTATTTTCTCCAAGGGTTCTCAAAGGTCGCGCTTGTGTCCAAAACGCAAATGAAGGACAGTAAGATCTTGAGGTATTTTGCGAAGTATGAGGATTTGATTCTGTGCAAGTTTTTTAACAGACAGTTTGATTCGTTCAGCTGGATAAAAAAAAAAAACAAAGAGCAGCCTCGGATTAGGCTGACAAGTGGCTACACTTCATAACTGCATAGAACACATGTATCCACCAATGTTGTTTTTGAAAGGACATGGACAAAAATGCTAATTTAATAATGTAATTACACACCATAGCCTTATGTGAATGAGAGTGGGCACTGCTTTAACGTGTTATCACACAACAATTAGGAAAAAAGACCAGGGGAAAGGTTCAAAGCACAACCAAGGGTGAAAGTCCCTCTGCCAGTGAACTTTGTGACCTGTGGGTTTTCCATGTGACCCCACCAATAAGAAATGCCTTAGGTAATTTGAATCAAGTGGAGGTGTGTCACTTTCAAACAGACTTGGCTGAATAGCCCTGCTGGAGCAGCGCGCTGCTCCCCTGACCAGATGTGTGGGGCTTTTTTTTATTGCAAGAGAAGGAGAAGCTGATAGTTGCAGGTGCAAGGCTGACATGAGGGCCAGCTTTGCAGGCCTTCATAAAGGGGATATCCATTGCCTGCGTTTAATCAGAGCCAGTGGGACGGGATGGGATTCATTGCTCTTTGATGGAGAGCACTGTTATGAAGATGGACAGTCACTTTGCTCTCTAAGTGAAACCATCGTTTAGCCTCAATTCCCAGAGAAAAGGCCCATTTGTTATCCACAGGGGAGTGCAGCAGGGGTGGTTATGCTAGGTGGAGGCTTCATGCATTTTCCACACAATTACCGTGCATAGGCATACATTAATGGTCAGAGAAAACTGACTATGCTAAAGCCAAAGTGACATACAATATAGACTTTGAATATCCTTCCCTCTTATACCAACAGAGCAGGAGGAAAAATGACACACGCACGCACACACGCATACCTGTGTATGATCTGTGTGCGCCTATGCATGACTGCATACATGCTCAATCGCGCTGCTCCACATAGAAACAGTATAAATTAATTAGTGTGTTAATAATTTAAACTAGATGCTGTTGTATAGACTGAGCCAACACAATAACTGGATGAGAATGTGAGTATTGTTGGCAATGTTTTGTTTTGATAGTCCAGTGGAAGAATTTTTCAATTTTCTGCTTTCTATAATATCTGTGTATGGCTACTTGTGTTACGTTTAAGGTTAGAGGATGATCATGGTTATGGCATATAAACTATAATCCAGGTCTGGTTAGGGTTAGTCAACTAAAACACTTTGTGGTTACAGTTAATAACGAGATGAACTGATTGCAGGCTTGTGATGTCTCCTGTATGAAAATCAGACATGGTTCAACCTTGACGACCACACCCTGACTTTCTGCCTAGATACATAAAGGGCACACTACCTCTTGTACTGGCACTGGATGTAAATCATGAACGTTATTCCTGCTGAGCTGAATTATCACCACTTTCCTAAACTCAAAGAGTCGATTAGATGCCTTTAAAAAGTGGGTCCTATTAGCAGTCTGTCCACTGTTACAGTCCTGACCTCCATGAGTCTGTTAAGATTCATTTGAGGACAGGTTTATCAAACAGTTTCTTCTCTAACAGGAAAAGAATGAGCCTTGTCAAAGGGAGTGACACGGTTAAAGAAGACTTCAGGTAGCCGTAATTCCTTACTCAGTCATCCAAGAGGATGAGAATTACATCATGTATCATTCTGATAAAGAAGCTCCACTCACCTTGTTCATGACGTTGGACTCAAATTCTAATATGCTAAGTGGGAGTTTGTCCAAAAGGTTAATATATAGAAGAAAAGGCCTTTGATTGGACATGAGTTATTGTTAACGATAATAACTAATCAAATTAAAGAGAATTAATTTGCCGAATTAGTCATTATGTTGCAGGCCCACGCCCCCATACACACATACACATTCACACACACAAACGTGTGCCAATACAGTCACAAAAAAAAAAAATTCACAAACTGTTATCAGGTCTGACATGTTCCTAATTTTTAAAGTCTGGCACTACGCCACAGTATCCCTGCCTTAGCTTTTAGTCATTTTAAATCTTCTTGCTGTATCCACTTTCAGGAATTTTCCAGATCCATTGTTTTGTTTCTAAATAACCAAGCTTGACAAGCTCGCCTTGGACCAGTGCTTTATAGTATCAGGGTATCTGTGCCTTTTCAGCCACATGTTGTATTTCACACTTGCATTGCCCTGTCTCAGCTATCATGCCTTTGTTGTGTTTAATGGTATCTCCAGCCTTGGACCACTGATACCAGCTGAGCGGTCAGAGTGTTAGCACTCCTCAATATCTATTACAATTAGTTTTTGATTAAGGAACCCTGCGCGGCTGTTTGAAGCCTTTAATGTTGTGTCAACTGGATGATGATGGAGAGAGCAGCATGGACGCCTCCCAGTAACAAAGCGGCCAGTAAAAGGCTCCGAGTGAACCATTTTATCTTCTTAATGGAAACCAGATGACCTTTCTTTTCTTTTTTTCCCTCCGTTTTTAATGTCGAAGTTTTCTTGAGGTGATACCGACTCACAGTATTCTCTCACTTATGTAATTTATGCCAGGGTTCTTGGCAGATTCATTTTACTTTTCCTATTTTGGCTTTGGCCAGTGTTTTTTGACGCTCTGTTAGGCTTGGAACAAAGCGCACATATCAACTTAGCGAGATGTATGACAGATCACCTCCTCTGAACATGATGTGCTCATCATAATCAGGATTTATTCAAACAAATGAAAATAGTATTATTTGAGAGCTCAAGGTAAGTCACAACTATATCCCTTGCCAAGTGTGTGGTTGAGGCACTGAGGTAAATTGAAGGTAGAGTGTTTCAACAAGCTTACTTCCCCATTTTTTTTTTCCACATCAGAAAGTGCTTTCTTGAGATCACATCCATTTCTGTTTCCTAATCATATCTTTACTAATTATGTTAGAAACCTTTGGAGGTTTTATCCTCACTTAGCCATCCCTTAATCATGATAAATGACTGTAAATCTTTTTATGTTCAAAGGTTTTGTTGTTGTGTCTAAAATTATGTTTACAAGAAGTACCCAGAGTTTGACATACATCAGCTAACAGTATTGTTACTATGAATTATGTTGTTTCTCTGATACTACTTACTACTGTAAGAATTTAAAAAGTTATATACATACATATATTTCCATGCTGGTCAAAGGTCAGTTTGAGTCAGAGTTGTGTGCAGACACACATGAAAAGAAAATTATAATTTTCCACCAAATATAACTTTAGCAAAGCAAATCACAGACATCTAAAAGTGTTTTTCATCAATTATACTGTAGGACAATATCTAACAAAAAATATGTGATATATTATTTATCTGTGATAGATAATTTAGTTAACTCTACTAAACACTTTATGCAGCAACCACAGGTCTAAAGTTTGGAAACTGAAAAATTTCAATGTAGTCAAAGGATTTCATAAATAAACATGTCAAAAAGTCCAAAGGTCAAACAGCCACTGCTTTTCTGTATTTTGAAAAGCTGCAAAATATTCAGGATTCATGTTCAGAGCACCCTGGTGGTTTTGAGTGATCACATGTTGAAGCAATTCACAGAGAAACAAGTTCTCCACAAGAACACAAGAACTACTTAGTTACCAAAGGAATGCGAGAAAGCAATAAAAATAGTTCACCGCATTTAATCAAAATAAACAAAATGATCCTCACAAAAGCTCCAATGATGTTCTGCTGAGCCAGAGAATTAAAGTGCTATTTCCTGCATGGCCAAAGCCATGATTAGAGACCATGTTCACTGGTTCTTATTCTGACACTGAATAACCAGCTAAGTTGCCTCCAACACACCACGTTTTGTGGAAAAAGATAATGTGAAAAGATAATGATAAATAACCTGGGTAATCAATTACTCATTAAGTATGAAAAGACAAGAACATGTTAGAGACAGGCGATCCTGACAACATATGACTGTGCAAAATAATTTTCAGCCACTGCTCTGACTGACTCCTTCCGTTACAATGTTCTCACCAACGGTACAACACAGAATTCTTCTAATGTCCTTTATTAAAGAAGGAATATGAATTCTTAGCATACTGAAGGTCTTTCCAGTGTTTGACTCTGCTGAGGACTGTGGGCCCTCTCTGTCACACTCACAAACATGAGGGGGAGATAAAAAAAAAAAAAAAAAAAAAAAAGTTCTGGCATGCAAGCAGTCTGATAAGTTGCAGCTTGTGTAGTTTTGTTTAGTTAACTTAATCCCTGAGCTGGAAATGACCTTGTGAACTTAAGTTGGGTTGCATGTTTTTTTCTGTCTGTATTTCACTCAGTCAGCGGCTAATTCTCTCTATATAATACCTGCATTACAATTTGGATGGTTTTCAAATATTTAGATCTCAGAGGTGTATAGCTGCCATAAAGTGCCTGTGCTCTCATGCTGTGTGATCAGGAGGTTTCTCTCTACTGCATTCACACATGACAGGTCAAAGATCGCTGTCCTAGAACAATTACATTCACTTCTTCAGCACCAGCTTGGACCTGCTTTCATCCAACATGCTTTTGTGCACACATGGCCTTATAACCTGGCCAACCTTGGCTTAATCATTACCATGACCTGTTTATCTGATTCTCATGCAGGTAACCATTAATAAGTGTTTACTTCCTGATGACCTCTGAAAATGTGCATGCCGCCTTTGCCCCACAAATGTCAGCCCTATCAGACGAGATGGCCTGATTTTTTTTTTTCTTTGAAAGTGGCTGCACCCTTGGACTACAATAATTCAGCTGTGTTACTATGATAAAACCTCAGGTATATAAATGTGATTTTTCTAAAACTGTTTCCAACTTCATTTGAAAACAGCTTAGAACTGGAATTGGGGTTATGTTATTACTTATAATTTGGTGAAAGTGTGTATGAAGTCCAGAGAGAAAGAAAGAAAGAAAGAAAGAAAGAAAGAAAGAAAGAAAGAAAGAAAGAAAGAAAGAAAGAAAGAAAGAA
>JBBMJY010000021.1:13753590-13764253 GCA_037833715.1 Toxotes lorentzi
AAGCCCCTATGCTTTTCAGGAAAGAGGGGTGGACTGTTGGGAGAAAATAAGAAAAAGAGTGCAGGTTTTGCAACTTGTTCAGGGAACAGGAAAAAAAAAAAAAAAAAAAAAAAAGCAAGCACATTTACTGATTGGAGCTTGGAAAGCAGCTCTAGTCTTCCATCTGAGTTATGTGAAAATAAAACACTGAAACCAAATTTTGCTGTTCCTACATAACCATTCACCCTGGTCATAACTTTACCAGCGCTGGGACTTTCCCATGAACAGAGCAGGCGGAGAACTGAGAAAACTCATGGTGGGAGGCTCTGGGTGTGTGGGAGGGAGCATGAAGGAGAGACTGTCATCACTAATTCCTTGCCAGGCAGCCCAAGAAGTGTTGACTAACTAATGACCATGTTTAACAAGTGAAGTGTATCATGCTTGAGGAAACACAGCTGGATATGGGGCCTGTGCATTGAGTGACTCAGAGAAAACAATTCATTGTCTTAACTGCAATCCACCCACAAACAGTTTTCTCAAAGCGAGGAGGATACGTGCTCATGAATGAAGTAAAGAGGGAGTTAAAGTGGCGAAGGAAAACAGCTGGATTCTTGAAGCAGTGTGGTTGGCGGTTGGGTCACAAAGGCATATCTCTGTGGTACTGTGGCGGGAGCGGAGGATAAAACGGTAGTCCAAGACTCGTAAATGAGGGATAGAAGGATTAGGAGGTGAGTGCAAAGAAAAGGAATGCAACTTATCTAAAGGGTGATGGTACAAAAAGGATGAGAGGAACGGAAATATTTCCTCCTGTAAATCACAAGCTGTATCGGCTTGCGCAACAATCAACAGCAGCTCATTTAGAAGAAAGATGGCATCTTTAATAATAGGTCAGAGTGAGTTCAGAAGTGTTATGTGGGAACAATGTGAGGAACATAAATTAGTCTGGAGAAGATGAAATCACCTCTTTCTACCAGAGAATACCTCAAAATTACATGGGATTTAAGCATATGTTATCGACTTGTCTGACAATTATTTTAACTCAAATTTGGCATTTGGCAGCTTCACTAACATGTGTTGGGATGATGCAGTGGAGCCAAGTTAATGTTTTATATTATAACTACAGCACTCCTGGCCAGACTAAGGCTCATGCTGTTTTGTATTCCTCTCAAGAGTGTGTTCATAACTCATTTCACATGCCAAGATTCTGTTTGCCTATAATGAGGCAGAAAAAAGGAATTCCATTTTACAGCAGTGCTTTTAGTTGAACGGTGAACTAGTGTTTCCCTAAAATTTCCTGCTAATGAGCATTTTGCTCAGTATCATTTATGACCAGGCTGTACTTGCCTTTTGACCATATGATCTGAAAAAACTGTCCCTTTTTATGGCCTCTCCATTACCTTATTACCTACTTCATACAGTTTACACTTACTCAGCAAAGCAGATTTTACTAACGTCTTTGTCGGATTATACACCACTAACTCAACCATGTCTCCTAGAAATCATGTCATCATTTATATATCACTAATTTAACAGTAAATATGTCAGCCAGAAACATAAGGCCACCTGAATTATGTTTTTAGCAGAGTGGCACTGGGGATGGCAATGTCGGCGAGCCGGTCCACAACAACTGAAATATCTCAACAATTATCAGATGGATTGATACAAAATTTCACATAGAAATTCATAGTTCCCAGAGGATGAATCCTACTGACTTTGATGACTTTTTCACCTACTCCATTGTGAGGTTGACATTACTGCTTGGTTTATGGCCAGATACCTACAAAACTACTGAAATTTCTGTCGGCCTCTGCTGTGCTTTGCTTTTAGCGCATTATTAGCACAAAGCATCACTGTGCCCTAATGCAAATGTTTGGGCAACCTAAAAGTCAGTTAAAGTTAGGGAGAAATAGTGGTCTTGGTTGAACCAACCAACCATAATCTTTCAATAACCTTAACCAACGTGCTCTTGTTGCCTAAACCTCACCACACATGCCTCTGAAAACTCTCAAACATCAGTGTCCAGTGTAAAAAATAAAATAAAAATAAAAATAAAAAATTGCTGCATTTTGCAGGCCTACAAAGTGACGAGTTTGCAGTTTAACAACACAGCACCTCTTTCACTGCAGTGGAAATTATGTTTCCTTCCTTCCATATTTGGGAAAACAAATTAGTAGAATATAAATGTGACCTCTGTGAGACAGGGTTGTAGAACTCTTGTACCGTGTGAACCCACCGTCAAACCCGGTCCCTTCCCTTGGAACTCTGAGAGGTACAAGAATTCAGGAGGTTACTGTAAAAAAAAAAAAAAAAAAAAAAGTTGCCAGTGAATCTAATTCAGGCAGCAGTTACGTCACCCTTAAAATGTATCTGGCCAAACAAATTACTAGAATAAAAACATCATTTCTACGGAGCAGGGCTCAATACTTATATGTATGCATTTGAAAAAATTTACAAAAATACTCAGAAGAGTTTGATTCAAGCCACCACCCGCCCTCTCCCAGACAACCACACACACATACATACACACACACGCACGCACAACAACAACATTGTGTGAGGAAGCTGTCCTAAGCCAGTTAAATCTGTGCTATTTGATAGTGTTTGTGAAACGTTTACTTGTGACCTGCGCTCTCAAACTCCTTAAGCCAGCCACATGACTGAGGGAAGTGAAGGGCCTTTTAAGGCCCTAAGTAATGCCAGAGTCCTCCTTATATTACTGATGATATCTGTCCTGAGGAGTTTGCTGACAAGAGCCCAGGGATCAGAAATAGCCATAAAGCAGATGGGAAATTACATCTTATCCAACACATACTGAAATGGCCTGTCTGTTGGTAGAAGAGGCTCACTACGATGTCTTTAAGCAGGGATTTAGCCTTTGACCTATTTTCCTCAAGCCCATGGACACTACTACATCATGACTCAGTTGTCATAGATAGCTTTACACTGCACCACAACACACTATGCTGTAATACTGGCATGTCTGAGCACTAAAACAGGAGTCAGGGAAATCCTTAGGCAAACCATCTGGCAGAAATACATAATATGTTCTTGTACAGAGTTCAGCAAATAAATGCGTATTGTTAAACTACAGTGATACGACATCTTTGTAAAAATTGTGCTGTGTGTTCTCACAGCACAGAGTTTGATTGAATATTGGAGAGACAGAGTGAGAGCGCGAGACAACATTAATCCCTTAAGCCCTTCAATGATGGCCTCTGACCAGGCCATATGAGATCCACTACCCTCTACTAATCTGCTCCAAACAGTGATGAACTCAGAAAGTGGCTCTTGCATTTAACAAACTGTTGACAGCAGGATTATCCAGTTTGTGGCAATGCAAACGTCAGAAATCCCACCGTAAATGCATGTCTCTTGATGTAAACTTTAACTTAAATCTTTTTTTTTTTTCCCCCAACAAAACCTGTACTCCACAATTGTACTGTTCAAAACTGTGGGTCCGACAGCAGCCTAAAGCTCCTTTGGGTGAGCTACTGATCACATAATTACACATTATAGTTTAAAAGACCACTACTGTCGACAGTATTAGGCTTCATTAAAATTGCACTAAACTTGTATATACTTGAGATGTAATGGTAGTTGTCCGTTTCAGGTTTGTTTTTTTCCCTGGTGTTTCTGCTCAATATTACTTCTTATCACAGTGTTATTCTTTAGCTCTTCTAAGTCATTAAATTTGCAAATATTATTAGCAAATATTAACACTTTTAATTTTCTTTCATCCCTCAAGAAACCACAAAAATTCTTTCATTAGCACTTAAACAAAGCACATTGAGTAAATCTTTCAAATTCTGTACACACAGTAGGCTGACGTTCTACCGTGTGTACACAACAGTAGTATTTAATATAGATTAATCATAGGATTATGTATGTAATTGTGATTATGAAATTCTCTTCCATTAGAGTATACATAAATATATACACAAATTTTTTTCCCTCCAGCCAGTTTTTTTCTGTTAAGACCTTTCAGGTTCGATGTTTAATTTTTATCCATCAAGGAACTTTTTCTTCAGTTTTTCCATAGAAACAGACAAAGTGAAAATAATTCAAGGATAAACCAGGGACATGAAAGAGACAGAAAACTTTCTCAATCATTGTTGACACTAGGGTTAATCTGCAAAGTTTTTTTTTCCCTTTTATTGTCTACTAATTTCTTTCTTAAAACTTTACAAATTTAGCTCCACTTTAGAGAGAATCATCATCATTAACTCTCTCTCACTGCCACACGCACACTAATCAAAAAGGTGTGTGTAGTCAGTCAGTCACATGTTAGCACGCAAAAACACCACAATCCAGTTCATTATCTGTAATACTCTCGCCCCTTGTTTGATAAAATCCTTGAGCATTTGACTGACAACCTCAGCCATGTTCACACTCATGCTGATTAAGACACATGGAGTGTACAAAGTCAGCTCGTTAGGGTCAAACGAGGAATTTGTCTTGTCGGTATCTCTGCCTTGCTCCTATGGATGACACCAGAACATAAAGGAGTCAGTCATTCACATAATATGTATTTGCATATGAAAAATAACAGCTTAGCAAAAGATGGCTACATCAGTCTTGGTTGCGACAGTTGACTCACCATGGCAGTGCCTTGCTGTTGAGCATGATGCTGCTCATGGAGCTTTACTGTAATGAAACCGTGGCCAAGTGTGGCTGTAGCCTTCCCAAACCACAACCTTTGTTGTACTGCACTCTGCATTAGATCTGAAGATGCTTGTCTAGAGGTTCTTCTCCTGTCCTGTGGCTCTAGTAACCAGAGTGGGAATAGTGACTAAGCTGATGTTAGGAGTTCTTACTGTGTTTCATCTTAGTAGCCATGATAAGCCCAGGCTAAAACTCGTGGTTAAAAGCCCCCTTCCAGGTTTTGGGTTTGGAGAGTGGAGTTGCCGACAACAGCGGCCTGTCGCGAAACAGTTTGGCAGCCATCAGGGACCAAATCTAGGCCCAGCCAGCGAGCAGGAGGCATAATCCTGTTTTTACCCAGACTGGCAGCTTAAAGGCAAGTGGGGTCCACCATTTGGATCCGCAGATGATGGAGCTCTCTTCCCAGCTGGCCTCTAATCTAGTGGTGGGTGAGAGTACGCCATGTAGCTGTGCTGCCACTCTACATAATATGCCATCATCCTGCCATACAGTGAATGGACATGTTTGAGGACAGGCTGCTAAATCTAATGTTGTGTCTTATGCTTCCTCCCATTGCCATCAGGAGCTTGGGAATATGTTAAGGGACATTGTACAAGAAGCAGGGGCAAGCTGCTGTGTATTACCCCCTTACTAATCACGAGACAGACCACCAATGAGGGCATACATCCTCCTGAAATAGGTGGTACTGGAAATTTGGTGACTACTTGGAGTTCATGTAGTGGCTAGGGTGAGGGCTTTATTGTCATTACATGTCATTCAGCAGGGCAGGGTTTCATAACCGTTTGTCTGATATGTTCCTCCTTTTTGGACTTTAGTTCTCTCCCAACGCAGTCATGATGATTTGCATTGGTCAGTGGCACAAACTCATTTCCAAAAGGTCACTAAATTTGAAGAGTACTCAAAAGCACTACGCAAATTTACTTTGTCTCTGGGAGCAAATATAGTGACTCTGGAAATGATGTGAAATTAACTGATTTTGGTCAAACATTTGCAGTCATAAATGCTCGTGTAACACAGGCTTAGTTTTATTCCTCTGTGCATTTTACAATGTAAGAATTTATTCTCGCTCAGTAAGTACACTACACTACTGAGTTTTTTAATGAAATATAAGCAGATCAAGTCCAGTGAATAACATTAAATGGTATGGAGGTAAGAAGTAAACTGTCCAACGTTGAGACAAGTATCAAAGACAGACTAGTTGGCCAGGGGTTCATCCTACAGCAAGTAATGACCCAAAACATTAGAAGAAAAGAACTATAGATGGTGGCTTCACAATCAAAGCACAGTCTCTAGAGGTAAACTCCTTGGAGCTGTTTAGGGATGAACTGCACAGAAGACCATGGGAAAGCAACACGGATGTACAAGCCATAGTTTTGTAATAGTGCTGGTAAGAACTTTCTGTGCAATATTTGATTTTCATTGTAGAAAGTCACGAGTATGATTGGCTGCTGAGCCAAAAATTCAGATTGAACTTAGTTATATGAAAAGATTCTATGATTCCTTGTCAGACACTGAATTATGTACATTTAACAGTTGGATAAACTGAGGCGTTCTAAAAGTTTTGACCGGTAGTGCCCATGTGACCGAGAGAAGGAGATGCAGAAGGACATGTTATGTGGTCACACTATGCACTGGAGGCAAATGTGTCACAAACCAACAAACAACCATTTGAAGACCCACAAGAAAGGAAGAATGTAATTTACTGCTTGTGAATTTTGTCAAAGAAAACTGTAAAGCACAAAAACAAGTAAATTATTTAGACTCGAATTGTACTACACTGTGCAGAGAGATCACATGCACACACACACACTCACACACACACACACACACTCACACACACACACACACACACACAATCCTTAGTGTTCTCCGGTTGGCTAGGAATCAGACTTTGTTGAAAGAAAAATCCCTTCAACTCCCATCCTGATAGAGTCTATTGAAACGCAGACCCCACACCAAGACTAATAGCAATGGGAATCAGCTGAAAATATGTGACATAATCACATTAGTGTCTTGAAGAACACAAAGCGCATAGTCAACATCCCTTGATCAAGGCACATCTGGAGGGGCAGGGGACTTGAAACACAGTCCTGCCTTTCCCCCACTGAAATGAAAACAAGCTGTTTCACTATGCTTCCAGGCCAAAGCAGAACAAGAACTTTGACACAGTAATGGATTGCTCCAGAAGCCGCACAGCTTAATGTGAAGACCCCAGAAGAAAAAAAAAAAAAAAAGGGAGAAGGGAAGATCTTGAAAGGTTCTAAAATAACGCCCACTGCTTTCCCAGTGAGGTTGAACTCTGACCTCAAAGACTGAACATTCAAAGCTCCAATTTTTGCCATTCTCCTTTGAAAGCGAAGAGAATGACCCGTACAGCACTACGCAGTTGTCCCATCTATGTTAACAGTGATGCCTGATTATTCCAATGTTTATATCTATGATCTCTGTTTGATAGGTGCGTTTTAAAAAACAGTTAACAGGAGAAATTGATTAAAAGCAAAGAAAAAAAAACAGCTTGAGAGTCTTGAAAAACAGAACGAAATCTTTAAATCAAGGCTTCATCCACTCGTAAAAAGATTTCAAAAAGGATAATTAATTTTCAGAGGTAAACTTGAATCCTAAAATTATATACACCAAGTTGCCAAAGAGTTTCCAGCTGAGCACATACACAAGAGTTGACAGTCATTATAAGGGCCTTGTGCTTCGGTCCAAGTGTTCTTTTAAAATATGAATGCCAGTTAATATTTTCCAGAGGCCCTTCTACACACTTTTAATGCCCACTTTTTGTCTTCTCCCTATCCAAGGAACAAAGATTGGTTTCTGTTTCTGCTCTCAGCCTGCTGCGCGAGTAAGGGCCTGGCCAGCCCATTAACACCCACCTCAACATGTTCCATTCCAGCATTGGGAGCTAATTACAAACACTGGCTAGGCTTAAAACCTCTTACAGACAGCAAAGAAAGAAAGAATGAAAGAGCGAGGCGTTTGAGGGCGTTAGACAGAGAGAGAGTGGAAGAGAGACATAGAAGGAGAGAGAGAGAGAGAGGGTTGGTGGGGACTGAAGAGAGAGGGGGGAGGCCCCAAAGAGGCTAATGAATCCATAGGCAACTCCATGGCTCTGCTACTGCGTAAATAGTTGTTCACTATATGCGCTGCTACTTAGGCAAAATGGGGCTTCAAAATGTTCTGCTTTTGTCACTCATCAAATTCCTCAAGAGCACGAGCCCTGAAAGGTGTGGCTGTGTTTTATTCTCCTTGTGCCTCTCTCTTTCTTTTCGCCCTTTCAGCATTTATTCCTGTGTAGTGTGGAGTGGAGGGTGAGGGGTGGGGAGGGGGAGGGCGAGCAGGAGTGGCTGTAACCCCCCAAAATAAAGCCGTTCAAGTCTGTATTTCTGAGACACAGAGGAGGGCAAGTGTTAATGACAAACAGTATTTTCTGCCGTGTTCGAGAAATGCTGATTTGGTTATTTGGAGAATTTGGTTCATTAGCACAGTTTTCATGTTGTTTAATGAACTCGTGCTTCCGAAAAGTCAACCTTGAAATTAATTTTAACAACTAAACTTCAACTACACTTACAAGTTAGATTTTGTTTTTCTTTCAGTATAACTTAAAAAACTCTAAACAGTTTGTGAAATTTAAGATGATTAAATTAGATTATCATACTGATTATCTGTAAGGGGATTAGAAAAAAAACTGTTATGCAATCTATACTTTAAGAAATGCTGTTTTCCAAAAGCAGAACTCACCATGCATTTATTTAAAAAGATATCATTTTTTGAGTTATGTACCAAAACATAAAAGTTCTCTCTGTTTACAAAGCACCGAATGCAAAAGGATGGGAACATTTAAAGAACCTTTTGTTTGTAGTGATCGACGCCTTTGTGTCAGAAATCTAAAATCTCGAAAGAGAAAGTCAAAATACCTCATGATCACCCCGAGGAGAGACAGCACCTCATACCTTTGTAGTTAAAACTACAAAGATACTGCAGGGTCCTACTGCAGCTCTCACCCCAATCTATCTTTGCTAAAGACACATGACATGCGTGTGGCTGACATTCGCTCCGAGTTGTGGTTAGCGCAGTAGTTCCCACATGTAACTGTCTCTAATCAAGTCCCGTGCCTCGACGCCTGAGGCGCAGGGATCAGACAGATCTCAAAGTGTGCCATCAACCACAAATTACAGCCCTTGATTTGAGGTTAACTGAGAGCCACTCCTCCAAGAATAACAGAGACAGTTGTAATACCTAGATTGGCAGAAACCTGCGACATGGCTTAGGAGTAACACTTGGTATCAAATTTGGCTTGGAATCAGGGATTGTTAAAAATAGGGTACGAGGGCCACTCTTTGACCTTGGATATTGAGTATATTATTGTATGCTGGATTTCCCCCCAAAAACCTCACTGGCATCAGGGCATCCAGATCAGTCTGACCACTAACCTCTGTAATGGTGTAAGGTGAGAATCTTTTTAGTTTTTTGATTAGGAGAGGGAAAGTTTGGGGGTCTTGGCTCAACACCTAAACTTGCTGATAGTCTGGTCTATTTCCACATGCATGTGCAATCCAAATTCCGCTTTTTGGAACACTAAAGCCTTACACAGGTTACACCGCCTGCCAAATACCTACTAAAGCGACCCATAAAAATAAAGAGTAATGACTGTTTTATTTCACCTCGCAAGGAGGTTTTATCATGTGTACTTTTTGGCACGTAAATAAACAGGGCAGGAGTGAATGGTAGCGTCATAAGAAGCAGCACAATGACATTTCGGGTGACAGAGTTACACTTTTTTATGTAAAGGCTTACTTGCCAGTCACCTTATATTCAGCGCCTTTAGTTACCACATCATAAAGCTGAAGCAGACTTTTTCCCCTACTCTTGGCACCTCCTGCTCTTAAATCTACTTTTCAAGAATGCTTGAACTCGTTTGTTAAGATGTGAGCCAAAGTAAAGCAAAAACATTTGTCATCGGTTGGCTGTTGCGGAGGGGTGCCCCAGATGTAGCCCTGGTGCTGGCTTAAAATGCAGAGTGTGTGTGCACTAACCAGCTCAGCTCATGTGGCCCGTATAGGCAAGCGGCCAAGAGAAAGCGGCCTCCTACTGTTTAATGACAATAAATTTACTGCCCCACTCCGTATTGCTCTTGTATTTTGTAAACAAGGTTAATGCTCCTTTTAATTGAGCACCTGGTGACAGAATATGACCTTGCTCGTGGTGACACTTACCTGAACCACTACGTCCAACCATGGGTCAGGTTTTTTTAGCCAGTATATTTAAAAAAAAAATCACAATGTGCAAGTATTTGAAATCGTGGCTTCATCCTTTGCAGTTAATGACGCTCGTATTTTCACTCCTGTGTGTGCACGTCTGCGTCCAATTGTATTTACTTACAGTCGTCGACACGTTTCTCATGCCCACGGTTTTTGTGTCACTTATACAAATCTAAGCTAGCGCCTCTCTTTTGCTAAAAGAATAATTCTCCCTATCCTTTTCTCGAAATTTAAGAATTATGTATTTCTTTCTTCATCACACATAAGGTGGTTCTTATAGTACAAGTAAAAACTTAAAACCCCTTTATTATCACCTCAAAGGAGGGATTATGGCTAATTGAGCATTGTAGCCAGATAATTGGGCCCGAGGACCTATCCACATGGAGAGAATAACCCTCCTAGTCTGATTCTGAAAAAGAGACAAAGCCGGTGGGTGGAGTAATGTGAGTTAAGGGATTCTCACCAGCTCTTGTGAGAGCTTGTTTCACATACACAGCTCAAAGTGGAGCTAATAACTTAACGCTAGTGTGTTTTCATTCTTGAGGGGTCTTTCTCCTTGGAACCTAGAACATTCTCCCAGATCCTTTGGTAAGGACTCTTGAGGGACTTTGTTGAGCTTGCCAAATTCTTTACAAAGACTTTCCCTCTCTTTATCTGCCTCTGTCTCACTCTCTCACACACGCATGAACACACACACACACACACACACACACACACACACACACACACACACACACACACACACACACACACACACA
>JBBMJY010000021.1:13764259-13790014 GCA_037833715.1 Toxotes lorentzi
CACACACACACACACACACACACACACACACACACACACACACACACACACACACACACACACACACACACCAGGAAACAAGACATAATTATAATCTATTAAATGAAGTGAGTTAGTTGCATGTGTCATCATCTCAGCTAAATTTGTGATCCTGTTTGTACCATCTGCATTTGCAAATTAAGGGAGCAAAAAACAGCTTTTTATTCTTTAAAAGTGTTTTTATTGGCAAACAAAACTTTTTCTAGCAGTTGCCACTTCTTTGGGTCCAGGGGATAAAATAAGCACTCTAGCTTCTGTGTTTAAGAAAAGACTCAATAACTGATGTTTTGATAAATACATAAAACTTTTTTCTTCTTTGATTGAACAGAGCATCATAGCAAAGCTGCTTTAACCTGAATCTGTCTTCGCGGTGCTCAGATAGTGCTTGAAGTTGTTTTATTTACCTCCTTTGGAGCCAAATGTGTCTCTGTTGGCAACAGGATCATATTCCGCCACAACTTTCTCTGCCTTTATTTCCCACTCTGCTTCTTAACTGTCCTAGTAATTAAAAATCTTGTCTAAAATGTCACTCTATGATGTAACCCTTCAAAGTTTACACCTTGGAAAACAAACCCAAATATGTGGTGAACAAATACTGTTTATTGGGGTGTACTGTACATCTGAAGTACTGACGATTAGAAAGGTTTGGTTTCATTTAACTGTTTTACTGGACTTAATCATGTTTCATTTGAAAAATTATAACAACACAATAATGATAGCTAGCATCTTTCCTTTTCTTGTTGGTAATAGTGTGAGCTCAACATCCTGACATACTTGAGCTGCTGTCTGCAGGTCAAAAACACCATGGTTGATTGTGATGATAAATAGTGAAATTTAAACTGAAAGTGGCAACTGAGTCTTCTTGCCACCTTCTCCTGCACAGTACATTGTTGCAGGGTCAAGGCTGGCCCTAACAGCAGCTTTTTGGAAGTATGGCCCCAGAGGCCCATATTTTCTTTTTTCTGTACTTGTGTGGGATGTGCCATGTTAAACCTATACAAAAAGACATATTTGTTAGTTTTTTTTGAATAGTTTTCCCATTTGAGTTTCCTGGAGCTCAAAAGAGTAAAATCTGTAAGATTTTAAACCAGAAAATTGCTCTGCAAGTCAGAAGTTAAGCCAGTGGAAGTAAGTGTAACACTGCTAATGGGGTCTCAATCCTTCTGCAATGACCCTTACCCCCCTCCCATCCTCTTTCAAGACAAACAGTCCATGACTGCCCTTGACTCCTCCTCTGGTGCTGCAGCTTGATGCCCTAGTTCTCGCTTAGTGCGACCCTTGGTTGACAGTTCTCTCCAAGAGCCGAACTTAAGCTGCCTTTTGCTAAGCCTTTTCTGACGACAGGGGCATCAAGTGATCACCGATCTCAGTATGAGAGCACGCCCCCCAGCGAGAGGCTTGTTAGTGATCCTCCGTTGCCTACAGGAAGAAATGTCCTTCTGTTTCCGCTGTCCTGAAACTGTACTCAGAGACTGACGAACTGCAGAGCCTGCAGGTGTAAGATGACACTTTCAACAGTATAATATCAGATCAAAGTCTAGGCTATGGTCTCTCAGATGTACAGTTTTCCATACTGGTTGAATTCATGTTTGCTCAAGTAGGGGTTTTACATGAAACATTCTCTATACAGAATGTTCCTGCTTACAACATGCTAAATTAAATCTTCAGTCTTTCAATTCACTAGCCTAACTCCTGGCTAAAAATAATACTATCTGTGTAGTTTTTCTTCGGAGACATCCCTACTCACCATTTAAATCAGGCAAGGGCTTTAAACCACAGAGTCAGGATTTTATCCATTGTTGACAACACGTGATCAACCATAAACCTTTTGTGTAGATGGAAGAGTTAATACTATTACATTATGCTAGAACAAGAATTAATTTGAATTTGAAATGTTTTTTCTTTTGTCTTTTTTTTTTTAAGGAGAAATACTCTCATAGTAGAAGTGCAGCTGCATTTGACACAGCCCACCAACAGCTATATTTTCTGTCTTTTTGGTTATGCACACAATAATCAAAAAAATAATAGTCTGCATAAAACTTCATGGTCAGAGAATTGACTTTCAGTATTTATGGACCACATTTGTTTTCACCATCCCACATACTGTATTTTGTCTTTTTGCCAACAGTACAAGCAATACAGCTGTGCTCATCATCATGGCCAGGTTTCAGATGAAATAATGATTAAGGATTTGATAGTATGCATTCTCTGAGAAAGCTGCGGTAAAAGGTCACAAGGAAACATATGGGGAATAATAGCTAAAGGAGCATCACAAAGCAGTATGCTGCTTTCTGTTAGTATCACATAGGTTCCCATCGATAGTGAACTGTGTGCCAACCTCGGAATGAGAGCCAAATAATTGTATAAAGGTCAAAGATTTACTTTGTCTAAATCTTCTCTAAATGTGACTCATACGCAAACAGTTTACAATTTCTCTGTCCCAGTGCTGGAGGAAATGAAACATCGCCTACTGTCAGTGGGAGGTTGCCCCGGGGAACTGATTTAACGCTACAAAAAATAATTACACAGTGTTTAATGCAAGAGATATGCTAAAGAGGCCAATACACAGATAAAAGAAATGGCATTAAAAAAAGTGGTCATTTGTGACCATGCTACACTCTGTAGGCCGGTGATATTCAAAGTGGGATGTGGTGACTCCCTGGTGTTCCCTTGTGCATTGGAAAGTACTTTTACATCACAAGGCTATTTTTCTATTCACTAGGATTTTGCACTCCAGCATGAGAATCTATTCGCTATTATGGAAAACTCAAATTCTAATTTCAGACTTCAGTTCTGTGCTACATGAAATCTAAAACCAAAAAAATATTCTCCAGTTCCAGATGCTAAACCAGTCAGCAACCAACCAGAGAGTGTAAAAAAAAAAAGGGAAAGCTCATTTAAATTAATTTTCCCTTGACTCAAACAAGAGCAAACAGTTTGTATGAAAACAGTTCAAGCTAATTTGATTAGATAACAGCAACATTTCTTAGTGGCCTGGTAAAAGTTTTCAGCACTGTACACAAGGACCCATGGTAGCAGTCAGTGGTTAAACCACAGTAGCAGAAAGGTTAATACACTCAGCACATGTTGCCTCTTACAACAGGTGGTGCAGCACGATCGGCGGCTCCCAGCATTCCAGCTTTTCCATGCTGGTGGCCCCTGGTATTCTGGGATTTACGCTGCCTCCCCTCCTTTCAACCACAGAGGCCTGACTGACAAGCTAATCGTTGGGCTGGGATCCCCTCAGCTATTGATTCCACTGCAACACAACACCTCCCAGTCAATGAAACTGCAATATAATGCTTGAGCTGCAAAGAAAAGGGGAGTATTAGCATGTTGAGCAACTGGAAGAAATTTGCTGCTGCTGCTGCTTGAACTGCTTGTTCCTCGTTGCAGCTGCTGGTAGGTAGAAACAGAGCGGTACAAATAAAGTAGGGAAAAATGTGTCTCAGGGGGTAGAAGCTTGAAGGGGTAGGTTATTAAAAGCCACAAAGTGGAGCCCATGCTGGGCATAGAGAAATAGCCGCAGCATGGTAGAGGCACAATGGAAACGAAGGGGGTCTGCTTTCTAAATTGTTCTAATCCTTTGAGTGTTTTATTTCATTCGGTTTTGTAGTTTAAAAACGCTGCCTTGGACTGTGCGTATGCTGCGGCTCAACTACAAGACATCCAAAAAAAGGAAGGCTTTGTCAGACCAACTGTAAATATTTAAAAAGATAAAAAGGGATATTTATTGTTTTACTCAAAGATAAATATATTTCATTTGAAAAATTCCAAATTTTCCCCACAAAAAATAAGAATTGGCTCAAGTTCTTACAGATGTTGTCACAGATTACTATACAAAAAAAATCTGCCATCAAATATCACAAAGTTATTTGATCACTCCTTTTACTTTTTAGAAATCTATACCCAGCTACTCTAAATATTGATCTGCGAGGCACAATGGCGGCAACAGTAACCGCAATTAGTCGTATTACTGGTGGTTCCAGTCATTTAGTCAAGTATCCAATTTCCATGCTGTGTGAACACTTAATTAAAACAAATGTGTTACAAATATATATTGGGGATCAGCAGCCTTCAAAAAGCCTCTTGTGGCTTGGAGAGTCAATGCAACAAGGAGGATAGCAAATCAATGTCGCTGGTCACTTATACCACAGGGATTTAATCAAACGTGGATACTGACAACAATGCCCAGAGAGGACAGTGAAATTATGGCTAATAGCCTCTCTGGGAAAAAGACCAAACATGCTGTTTATGTCCAGTAAGACTTAAAAACCACTGTCGGCCATTCTTCATTGGAGATTAAATTAAAAATGCTGAAGCGCTTTTGAAAAACATACAATACTCAAACATTAATGAGAGCAGGCAGGAATACTCATATCTAGTGTTTGATGGGTGGTCATGCTTTCCAGTGTTTTCATGAGTGTCCTTTTGAATTTCCATATGAGTAACAATGTACTTACTGTAGTGTCAATGTGACCTCTTCTGATATTTGCGGCCTGTTAACATTAGGTCTTAAACATGTCAAGATAATTGAGTGGATCATATTTGGATGCAGTCAGAGGGCTGTGTTATTCGTTTCCCAGTATGACATGCAAATTAATTACTGGCAGCACAGGCAAAATCTGTTGCTACTGTACTGTATATAGCATTCTAACAAAGCAACCTAATGGAAACAATGAAAATTGCATTTTATTATCAGTGTACAAAGAAAAAATCAAATATATCAATGTGTCAAATTTACTTGCTTACAATCCCTTACAATCTCTCCAATACAAAACAATACCTACATGCCAATGAAGGCATGTCGATTAAGGTCAAACGCAAAGTCAGCTATCCTGAGGACAACAAATCGTCCTTGTGGGAAGTATGACACAGCAGCTATAGTTGGTGATTAAAGTGAAAGCTCATAGTTGTGGTTTTAAGGAAACCAGTGTTGACTATTGGTAGGAGAAAAAGGCAAACTGTGGTCTCTAGTGTTGAAATTACACACTTTGCACTAGCAATCATCCACTCCAACCTAATCCCAAAGAGTTTTTCGAGACAGCACAACAACATCTTGCAACTTTTGCTTTTGCGAGCCTCCAAACCTGTCAATTAGACACAAATGGCACATTCACAAATTTTCACACAAGCAAAGCTAGGTAAGGAGTGAGCCTCATTTAGGAACCTCATGCCTATAAATCTCAAAGCAGTCTGGATAACTCAGTAACTTAAAACAGAGTTCATGCCTAAAAAAAATTCAGAAACAAAGTGATTAGTGGTTTTAATTATTTTTAAGAGCGTTCGGTGACTTTTGATAAACAATTTGTGATGACAAGTGTCCAACCTTGGCAAAGGTATGACTCTCTCCAACGACGTCCTAATCATTTTGTCGTGTTCAAGATAATGAAGGAATCAGTAGCAGATGGTTAGTGCACCATAAATAGCAAAGGTAATTAGAGAGCCTGTCAAAATAGAAATGTGCTGTTCAGGTACGAGAAAAAAAAGCAACCGATTCTTATAACTGATGGCCCAAGTTTTCTCAAGGGTGTTACGTAGAATCCCTCAAAGAGCAGAGCAGATGATTAGATTGTCTTTAGGAGTGTAATTACTGGTTAGTTACTGTTTTAAGAAGGTTTCCCAATGCCAGCTGTGTTATTGGACCCAGTGCCAGATGTGGATGTGTTATTGTGCAGTTTAACAGTTAGAAAATTACACATAAAAGTAAAATGCATAAGATGTACATGTTTGCTGCAGCTTAGCCATAAGATTTATTGAGAACACTGCGTGCTTTGTTTTTTACCTTGGAGGGAAAATATACAGAGTTACCATATGAATGTACGGGATATTTGGATGCAAGGAATTTGATCCAAAAGTGTAGAGCAACATAATTACATTTCAGGCAAACAGGAGAAAGACAGCATGATAATAATGCTTTGCAATCCTTTGAAATGGAATGAGGAAGTCATGCTTTGTTTATATATGTGAGTGTGTATGGAGCACTTCCTTTGTGAACTTGAATAGACAGTGACATGGTTTTGCTGAGGTATATTCCACATGTTGTGTTAGCACTAATGCCCTTATAACTCAAACTTGTGGACGTTTTAAAACGCACTTTAAACTCAACAAACATGCATTAATAGACGAAAAGTACTCAAATCCACTCTGTGCATGATTGAGTTTAATCCATGTTTTAACATTGCACAAACTAAATAAACATGTATGTGGTGCAGCATGATTCATAGCTTAAATATGACGGCAGCTATTGTTGTTTCTGGGTTTGTTTCCTTGAATTGCTTTAATTGGATATTTGAATCTAGGTTACTGTTTTTCAGGTCATTCTCAGGGAGACATGGGCCAAAATATCTTGGAGTAAATGAGGGCCAAACTGTTTTCTGAATATTCCCTGTCCCCTAACAGTGAGCCTGTGCTCTGCATAAACAGTATTGCTCCGACAACATTTTTCAGTCCTCAGCCATTTCTAGGGCAAACTCGGACCCCTGGGAGTTTACAGAAATATCCACAATATCCGAGTGGCTGGCTTTTTCTGAGGCTCACCTTTGTTGTTTCCAAGGGCCACAAAAGTCAACTGGAGCTACTCGACATCTGACAACCAAAAGTTATGAAATCTTTCTTATTTGCAGGTTTCTGGAATTGGCAGCACTCTGCACCTTTTCTTGTTTTTTTTTTTTTTTGTTTTTTTAAACTCAGTGTGTCAGCAATATCTTATAGGACTTTCAGGCAAATCATGCAACATTTCTAAACCATGCTGTGCAGTAAATTTATGTGATCTAATTAGAGGTTAAAGAGATTCTAAAATGATAGCACAATAAGTACACATAACATGTAAAAGTAACCAGGTATCATGAAATAAACACCCCTCACCCAAAGACTAAATCTACCTTAAAATCAAATTAAAGTTTCACATTCACACAGTGCCATTACTGTAATTTGACATTAGAGCTTGAGGTGAATTTTCCATAGGCTTTGATACATAATCTTGTTCCGAACATTTAACTGCTTCACCAAAACTATGGATGGTAACTTTTAAAATGAGATGAACAAGCGTACACTGAGGGTTTTTCTGGGTTTTATTCAATTTAAGGGCCCATAAAAACTAAAATTAGATTTGCGTGTGTCAAGTCTGTAGTTCTAATTCCACATGTTCAGGAGATTTCCAGTAAGAAAAAAAAAAAAATACAAGCATGGCAATGAGTTTCCTAAACATTGCTGACAGACATTCAAACAGATCAAGACTGTTCTTCATTTTCTTCTCAGCAGTCATCTGAACTATTTTACTGTATAGGGTTAAGCTGTGACCATGGGTTATAAAAGTTTCAACTTAATTTATGACAAATTAAGTTTTCTGGTCAGTTTGGTGAGTTGAATGGCAATAAATACTGGAGTACCCATGAGCCTCATGAGCAATTGCTTCTGAGACCATAGCCAAAGTTTTTTACTGCAATGATTTTTGGGACTTGCACTCGAATCTCTGTATCTTCAAAAATGTTGCCCAGAGTTTTGTACCTTTTTCATTTAGTTTTGTCAGTGCAGTTTCCTCCCTGTTTAGACTGATGGTTCAGCTAAGGTAGTCTTTTGCCTATCCAAGTGTTAAAAATGCTAGAACATTCAGTCCCGTAACATTGTCCATGAAATTTTAATTTCCAGAGCCACGGTCACCTGTAATACTGTAACTCCCCTCACTCTGCAACGCTATCTCTTTTCTTCATGTAAGACCTGTTTTTGGGCAAACTGATTCTCAAATGGAGTTTTTTTTACACAAAAAACAAAAAGCACACACACACCAAACACATTTTTATTGCTGGACTGAACACTATCCGTTCAGTGCACAAGTTAATCTCTACCATGTCATCAGTTGTTTGCAAAGCCTTTGACAGGTTGATAAGCAGAGCAACAGTAATGCTTCCTATCAGCTGTATCCCAATATCAATTATTACTACATATGGTGTTGTAATTCTACTGTTGCTAAAAGAAAAAAACAAACAAAAAAAAAAAGGTGATTCCAAAAGGATCAATTGAATTCTAATCATCAGGAAATAATGAAATCTAACTGTGATTTGATTCTCCTTTAACTTTTTTGATAACGTTTGTGTTTCTGTAGCAAAAAAAGAAACAGAGAGAAACCCTTACAGTCCTGCAGCATGTAACTTTGAGCACTTGAAATGTCAGGCATAGCACAGCAAATTAGTAATATCCTGTCTGTGTGTATGGCAGCAGGAAGTTAGAGATACATCCTCCCCTCTGGCTGAAGGGAAGGAAACAGTGTGAATGCAGAGGATGTCACTGACCTCTCTGAAGAGAGTCAAGGCTTGACCTTGAAGCCTAGCTGACTAAACACAGGGCTTAAATCACTCAGGGCAGAACATGGATTTCACTAGCACAGTGCCCTTATGGTCTGACATCCCTATTACATTATACTGTGTTTAATAATCATATATGTAGGCCTATGGAAAGAAATATTTAAATACAGATTTTTGAAATGTGACACTTGCAAAAGTTTGCTACCTTACACTGTTTTAAATTTTGTCACGTGAAGCACATCAGTTGGTGTCACTCTATAGAGATTCATTCAAACTGAATGCAGTATCAGTAGATTCATTCAGATAAAACTGTGACAATTAGATAACTCTACATTAGATGCTTATCTAGTTCAACACACATACTGTCTTAAAGTCAACCCTGTACTCATCCCACAAACCAAACATTCTACATGCGTCAGATCATAAAGGTAAGAAGCAACTTCCTGGATTTATGAGCCTACAACATGGGATAAAACCATTTGGTTTTTATTATTCCATTTACTCTTAGCCGGACCACAAAGTGGTTCTGAGAGCCTGTTTTATGTATTCAGCTGCCTTCCCCTCAACAAGCATGTGGAGCCGCTTAAATAAACCATCAACCAGAGCACAGCTGCAACAACAACCGATCGATCGGAGGCAGGTTACCGTCTGAACACTGTGCCGCCAGCACGCTGGCTTCAGCAGGTGGGGTGGGAGTTGTAATTTGCTGCTGAAGGGCTTTTGTGCCTGCCTGACTTCAGAAAAACTGTAACTTGTGCCTCCCTTGATAGATAGCCATGAAGGCTGATAGAATGTGTGTGTTTGGGAGAGATTCGCCGCTGTATAAACAATCGACTCCCTACCTTCCACAACATCTGGGAACTCTCAAGTATTGAGGCAGAAACAAATAACCAGGGACTTGTTAGTTTCTGATTAGATTTTAAACAACTCATCATGGCTCATGGAGTTCCCCTGACTGCGCTGTGTGGCTAGTCATGCAGGAATACACAAGAACAAAAAAAAGCATAAAGGCAAGACTAAAAAACAAATGAACATGAAGAGCTCATCAGTATTCAGACATGCACTTTCAGGAAATATCATAAACAACAAGCTTATATGTTTTTTTTTAATGCTTCCAGTCAAGAGTTTTTTTTTTTTTTTACCAGTTTTAAAGAAAGTCTTTTCTGGCTACAATAAAGCAAGTTCTGCTTTACAGATGGGGCCTCACTGGCTTGACGAAGATGGCGATCTCTCAGTGGTATTTACTTTCCTGAATTCTATGCTCTCACTCTCCTTAATCTCCTCATTCAAACAAACAAGCAGCATCAGATTCTTCTCCCCGTCAGTCAGCTCAGTCATGTTTGCCAGCTCTCCTTGAATGAAGACCGTCCACATTATCAGTAATCCTCTTGTCTCTTGGTCTAAAGTCTGGATGAGCACTGTGAGTCAAGTCTGGACCTTTCTTTGGCTTAGAATAAATAAAGGAATTCCTGTTTGCACGACGAATGACTTCCATTCCTTGCATAAACCACATAACCTTTATCACGGTGCACTAGGTGTGTGCATCTGTGCCACTCTGGGCCAGAGACGATGTTATAATTAAATGTATTAACAAGAACTGACCCGAGTAGCAAAATCACTCATGATGCTTCGATGGATTAAAAATTGAGTTTGTGTTAAATTCATAGCAACACATACCATAAATATACAGTTGCAGCCTTTCAAAATTACATCATCATGCTTTCACAACTTTTATGGGCACAGCTGTACAACCTGTCCACCCAGTTGCACAACAAGCTGAAGTATAACACAATGTCAAACAAACTATATCTTCCTCACACACCTTGTTGTATTAGTCTTGTGTATGTGCTGTCTGTGCGTACGTTTGACACATTGTCTCTCTCTCTCTCACACACACACACACACACACACACACACACACATAAGATCACACAATCGTGTCAGCTGCAGCTGAACTTTTGCACTGCAGCACAGAGCAGGTTCTGCCCCTGCAAATCCGGTTGCTAGACAATCTAAGCCAATTACAGTATGGGGGCAAATGGTTAACCTCTATAATATACATTTCCCAGCCTCCTTCTCTGAGCTTGCTTGTCATCCCCAGAGCAGAGTTATGCACCAGGGCCCAGTGTCCCAGGCGACCCAGTTTGAATTGGCTCAATTCATTAAGCCAGGACCCGTGCACAAGCCCGAGTTCACACGGCGAAGACACTTGCAGCAAACAGCTGCTTCACATTCCTGATGGGAGGGCCAGGCAGATGTCCAAGGAAAATCAAAGGGAGAGACAGGGGAAAGTTTATGAGCCAGCGTTTGCCAACCTCAACGAGAAGCTCTCCATCCCCTCCTCAAAGACAGGGTGCAGCTGGCGGAACTCGCAGCCCTGTCCTGTTTGGGGCTCCCCTGGTTCTCCCTCTCCCACTCACAACACTGCAACAACTCAACATGCTGACAATATCAGTTGTCTCCTCGGTGCTCTCTGTTTGAACCACAACCACTTTGGCACCAGAAAAGGTGGTCTGGCTTGAAGGGCTGGAGTAGTCATTAAATTTTATTCCTTTGACATTGCTACACTGGATTCATTGTTCAACATTAAACCAAAAAATAAAAGTTAAGAATTTGCAGCCTTTAGAAAACAGGAATTAAAAAATGAGCCGTACCTTTTGTTAAAAACATTTCGTTTGGCGTCTTCTTAGAATTTCTACACGCTGTTTTATGAGGTTAAGTCAAGGATGAGACTTCACTGGTTTTGAAGGTGTAATCTTTTTGACAACATAAATGACAGGTTTATTTTCATACATTACTGAACAGCTCAGGTTTTTGATAGGATATCATCATCTTGTATTTCCCAGATGATCACAATTGAGAACACAGTCTTGTTTTACTGCTGTGTTTAAAAAAACAACTAATGTGAACAAACCTTTATTTGGTGTCTACTTACTTATTCTTTGATTCCCTTGAACTGGTAAAGTTAAGTGAGGACAAGATTGTCCTAGATGCCCAGTATGCAATTTTCTGACCATTTAACTACAGTTATATGTCCATGTATTATTAAAGAGCTTTGAGAGGAAATAACTATTTTGTGTATTCCTAAAATGATCATAATTGGAAGCATATGCCTGCTGCTTTTACTGCTGCATTTACAAAAATCTACCAATGTAAACAGGCCTTTTACAGAATCAGAAGACATTGATTGCAATTATTCTGAAAGTGACAGTAGGTTTTGCAGTGCTCCTGTTGTGGATTTTGGTGGTGGGATTACAACTAAGTTGCTCTGCACTTGGCTCTCAGTTTGTTCCTTTGAAGGCAACTTTCAAATACCACAGTGCCTGGAGCACCGCACAGTCCTCTCATTCATCACTTTACAAACAAGGACAGGAGCATGGTCATGCTTATACTTCTCTCTCTGTGATACTTTTTCTTTGTCCTGCGTGCCACCTCCTAACCCACAACTGTCTCGGCTCCATCCCCCTCCACCACCCCCACTCATCTCCACCCCTGCTCCACTGCACACAAACACAGCGGGATGCCAGTTGTAATCACTGTTGGACACAATTTCAGGGACAATTTGAAGACTATTTATTATCCTTGGTCAATAAAAAAAAGGGGGGCAAGCATTTTGTGGTTGTATGTTCATTTGCAACCTATTGACAGGTTTATAAATGGATCAGTGACATAGTAATTACTGTACATGTATAGTCTTTGTGTGTTTTTCTGTTTTAATTCATTTCGCTCATTTTGAATGAATACATTTAAAGTTCTTTACATGCTTCCGATTTGTTACTCAAGTGCAATTTGAATTTTAGTTACACTGTGCGCATAGACTTTTCGTGTCAGACATTGAAAGATATGCTCGTTTCCCTTTAAGTGTATTACCTACATAAATTTACCGCACATAGATAATTTATCTGTAATGTAAAATCCTGTCTGGCATCTAACCAACATTTAATCTACAGTGGTGAGTAAGCTCCTGCCTGGTTACTAAATTGAATATGAAGCCTGAGAGAGTTCCCCTGGGAAAAGTGGTGATAAAACTACTGGTAAATGGTGCTGTATCCATTCGTAGCCTCTTCAGATTAGGTGGATGGGACAAAGTCCCCTCCAGGGGAAAGTTCCTCAGCAGGGCTCCAGGTAACACAAACCTCTTAATCACACATGACCTGGCAGCTAAGAGAGAGTTAAGCAGCAGCATGGGGCCTCCCATAGTGTTCCCTCCCTTCCTACAACATCATTAGCAGAGGCACATGGCCTGCCTGCATCTATCCCAGTGTTTACAAACACCATCATGCCAGGAAAATCATGGCTTATTTTAGACATTTACTTATGATGAATCTGAGAGCTTTACAGTACAATGCATACTAAACTATCCGAATCAAACAAATCCCATTTTAAGCCAAGACTTTGGTGTAAACATTTGTAATCTGCCGTGCCAAATGTGACAGCCACTGTAGTATTAGTCAGTTCTGACGAAATGCAATTAGTGTTTTTCGGCAGCAAATAAAAATCATTACTAAAACATAATCTTTCAGCCTTTTCAGCTCAGCTGGAAAACAAGGTGTTTATATGCATTTGTATGGGATTGTATTGTATAGATCTCTCCTTCAACATAGTTTTAGTGCAGCACACACACAAGTTCCATTTATCAAAGTGAACTTTTAAGGGGGAAAAAACAGTCCTGAACAGTGGTTGAAGGTTTATATGTCATCAGCCATTAGAGCGACCCGGGGTGGTGCTCAAGTTAGAGGAAAAGTCTGTGTGCCCTTGGAAAAAGCTGACAGCGAGGCCTACATTATTTCAGGAGAAGTTTATAAATATATCTAATATGTACATCTGTGACAGGAACTGGCTTAGCAGTGCTATGAATAGTTTAATTTTATCAGCTGGGTATGACCATCACAATAACTCCTATAATCGATTATCTGGATTATAAAGTTTATTAATTTCGCTTGATATTTTGTTAAGGAAGAAGATATGGTATGCTCTACTTAATTACTGCAAAAAAGAAAAAGATTTGGTTTGGGTCTGGTTTTTCTTCATTAAGTCAAGATTATTGTGCACTATCCCTAAAAATTAAGTTTCAAGCCCAGTACAACTGAGAAACAAGAAACAAGAGATCAAACATTTTTAAAGGATTTTAAAACTATAGCACTGGTTTAATGACTTCATCTTATATCACAACAGTAACATACACCGTTGACTGATGAGGATGTAAGCCACAATATCACCACATTAAAACCAGTAACTGGTTTTCTATAGTAGTAATAGTAGTAGGACCTGTATAATTTATAATAGCAAATTTCTTACTGACATTTGATGATGATTAGATATTAAGATATATTATTATAATACAACATATTATCATGAACAGTGCAGCTGCATGAAGAAAGTGTGAAAGTGAAAATCAACTCCTTCAACGCTTTAGGTTTAACTCTAGCATAATGTAATTTGCAAAATTCAAAGTGCATGGCTTTGGCAACAACTTTTGCAAGGGGCAAAGGCTAAAGGTGGTCTTTAAGACCTGGGGCAGTTGGTCCAAGAGCTGGAATGCAGAGGGAGGCTTGTAAATTAGAGACCTAATGAAAACTCTCTGGTGTCCAACTGAAGCAATCATCTGGTTAGAATCAACCAGTTATTCCACTAATTTCCCTGCTGCTCGCTCCAAGCCCTCAATGCCTAATTTAGAAGAAAAGTGCATGTTCCATTTTACACACCTGCAGTTTGAACTCAAGACTGCGATCCCTTCAGCAAAGTTTTTCTTCTCTTTTTGTATGAAGGGAAAACAATAAACCAATGTGAAAGCATCTTTTACTAATTTGTTACTGACTTGTTTTTTTTTTTTGTTATGTTTTTTTTTTAATTATTAAACTGCAAGAAGTTTTTCTGAACACTAAAATGATCAATGCTAGAAAATCTTTTCATGTAATACTTTAAAAGATTAGATGAATTTTAGGATCAGCAGTTGCCTGAAACAAGGTCTAAAACATCTCCCCAAAGACTTGGTCACTACCTTCCTTGGAGTTATTCAACCTTTCACCCACTGGGCCCCCCCCGAATCTGACCTTTAACCAGATGCCATTTGCTTAAAATCTCCCTGCCAGTTTCAACCTCTGGAATCTGCAACACATTATAAGAGGAGAAGGGAACAAAGGCAGTAGATTAGAGGCCGGTCTGGTTATTAGTTTGCTGATACAGTTTTACAAGGGTCAGATGCAATGATAGGGAAAACAAGTTGAGGAAGTAAAGGTGTTTCAGAAGCTAAAACTAAAGGCTCCTGATAGAGATGTGGACAACTTTGAGCGGATGATGCAACTTTTCTTAACAAAAAAGGAAAAGATTCACAGTTTGAAAGATATATTAATGTAAAATTGAGAGGCTGTTTCAGAGGAATACAGTATAAAGGTACATCTGTAAGTCGTAAGTTTTACAAGATTATAGTAAACTGTCTTTCAGAGCATAATCTTTCTGTTGCATTGCTGTGTTTTATCTATTTCTCTTTCCAGTGGCTGCATGTGGTCTGAATATCAAATGATTCATTTCTCCTGTTTTTACTTCTCATCTTTGCTTGCTTTAAATGTCTTTGTGGATTTTGCTCCCCCTCAATCTCATATTATCTCAGTTAGAAAGTGTGTTTTGACCAGGGAGGGCGGCAGTGAGTGGAGGTGCTGATGTATTGAGCAAAGTTGCTTGTCTTTGCTGAAAGCTTTTGTTTCCTGGGGCTCTCTATTCATCACAAAGCCTTTGGTGGGAAGAGACATAAAGACAGGCTCTGACCCTGGTGTGAGCCCTTTGACCTCTGCGAACCCAAGGGGACAGATTTTCAGCAACTGTGCAATCACTATTAGTTGACCGCAGGGTCTGTAGTGGAAAATGGCTGGAGCCAGACAAAATGAATGGAGGGACATGGTGGGAAAATCTGGTAATTTATAGAAGTTGAGAGTCCATTTCAAAAGAGGTGATGGTGGATCAGCTGACACGTGGGGTCAAAGGTGATGTTTGGGCATGATTTCCTGCCTGTGTTACTGTAACATCTGTGTGTTAAGAGACGTCTGGGACTAAAGCATTCTGACCCTCAGGGGCGTAATCGTGAAAAAAAAAAAGTAAACCCTACAGTTAAGATTGCTGATGTCAATGACCACATTTGACATAAAGCCCTCTGGAGCTGCTTGTGACAAGATAAAAATCCTCACACCATTGGAAAAAAAAAAAAAAAAGTTTTTTGCTTTAAACTATTGCCGTGCATTGAAAAAATTATAATGGTTACTGCAGCATTAAATCAATCAATCAATTAGACAATTTTTGAATAACTTACTACCACAACTTTCATTAGCCCACTTCATTAAATTCACTTTTAAAGACACTTTTAAAGATTCTCCTGTAAAATGGCTCTGGTCATGCCTCTCCTATGAGACTGGCTGTGATAAAGTGGATCGTTTTGGCTCTTGCACTGTCATCTACAAGTGTCCAAGTAAAGAAATACTGGGAGTCCCCAGCCCCAGGGCTAGCCATTAAGTAAATTGGCCTCTCTAGACCTATAGCTGTGTCACTGTCCGTGACGAGCTGCCACCTATTTGACCCAGGGATAGGAGTCCAGTGCTGACCAGCAGCTGTTCTGAGGGCTTGTCTTTCCAAGCCTGGGAAGTGGTTCCTAATTAGCCTCCCACACCCATAAATGTGTCCAGTAGGTCAGTCACTCCACACTCATTGATCGCACTGATGTGGTCCGTGCTGAGGTTTGACTCCAGCTCCTTCATCAAAACGAGTGAGAGACAGTAGTGTGACACAAGCAGCCTGCAAGTGTCAATAAGACCCTCAGAGGTAAACTTCCTATTGAAGCTAATAGATAAGTTCGTTGGAAGTGTGGTTTTATAGAAAATGTGTGTGTTGATTAATTTAACATGAGATAGAATCTTTGATTGTAGAGGTGAAGCAGGATGAAAACAGTATAATTCTTGTACCGTTTCTATCGTCACTGGTGTTCTCTTTAGATTTATCTCTAACGTCCTATTACAGACATCATGACCGGGTCAATACTTCAGTGGTAACAACTGCTGGTTATGACGGTGATGATAAATGGAAGGACCTACGCTAAGCCCGAGCACAATATCATCTCTGGCATGTCAGACACAGGGTTCTCTTTTATCGAAGTCACAGGAAACAAGTCTTGAGGGCCTGCCCCTCCACAATCACTCCTCCAGATATTTTTCTCGTCCTTCTCTACCCTCCATGAGTTGTTTTTCTTTCATTTAGCTGGCCTCCACCAATAAAAATGCAAGCCAATTTTCCAGCGCATTAACCCAAGAGATCTTTAATACACAAGAGTTTTGGTGCAAAGGGGACGGCAAGGCCTCATGGAAAGATGGATGGGCCTGCCGACTAAGAGTGGGCAGTTTTCCCACTGCCCTGGTCTCAGCCTGGGACAAAGGCCTCATTGAGTGTGATGCTTGACATCAGCATCATAAACTAGTCATTGCTACAAAGACTCTGACACTTTAAAGTACCAGCTACTGCCGCTTTCTTTTCTCTCCTTGTTACAGCATTGCTTAGGCTAATCACGTCACTGGCAGTTGTTCCTTTTTCTCTGCAGATGCCAACACAAAGAGTTTAAATGTAAAATAATGTCAACAGGAATCGCTTATGAGAGTTTCACTTTCCTCACTTTGCAGTTCTCTGCAGAATATTAAACAGACAGATCTGCAAGATTCCAGTTTATCTTGATTTTAGTGACACCTTTGGTGATAAGCAGTCGTTGCTTTGGTGTTGTGCCCACACTAAGTGTAATATAATTATGATGTGAAAAAAATGTATGGTTTAAATCATAAAAACTCCTATTTATTTCCCCCAGTTTATATGCAAAAATCACTAAACCCGCAAGTGCATCACTTCCTGACAGACACAGGGTGTTGTCGAGGAGGAATGATGCTCTCACATTTAGCATAGTACATATTACTGTAAAACCTTATATATACCTACAAGTTGTGTACTCTATTATATAATATCAACAAGCAATTTGGAGTATATTTATGAGATGAAATATATATATTATTAGCTAAAGCATCTGCCTTAATTGGCTTGAGGCCATATGCCCCTGGACACTGTGTATTATGTTAGGGAAGAGTTTTTTTTAAACTCTTCATATATTTTGAACTGTTGATTTGCATTACTGTATCATTTACATGCTTGAGCCTGATCAAAGTGGATCAGAATTTCTGACTGTATTTAACAGTCAAACACGAAGTGTCGCTCATCAACAACATTTTCAATAACTGAATGAATAAACTACGTCAATTTCTTGCAGATTACCAGGCCTAATTTCCCACTAATTTAATTACTGCTTACATCAGTTACAAGTTTATGGTCTAGTTAAGTGTATACATCTCACACTGTTGCTACATAAGACACTTCCAATATTATTTTAACAGAGAAGGATTACGCAACTGAAAAAAAAAAAAACCCAAACAAAAGCAACAGAAAGCTCAATAACCCTAAAGTCAATGGCATCAATAAGACAAGGAGATGTGAGTATGCCCATGTCAATGGAAGTCTGATCCTCAAACATGATGTCAGCTCAAAGCCAGTTTCAGATTCTCAATGTCATGGAAAAAGGGTGCACTTTAATAGATTAAACACAGAGAGCCAGACAACTGTGCTGCCAGGGAGGTGCTGATGGATGCAGTCACATTTAATATGAATTCATGCTGTAAGGACCACGCTGCATGAAACATGAACAGCAGAGAGCAAATATTTTACCATTTTTGAGCAGAAAAAACAAAGCAAAAACCAGTATAACATTTCTTGGGAAATTAGTCAGTTGCTACCATACAACATTTACATATACAAGGAAGGGAATTAAGAGAGAATGTAATATTACATTGAGAAATAATATGTTATTAAGATACCTTATGAGGTGTTTTAGAATTTAAGGTATACAGTTTAAGATTTGTCATATCAATTGAAAGATGAAGGCAGAACAATACAACCTTTAATACTAATCTTTTAAGATTAGTTACAATTTTTAGCTTAAATTGTCAGCTCTATGTTGTTATCTCTCTCTTTTACATTTATCTACACTGCTTTCATTGATCAAAGCATAATTATGTTTGACTTCAAGCAATATGCAATAATTTCTCTCAAGGGACATAGCTGCAGTACATTAGGATACAAAACATCCAGACAGGGAAAAAAAGAAAAGACAGAAACAATGTTTTTATGTTTGTATCTGTGAGAGTGAGAGAGAGTGAGAAAAGGGGGAGGGGAGGGTGTAGGGGGTGTTGTAGGGTGAAGCTCAGACTGAACTCATATACAGGGAAACAGCTGCTTCACATTGCTAACCCCTGGAACAATGTGAAGATAGTATGTTTAGACAGGTTTGGGCAAGAATGGAGGTCACCAAACCTTTAGGGGAGACGTCAGTCCTATCTTTCAGCCACTGGAAACACACAGTGAAATAACATTAGTCCTCGCTGGCATCTACGGCAGTTTTACTATGCTCCAATCCTGCTGGGTAATGTAGGAAGAATTTGAAGAAGAAATGAAATCTTCCTCTATTGGCTCCTGTTTATTTCCTAAGCGAGTTTGTTACAGAGATGCAATTACCCACTGAAGTACCAGACCACCTGTCACTAATGTTGTTCTGCATGGGTACAGAGGGATCCAAGTTGGTCCGATCACAGGCCTTAAAGAAGGCAAAGACCTCAAAGAAGTGTGGCACTATTCATCGTCGTGACTGACAACGTCGCAGCTGCCCCATCGATCTATAGGGCAAAGTACTCCACTGTGTTTTTGTCACCTATTTACTCAGGCATGTGTAATTGATCCTTCATGTGTTAGGGAAAAAAAAAATACTTCAAGGTCTGGAGATTATCACCCTTGCCAGCTGGCTCACATGTGCCTTTGAGTCTATATTTAAAAACAGTAAAATGATGAAGAATGAGTCAACAAGGAAACCATTACACACTGGAAAGCCAGTGGCAGCTTAAACGTTCCTGACAGAGTGTGTCAATACAATAATACCTTATCTCTGAAAGAGCGTACAGTCACCATTCTGTCACTCTCCTGTCAATACCCTGTCATGGTTTAAGTATGTTGTGATTGCCTTGAATTTTATGCACAGGTATGTTGTTCATTATTTGAAATATTAAACGATCTTATTATTAAAGTTTCACATTTAACTTAATGTCTTTTGTCTTTGTATTGCTTTACACAGAAATTGAATTGTTATGCTAAACTGTGTGAGGTAATCTTCACACTGAACCAGCATCCATGCCATCCTCTCTTTTGAATGACTGTGGTATTATTCTGTTAATACTTATCTGTCCTCAAGTCCTTGACCTCCTCGAATTGTAAACAGGCTTTTTACACCACTCTCAGCACTCTTTGACCAAGAGAGTTTTGTCGACAGTGGGGCCCAGAGATAAGCGAGCAGGGGCTGAACCTGTTCCGTCCTGCACTGCCCTCTGCAGCACCTCTGCTCCACACTCAGTCAAATTTCTCCCAGCGCTGCCGGATCACATGGGTTAATCTCTCCTGACCCCGACTCCTCAAAAGCACAAGCCTGGCTCTTTTGGACTCAGTCCCGGCGTGAGCGCAATGCAGTGCCATGGAAGCAGACCCCACACACATCCCCATGTTCACTGGCACCAGTTTGCAGACTTCAGAATAGTGAAGATAAGGTACAAGAATGTCAGGAAGTCTGACACCAATGAGCGGCGTGGTAAACAAACAGTTGCAGACGTCTGCCCGCATCCCCTGCCTCTTAACGACCTTCAATTCCACCCTTTTAAATGTCAAGCTGTAAAATATGGCTCTTTGGTAGAGATTTTATGTGGAAAAAAAAAAAGAAAAAATCTGAGTGTTTAAATCTGATACCGAAATGATACCGAAATTTACAACATTAATTTCATTACTGTATCATGCTTTTAACTGAATTTTGATTAATATCCTAGAGCAAAGTTTTAGCTTTCTAAAACAAATTCTGATTTTTTTTTTTTAATCTCAAAATAATTGAGATTTTTTTCAGAGGACTGAAAAAGATATAAATGAGACACAAAATAATAATTGTGTAACAACATACTAAGCTTTACGGACAACTCTTGTAAAATCAGCCTTAAGTGCTAACAATAGTTAATGCAGTGTTTATCTTTTAGTGTCATTAAAAAAACAGCAGGTATTAATTAAACATTACATAGCCATAGGATGCCTATACCTAGAACTCATTATATTTGTGCTGCATACTTAGTCAGACAGTCCCACTGCAGCACCTTGCCAAGTCAGTTAAGTACATATCACACAATATTGTGTGTGACATGTCCACAGAGGTTGCAGGTAGCGCTGAGAGGGAACACTGACAATTATATATGCATGAAAGGTAAAAGGAACAGAGCGGGATTTCTACTGGGAGACCAACACTCTGATATCCTTCCCCGGTACTTTGATCCCTCTGGTGTAGTGAAGCAAAAAGCCAATCATTCTTAACCACATAAAAGTTAACAGAGCATGGCCTGGTATTTAGCTTTATGTTTATCTGTGTTATTAATGTGGGCAAGAGGAGCGTGGCCTGTCACTGCGGGTCAGATTGACAGGTGCTGAGCTGTTCTGACGCTGTGATTTCACAGCCTCTTTGCTCTCTGCTTCAGGTGAGTGAAATGATGCCTGCTTTAATAGGGGACTTCAGACTGACACGCGGAGGAGTATCATATGCCTCAACAACAACAATTGTCACACTGCTTTATACTTTGCGCTTTTCTCCCTCAAAGAATAAATAAAGCTTCGATGAATTGTAATTAGTGTGCCGAGGGTTAGAAAAAGATAATTCGTTGATCTGCTAAATAGGCAGTGCTTTGAGATGAGATAGCATCTGAGGGGGGGGGGAGGACGATAAAGAAAAGTGAGCACGTTTTTACACATACTCCGAAACCTCAGGCAATCCTGATGAAGATGATAGAGGGAGTCTCTGATTAACCATCCGGTAAGCAGGATGTCTGTCCCTGCCAAGGCAGACAAATGGAACTATTGTAATGCTATGACAGTCTTTGATCATTTCTGCGTTCAGGGAGATATCTTCATCAGAAGTGCTCCTTGTTAAAGCTGTCTCACACCAGCAGACATAAATATTTGCACTGCGTTGGATTCCATGGCCTGTCAATATACACTAATTACACTCAACATATGAGCAGCCTCAGGGAAATTTCAACATTAAAGCACATGATTTGTCCTCCTGCTTAATCAAATTTATCTTTTATTAAGCTCTTTAAGATCTGATGGAAGAGTATTCATATATGAATACCCTTACAATTTCTATGGCACATAATGTAAGAATTTTATTATATTACTTAATCAAAATAACATATTACACTCATAATATCTTAAATTCTTGCCACTAATGTGAGTTAACTGCAGTATGCACTTTACTGAGTAACTTTTTTAGACTAACTGACAAATATTGAGATGCTGTAGAATAATTGACCTGTGGCAGACAGCAGAAAACTTTTCACAGCCAGAGGCCCATCTGTATGGTCTCACTGAATATGCATGGGGCTAAGTACGGTCTAGCCTGAGCTATTAATAATCTTGTCATCATAGCTCAGAACTCCAAGTTATTCTGTTATTGTCTGAGTTGTTTGCAAAACCTCTCAATTGTGACATTGCTGTATTACTAAAAATGTCAAAGAGAAAAAAAACCAAAAGCTGGCAAAATGAAAGAATTGTTTCACTTTCCTTCTGTGGGATTAAATGCTTGGAGACCTTACAAGGGCTCTACCGGCATACATACAAAATCACTCCTGGCTGTGTGTGCAGAGAAGACACTTTTGGTGATGCTAGTATGTTGAAGCATAACTGTGTGTGACTGTGTGTGATTGTGCATGTGGGGAGCTGCCCTGGCCCTTATGGTGAGCAACTATCAGGAGTGAGAAAGCGGGGGGGTGGGGGGGTAAGAAGACTGACGCAAGGTAGCATTTGCAATTGGGAGGTTTTGGTTTCAGGCTCTCCAGTCATCAATCATCCCGGGCCTATTCTGTTCTTTGACAGCTCACTACAAGGCTTGACATTTAACACTCACGACCCTGGACCAGGCTGTGCTTGAGACCAGAGACTTCAGAAACACAAAAATTGAATAGAGTGACACTTTTCCCCTCTTCAGTGAGTGGTAGAACTGAGGCAAAGCAGATACAAATTAATAATTCCCATCTGCAATACACTTCGCTCTGGTGAAATTACTGCTTAGGGCCCTGTGTTCCCCCTTTGCCCCTAACTCTGACATACACAAAAGAGCTAAATGAGAAAGTCAAGAGGCCCCTAGGCCTATTAGACTAAATGCTAGTATGTTTTTTTTTTGTTATTTTTTTTTATGTGTGGACGCACTCCGTGAACTTTGCGAGACACAGATTTGATACTTACAACTCACGAAATCATTAGCAGTGTTTTTGAAAAGGGAGACCAAAGATATTTTTATAGCTTAATGTTTCAGTTAGCAATGCAGCATGATGGAATCTGGATTAATTGTACACATTTCAAATTATGAGGGAACATTTCTCTGTCCTTAAGCTGCCTCTGATATTACACTCATTAAAATTTCCAAGGGGAAATGAGCTTATGTTTTGTGACCACATTTGGTTTTCTGCCTTTTTGGGTCAGTAGGTCGCTATAAACAGAGTAATAATATTGAAAAAAAAAAAAAAAGCACCGTTCTGATAATAACCGACATGACCTGACATCAACTGGATAATGCTGCACTATGGCCTATAAAATACCAGATTTACCAAATTTGAACAGGCTTTTTTTCAATAAGCACATCTGTCAGTCCAGAGATGCCACAATGTGACCTACTCAAAATCACAAGAACTGGTTCAGCAGCATTATATAACAAACCCCATCCTCCCTCTCTCCCTCTCTCTCTCTCCCTCCCTCTATCACACACACATTCACATATACACATGTCCGTGACCCACGATAACTCGACAAAGAGCATGCTTTTCATTTACACTGTTTTCTCTCAGGCCATACAAGCATGAACCTCACTGTCTTGCTTCCCTCATGGATTTAGTATGTGGATACTGATAACATCACCTGAACATCAGCCATATCCATTCACTCTTATGTCAGGGAATTGATAGCTTCTTTTGGATTGTGTGAGCCACAGAAAATCTCTTCCATCTTTGTGTGTGTGATACGCTCTGCTTGCTGCATACTAAACATGTTGCCAGACAACTGGTCATGTCTTAACTGTGAAACTGGCAACTATTGTTCGTGCTGCTATTGAACATGCCTCTAACGACTCCAAGGGCAACCTTTCATCTCGCACAAGGTATCAGGGCTCTTAAACCGTTTAGTACGTTCTTTAAGGCGTTTAACATTATAACACAAGTCTTTGTGGTTGGATAGCCATGACATTTATAGAACAGAAAGAGTAAAGTAAAAAAGGAAAGTGTTGCAAGTTTTCATGTTTTACTAAATAATGTAAAAAAAGTGCTTTTCTATTTGTCCAAAGGAATATTTAGCACCGTTTTATTCTTGCAGTATGTCACTTCCGTGTCTCTTGAGGATTTATGTCATGCTGCTTAATTCGTCACTTTTAATGTGCACTGAGAGCCACATGCAAGCGTGACACCCAAGATATTCAAGATGCACACATGTGCATATGCACAGGCACATGCACAAACAAACACACCAGTGCAAATTGTTGTCCAGGCGATTGGTTGTGATGTCATCATAGAAAACCTCTTTTCTGAGAAAGATTCATCAGATTATGACCAAAGTCAAGCCTTTCTTGCAACACTCCACTAACTGCACCATATGGTTGGGTCCTAAAGCCACGGGTGGAGGGTTTAATGACAGAGCGGATGTGCAGCGCACATGCCGAGGGATGTTGGGGGGATGGGCTAAAAAAACACTCATCAAGTCTTTGGCCTGGAAAGGCTGCACAAGGTCAGCTGTGCAGCGGGGGCAGGGTGAGGGAGCCAGACACATGTCTACAACAAAAGGCAGGTGACCACAGCTAAACTTTGTATGCGGAAAATAAAAGAGTGCACAATAAAATATTTTACCTTCCAGTAGCTTTCAAAATGCTTTTTCTTCATTTGATATTTCTGTATTTACATGTCAGCCACAGAGACGACCTGTTTAGCGATTAATAACAACATCTTTCCTCAAATACACAAGGTCGCCAGTATAGGCATATCACCAAAATATAGTGACAGGGAGATCCAATCCTCTTGGCAAATATGCACAGCTGCCAGTGTGGGGTGTAGGGATGAGTAAACAAAGATGGACTCATAATTAATGTTTACTAAGGCTGATGCAACTGCATGACATTTCTACCGCTGCACGACTTGTCCACTGACCACAAATGATCTCTATAAATACTTTCCTCATCCGACACCTCTCCTTCAGAGCCGCAAACATGTTTAAACACAGATTCTTAATTCTTTCACCGACTGTGGCTGCCTAATACCTCACCTCGGCAGCTAAATCAATCTGACGGGGAGAAAAAAATAATAACTGGCAGAACAATACTGAGGTCGATTTGACTACATCTGATTCTCTGCCCTCTAAACATTATGAATATGTATATTTTAAACCCCAAAGTTTCAGAGGAAGAAATCACTTTGTTTTTCAGTCAGCGCCTACCACTACAGACACAGCTTTAGATAATATTAGCCCAGCAGTGGTGAGGTGGGACATGGGGCAGCCTGAGGAACAAGAAGGCAGGGCAAATGATTGATGGAGTTGTGGTTGGTCTATAAAGGTCTGCAAAGAGTGCTTGGAGATAATCAGAGAGAGGGTGTCTGCAGGCCTCATAACCCCCCCCACCCCACCACCACCACCACCACACACAAACATGCGCACACCCACATACGCTGACTCAAGAGAGAGATGAGACGGGAGCTTCCGAATTATTAAGCAGACAGAAGCACTGATGATGAAATTCTGAAGGTCGGGCGTAACAAGAGGCACCTTACAAGGGTCACAACCTTTCCCTTGCTGGGTGTTTTGTTCTTTGTACCCCCCTCACAACATCACCTTCCCACCTTTGTGTTCACTGGGGGGCAGGTGAGTGGGGGAGTTGTGTTACATCCCTGTTTATCTGTTCATGACCTCTAGCCGGCAATTCTGCACTTGATAAGAGGAGGGCTCGCCTCATAATGTGCACGGCAGCTGATATCAGCCCTGTATCCTTGTGAAATTGATTACCAAGGCCCAGGGAGTGTGCAGAATATAATAAATAGAGATGACACATAAGGCACACATGGACTTGTAGGCTGATGGGTAACACTGCCTCAGCAATTACCTGCTACCCACTTAAAACAGGGGTCATGCAGGGCAGGCTGGCAGGGGAAGGAGTTATGGTTATTTCTTATTTTCTCTGCAGGGTGAGACGCTGTGAAACATCTCTCTCTCTCTCCCTCTGTGTGTGTGTGTATAT